>OX382279.1:10000-479783 GCA_947507595.1 Pyralis farinalis | reverse complement strand
GTGAGTAACATCAGTATTTATCTTCCACAAATGTCACCGACGCCAACTCCACAATAAATTTAACGATAGTTAAATCGACTATAAATGACAACGCTGAAGCTCGACTATAACTGAAAACGTCTACTTGTAACATCTGAATTGCTGTACCTATGTTTCACAAATAAATGTTTGATTGATTGATCGAAACATACTCGTATGTAGACCATCGGAAACAGACTTCACACGTCCAGCACCAGATCAATAATTCGAAGGAAAGCGAGCCCCTTGCCGAGCGCACCTCGTGTCATTCTGACAGCCATTGGCTACGTGTGGAGACATCTTAACATCAGATGTAAACATGGGCCACCGCCGTTGAAGACATCAGCGGAGCAGGCGGCGGTGACCAGCGGCGACAGCGGAGGGGCGCCGGGCGGCTCGGCAGGCTTCTCCCGGCGGCTCCGCGCAGTTCGCACTGAGAATATAACAGTGTGCAGTGTACTCAGCCTACGAGAGAGGCGCGTGACCATCACGACTCGGTCTAATGCTGCAGCTCACCATCGTCCTACTTATTTATTTACATCAAGATTTTGTCAATCACCTTGGTAGATTAAAGTCTGCTTATTTATGTCTCCTTGCCGCTCGGGAGGTCGCGCGGGCGAAGCACCGCCGTCTTGCCGTCGGCCCTCAACGCGCCCTACCGTACCAATTCATGTCATTTTACATCGATATCGATATATATGTATCTCTTCACGCCTTTGCGGGTTAGGCAGAGAGAACCGAGCGCCACAAGCGAGCGGCCCCGGGCGGCGCCGGAGCTCGCTGGCGGCGACGATAACGTTCGAGAGAACTGGAGCGGGCAGGAGGAGCAGGCCGGGCGAGCTCGGGCGGGACTCCACGGTCACGGTATAGGCGCCTACGTCACGCCGTCGCCGCGTACTCGTCTCACTGTCTGTGAACTGTAATATTTAGTTGCTAGCGATAGTTTTTGTCTCGCGGCGACTTGGAAACAGGAAAAAGATGGTTTACGACTAATAGTAGTAATAAAAAAAAAATGACTTGTATTTTTGAGCGCGCGTGTGACGTGCGCGCGCGTACAGTCGGCAGGTCGCGGACAGTCGGCAGGTCGCGGACAGTCGGCAGGTCGCGGACAGTCGGCAGGTCGCGGACAGTCGGCAGGTCGCGGACAGTCGGCAGGTCGCGGACAGTCGGCAGGTCGCGGACTCCGCCCGTGTCAAAGAGTTCAATTTGCTAAATAACATCTCAGAAACCTTCCGGACTAAAAACGGTCGTGTCGGGTGTCACGTGAACTTACAAACGGATTAATAAAAAGATGGAATCGCCGAAATTGAACGTAAGGGGTAAATGCGTACGAAAAAAAAAATATACAACTAATGCATTAATTTATTAGACCGTTTACTGGACTATCAGAAGGTGATGTCGGGAGCCTTAGAAACCGCCGAGCGTGCATGACGGGAGCAATGAATGTTAAAGAAGCGAATGAGGTATGTAAGGATCGAGTCACGTAACGTTCGGCTCTCTCTGCTTACTCCGCAAGGGATTTGGCGTGAAGTTATAGATAGACAGTATTTGAAAGGTGACATGTGTCTCGCGGCCCCCTCCCTCCTGAGTTTGGTAAATATTGAGTAACAAGGAGATCGACCGGTGAAATTCCTCCATATTACGACAGACCGCGGCCAAATAACGATTCCCCGGTAGGTTATTAGATTCCCGAGAGTACGAATGTCAGTGAGTAGCTAGTGACTTGTTGCTGATTATAGCAACGCACGTGCGCGCGCCCGCATGCGGAGACCGCTGCACATCAGGCGGCCTGCGCGGTGGTGTCACGCGAGTATTTAAACAAGGATTCTATTCATATAGTAGTATATGCTGTTAATTATGAAATGCATTTTTTTACTTTATGATTATATTTATTGAATAGTGCTTAACACTGAACTTATTCATCTTATTGCGAGATGTCACTGCAGTTATCGCGATACAAACCGAGAATTTTGTGCTAAATTAAAAACCTATTGTCATTTTTGACTGAGAAATGGCAAAACTTAGTACTTAAATCGTTTTAGCAGATAAGAACAATAAAAGGGACATCTTTATAATAAGTGTTGAACAAAAGGAGCAGTGCGATGTGCGAACGAATACGGTCGCTCGCCACACAGCACAGTCACGAATGTTAATTCGCGAATTGAGCGGCCGCCGTGCGCTCCCGCCGGCATGGGCTCCGCACAACACATACCCAACGAGTTGTAGGCGTTCATACGACACGGCATCGACACTATGGACGAAGGCAGCATCGTGCGCATCTGTAAGTCGACCGTTCAGTGAAGATGAGATTTGCAGTGGCAAGATGCTACTGTTCACGACGCTGGACAAGACCGCGGAGATGCCGTCACGCAGGAGGGATGGAGGTGACAAAAGTATACAAGACGTCATCAGTCTTTCGAAGGTGACCGATCCAGACGACGTGCCTTCCTTCGTAGCGGAAGCCCTACACAAGCTACCGTCTGCGGCCCGAGAACATGTCGACGTCAGTACGCTGCAGAAGGACACCAGAAGCCCGAAAGCCAGTCTCGCTGATGTCCAGTCACGGAAATATTATTACTACAATGTAATGTTTCCGTAAGTAGGTCACCTGAGGTCGACAGCATTACCACGCGTCGCGGTGCACAGAATGCATCCGTATGCAGTTTATTGGTGTCACCGACTACTGTCGCTATGAGCTCCGTGCCGTGCCGTGCCGTGCCGTGCCGTGCCGCGCCGTGCCGCCCGCTCACCAGCGGAGCCGACTACAAATGTAAACACGTCAACCCCGGGACGTGATTACGGACAAGTTACCGCTTTACCACCGTCTCACCTCCCATCTCACCGGGAGAAGTCTAGTCATTGCGAGCCCGCTCGCAGGGCTTTGTAACCGGGTTCTCGCAAGGACCAGTGCGATGAGCAGGGCTTCATACAAGTGGACAGGAAGAAGAAAAAGAAGCCCTCCAACCGCAACTACTGCGGCACCGCACAGACCGGATTGTCACAACTGCGCGTGGAAATACCAGCGACGCCGTGCTCGAGGAGGTTGTAGATCGTGTGAAGAAGTCTGGCCGGAGGGAATCGTGTTCGGAAGTTCCGAGGACGGTTGCCTGACGACACGCGCTGCGCGTCGCCGACTCTACGTGGAATTAGTGATTAATTTATGTTGTCATATACATTTTAATTTAAGGTATGTATCTATGGACCCTTGTTGTAAAACCTGTTGTTCGAAATAAATTAATATTATTTTAAAAAGCTCTGCATGTTCTCGCGGCGCTGCATGCGGCCGCTGCAATGTCTCGTAGAGCTGTTATCTACATATGTCCGTATATACGAGTATGTACACATGCACTCTTTTGTGTCCAGTGGGTTAACAGAGTATTAAACTCGCACACGTTCACGACGAGCCGTGAGGAGGCACCTCTCCGAGCGGCAGGCCGCGTCCGGCACAGACCGACACGATGGCAGCGCACGCCGTGCAAGGTCGCTGGAGGGGGAACTATGGCTGCGGCACTCGCCACAAACTTCACATAAAAATAGTTGAGAGGGAAGACTGGGATTTGACATCTCATCGCATCACCCTGCAGCCACAATTCCTTTTTTGGCCATTTCCCAGTGACTGTGAGTTTTCAAGGTTCTTTTCTTTTCTCCCGGCGCCATGTCTGTACTACGTAACATAAATAATCCTTCTCCCGTTCGTAATTCAATAAGTTATTGCTGGGTCCAAATGAATGAAATGAAATTAAAAGTAGATAGAATTTTAGCGCGAGCTCTCTCATTTTCAAAAGTCTGTGTCGATTTCCTAAGATTTTACATTTGGATGTTGCAGGCGTCCTCCACCGCGAGCCCGCTGCTGCGCTGACGTCACCAGCACACTCGCAGTGCAGCCACGCTCCGCGCCGCCGCGGGCGGTCACACTCACCGCCTTTGTCATTCATAAACAAATCCGTGAGCAAGCATCTGAGAGCTGATTTATGTGCTGAGTAAATGTCAACAGCTTAACGAGATTGTGTGCGCAGGCTCAGCTCGGCAGCCGCGCTAGCCCTGACCGCGTGTCGACCGGCGCGGCCGCGCGGGCACGCGGGCACGTTCTCTCGGAGAACATTCGGCTATGTTATTTTTTCGTTAATTATTCGTTTGTGCATTATCTTATTCGTTAGGTCCCCCGCGGTCTAATGTCCTTGTAGCTCGATGAATTCAAAAGTATCACTTGTCGTGAGTGGACACATCCATATACCAAGTTGTAGTGAACTCCAAAGCCTTAACTAAAAAAAACTCTTGCTAATTTTTTTCTTAGCTTTTCCAAATCGTGTACTGATTTCGTATTTTCAATGTCCCCTTCATTATCACTTCCATCTCTCCCTTTCTTCAAATAACCTCTGCCTCTCTTTTCTCTCGTCTTACGCTGTTTTTTTCGGTCGGAGAATCTTTCTGCTCCAACGGCTACTGCTAACTTAGCTTGCTGATCCTTAGAGTTACGTGGGTAACTCCAGTTCTGATACTGATGTGTTCATATCTCGCGGAGAAACTCCGAGTCTGTCTCTCTCCGCCGCACGCGCGACCCTCTTATGGAGTTGCTGTAATCCTCGTCAACCTATTTTAATTGATGCTCGGCGTTGTTTCCCTCTTGCATACTTACTTCCACTTGCCTCTCCTCTATTAATACCACCTCTTACTATTACGCAGTCCACATCCCACCACCGAATTTCGCACTTCTATTTAAGTCGTCAAAATTTTAAGTTAATTTTACAAATTAATTATTTCGCACCCTACGTAAAGGAAACCATAAACAGGAGCGTAATTATTTCCATTGTACCACAATTATTGACACCAAGGTTTGTTTCAATCGGCCGCCAAATATTTTTTCATTTTTGCTTCACCTTCTTAGAGGTGACAACAAGTTCTCCATGTACATATTTGTATTATTTTATGGGGCGTCTTGTGCCAGAAGCGTGCTCGTTAGCGACTGCTGTCAAGCAACTAGATTGCAGTTCTAAAACAACAATTGAAAGCGCACCGATGTGCGAATTAGGGCGTTCTCCGGAGGCGATGCGCGTCGATCCGCCTCCGTCGGTGCGAACATAAATGCATGCGGCGGCGGGGGCACCACTCACCGCGCAGCGCCTTTTCTGGCGGGTTGAGGAGAGCCATGCGCTGCAAAGGCACGTGATGCTGATTCTGAGCTGATGGACGTAAGGCATGAGAGACGCTAGATGCTTTGTGTGCGACAGAGACTAAGCGCAAGGGAGCGACACCGATGAGCCGCCCCGTCGGGTGATGGCCGCGTGGCCTGGGCAGGCCGGGGCGCCCGCGCCAGCGCCGGTGTGGGTGTCGCGCCCTCCTCTCTAGTTAGGAGAGGTTTAGGCGGAGGAGAGGCTTAGGTTAATTTAGTGGTACATGACCACGAAGAATATTTATAATGAGATGCGTACAAATCGATCGATAGACAATGGAGTATATATCTATCAATGTTGGATCTTCTTAGCCCTCATTTACTTCTTAGAATCGAAATTTTATAAATTCGCTTGTCGGTTGCCGTCGAGCGACATATCTTATATCCAGGATGTGGAAGGAGCGAGCCGCTCAGACGTCTCGTTTGTACTCGTAAGTAGTAGTTCCGTGTGCACGTACACGAGTTAGTCGCTCGCTCTTGTGTGTGACGGTGGAGGAGGAGGGCCGACTGCTGGCGCGCGGCCTGCGCTGCGGTGAGTGCACAGCTCGCATTGTTTATCTTTACCAGTCCGACACCAATAGCTGTAAATAAAAGTCCCCGCGGACTCTGACTGTGCTCCGAGGATGTTTCCGGACCACTCGGTCGGTAGTATTCAAGGAAGACGCGCGGCCGCTCGACGGAGGACGTCGCCCGAGGCCCGCTCCACTGCGCGCGGTTCAATTCCGCATTACTAAAGTGCAGGTTTTTGGGATTCCGTAATTTAATTATATAGATACTATAGATGTAGTCCGCGACAATATGGAAGGGGCGTTTAGTGCAGACTTCCACCGCGCTGGCGCACGCAGTGACGATGTTAATAAATTAAATCTCCAATTCCTCGGAGAAAGAAAACTGTCGGATTTATTTTTTTTAGGACCCAACTGACAGTCTTACACGTAAAGTAGAAGTGATGTTTTTATGTAACGAAACCGCTGCAAGGAAATATCTCAAACAGATATGTAACTAATGGACTCGAGAGCGTGATGTGATTGTAGATACGGGCATAATTTTAATGCTAGTTGAAAAACAGTTCCTTTAAAGATTTTACCAAGTTGTCGTCGACCTCGCCGGCGAGGGCGCGCCGCCGCCGGCCCGTGCCGCGTGTGGAGTGTCACCTCTCGTGTTCACTTCCGCGTTCCCAAAAAATACTTGCCGTCATTTTACCGTCGGCGAGGAGTGCGGCGCGCGGCCGCTGGCTGCACACAGCACACAGCACGCACGGCGCTGAGTGTAACGCTCGTCATCATCACACAAACAGGCGCACAGCGGTGGGATGCGCTGTGAACAATATTAGCATTATCGGCGACCACTCACCGTGGACACTGCAGTATCTACTATTTTTACTCTTATTCGTGCGTCAAAAACAGTACAAAGGTCAGTCTAGCTTGAGGCTTAGATATGTACATATGTATATATATATATATATATGTACATATCTGTATATGTACCTATGCAAGTATGTATTTTTTAAAAACCGCAGCCAAAATAACAACTCCCTAGAGGGTTGTTGTGTTCCTACGTGTGAGTGAGGTCACCAGTAAGCTTCCAAGGAGTTGCTATGTAAGAAGCAGAGGAGGCATCGCGCGAGTGAAACTTAACATATCGCAAGCGTTAATAGGCTACGGTACCCGCTTTACATCAGGCGGACCGTATGCTTGTATGCCTCTCGACGTAGTATAAAAAAAATGTATGCATATCATCGAAGAACATATCAAATTAACTGCAGCAAGGCTTCGTAAAATGATCTGTCCAATGAAACAACTTCGTAACGCGGCCTCCGTACCTATCCTTAAACTCGTTTATACCTCAATATGTCAATCGATACTCACGTATTGTTTAACTATTTGGGGCGGCTCGGCCATTACCAAAATGATAATATTGGAAAGAGCACAACGATCTCTCCTGAAAGTAATGTTGCGGAAACCATATCGTTTTTCAACAGAGTCCCTCTACGAAGAATGCAACCTTTTAAGTGTTCGCAAATTATATATCCTGATAGCCACAATCACTACTCATAAAATAATACTTAAGTCTCACGAATATGAGAGAATGCTAAATGTTAGGGTTTTTAAAATTCCTTTACGCCATATAAACACACTGTTTTTAAGAAGATTTGCTGTTTTCTTGCATCCGCCTATTTACAACCGTGTAGTTAAAAAATGTAACATAAAACAATGTACTAGTCACAATGCCAAACTTATAGTCACAAAGTGGCTCCAAACATTAACATATTCGGAAACAGAGGATTTACTAAAAGTTACAACATAAAGACGCATGCTTACATACGCACACGCTATACACACACACACGCACACACACATACACACACTCAATCACGCACAATAATTACATTCGTCCTGGACCACATTTGTACAATTTGTTTATTAAAGCTATGCTAAAGTTCATTGTAAAGTGCCATGTAATGTTGCCCAGGCTTTTTATGGAAACATGGTGAACGGAACTTCATGACTTCCACCAGACAGGCTATAAGTCTAGTTTGGAAGTTATGGCGAATATATTTTTAGTCTTAAGCCGCGCAATGTATGTACTTACAATTAGTCACTACATTAAATATTGTAAATTGCTAGATATGTGAACTTGTACGTATGTTGCTAAATAAAGTTATTATTATTATTTTATTTTTATTCACGGGTATTATCCCGGTCAGTTGATAGGCATGCGCGGGGATAAAGATCCAACGCGGAGAGGCCCCTTAGAAAAGATTGTATGTAATGTTGTACACCTGCCGTGATCCGCTCCAGGGGATATCAATGGGGCAATATACCAATGTACAGGCCACGGCAGGTATTGGGACTATTGGAAATATGTCGGGAAAAAGTGGGCTATTAAAGTGAGATTTGGAGGTATTATTAGAACCGGGCTATTGCAGAAGAGGGACGGACACCTGCCATAACTATCATATCTGACTGTTACTTTTGGCAGTTATTATTATTATTATATCTTCAGTTCCGTATTCCAGAGCGCCGGCCGCGCCAGCTCCCGCACCGGCGGTACATTATTATACTGCCTCGCGGACGAACGAGCGGACCTTCGATCATCGTAGATTCTTACAACGTCAGTGACAAGTGCACGTGGCTCGCCTGCTTGTGAAGTGGTTACCGTAACTTATAAATGCTCGCAAGACTGGAAGGATTGCGTGCATATTATAATTTCTTAGGAGTATACTGGCAACCTCGCCCACTCGCAAAAATACAACAATTCAACAGGCAGTTGTTATTTGGCTACGGTTTTCAGTGAGGTGGATGTAGTTCCCGAGTACACTTTGATGCACCTTTCCTCTCTTAAAAACGCCCAGACCAGATAAACAGAAATATTCATGCGCACAAATGTTTGTAGTGTGTATCGAACCCTCGAGCGTCGGTGTCGAGGCCGCTCCGAGCGACCGCCGTACAGACGGCCTTCGACACCAGCAGTGCTCCGTGCTTCTGAATGTACTTCGTGGTGTGTGTGTCGTGTCAGTTCGCTCCGTGACCTGATCCTTCACATTCGTCATTAGTGTGTTAACGAGGTAGACGGTAGCCGACACATACAGTCTCGCCCCGCGGCGATCGTGCTGAGTGGGCAGCGGCTACTGCTTCGGACGTCTCTGTTTGTGGGGAAAACGGTAGTGTGGACAGACTGCGCCGCCGCCTCTCGAGCCCGGTCATTCATTGAACTCGACAACACAGCGGCTACTCTCGAGTAAAAATCAGTATCTGAGGAGAAAAGGGGGAAGCTGCGATTTCCTGCGAGGTGGGGTATTCCCCGGGCGGGCTGGCGGGCTGGCGGGCTGGCGGGTGTCCTACTTCTTTTAGAACTTACAGTGTAATAAATTATCATCACTAATATCGATATCCGTACACTTACAACTGATTAAACTTTATCGGCGACAATGTCCGTCGACTACTGGCATGTGTGTGTCGCTGTTTCCTGCCTGCAGTCTTAAACAAACAGGGTATTTATGAAAACGTTACATGCAATTTGATCTAACCTGCTTTGTGTGCTTCCGCCACCAATTAGTTCATGCGGCCTAGCGCCGGCCGGCACCCACCCACTACTGTTAGTACGTGCTACATGCCGACGCTGCCATGGCTGCTCCGGTAGTCTCTGCCTCGGCTGCTGAGGTCGTCCGCCATCTGGAACAGAATCCGCATGCCCCCACCACCACCGTCGCTGCCACGACTGGCCTGGTCGTCGCTGCGACACGTGTTTCGCCTCTCCACGAGGCATCATCAGGCGTTGTAGACGTTAATCGTAAGACTAACATGCTACAAGTGGCAAATCCATCGCAGTGCCGTCCCTTATATTGAATTGAGGGTGGGGGTGGATGGTGTGAACGAAAAGATATTTAATAGTGGGGAATGGTTTACGTCAGTCTGTTGGTTCATGAGAGTAATTTTAGAATTTTTATGTTTATTAATTTCTAATTGTTCCCTAGTATTTAGTTTTAAACCTTTGTCTAAGGTGTGTAAAATTTGATATGTATTAGTGGGGGATAAGTTATGTCCTTTGTCTATGAGGTGCTCGGCGAATTAATTAATGCAAATTTAACCTCAAATTACACTAATTCTGCATGTCACACCTTCTACCCCCGCGTAAAAAATTTAGGTTTAAGGTTAGATCAAATTGCATGTAAATTTTACTTTCGCAAAATAACGCCTGAACCTATTAACTATGAAAACGTTATATGTACGTTCGTACATAATATGAAGTCGTTTTGTAAACGCATTCACAACTTACTTCTCTTCCAGTTTCTAAGATGTTCAGAGAAGCAGGAGGTGGAACAAGTTCGTATTTATGTCGGCAGATTGGTTTCTATTCTATTTGATTTCTATTCCATTCTGTAGTAATTTTTTTAAAACAAAGAAACTGTGTTACTGCGGCTCCGCTGTTTGTGCGTTCGTCTGTCACAGGGCAGTAGGTACCTATAGTATTTTTTGAACTACACAGGCAATCTTTATTCTTATAGCTTGATATGAATATTATTTATCGATAATTTATCTCTACTTTGACGTTTTATAGTTATCATAATTAACTGACGATTTAAAAGAGACCTCGGATACGTCGGCAGTTTGTTTTTCACATTTGTTCTTCGCCAATTGTGATTTCCGAAATGCTGGTAGATTGAAAGAAGAAAACTAGGAGAAATTAAAAGAACTAAAAGAATTAAAAGAAGAAGATTTTATTTAAAAAATATAAGAACAGGTGTACTACGCGGCCGCAAGACCTCAACGTGAATGAAGATGTTTGGGCTCCTCCATTTGCGGTTTGCACTAACACGGAATAACGGCGTCGACGACGACGCTGGTCTCGCGGCCGGGAGCGCGCGCGCGGCACGCGAGCACGCGAGCACGCGAGCACGCCTGGGGAAAATGAATTTGCTCAATTTTACATTTTAAAAATTTACGATCTACCTTTTCATTTGAAAACGTACGAAGACGTGACTAACTAATGCGATCGTGATTTTATTCTATCTATCTAAACTTAACTTCACGCCAAATGCCTTGCGGGGTAGGCAGAGAGAGCCGAGCGCCACGCGACTCGATCCTTACATACCTCACTCGCTTCTTTAGCATTCATTACTCTTCTTATGCACGCTCGCCGGTTCATAAGGCTCCTGACATCACCTTCTGACAAAACACGATCAATTTGGTCACGGCAGGCAAGTCGCGGCCTCCCTTGGCTCCTCCGTCCTTCTACTTAGTATATCTGTCTCGTAATTCTTTCTTCCTGCATTCTTTCTACATATCCGCATCAACGGAGTATGTCTCTTCTTATATTAATGAGTGATTTTCTTCGAAGTTCAGAGTTTCGCATCCCGCGTGCAGCGCGCCGCACCGCACACTCGGGACCGACCTACACTGGTGGACCCGCTCGGACGTGAGGAGGAAACTGTTTGGATCAAGTACAATGATTTAGTTGTATCTGCCAGAGGTTAAACAAACGAAGCTGGCCGACGAGCTCACGATCGCGTGGTGCCGGCCGATCGTCTCGGAGCTCTCGCAGGACATCAGCCGCGCCGCTGATCTCTTGACGGAATGGGCACATGTGTGTTCATAGAACTGAGGAATCTTATTAGTGTCTTATCTTATCTTATCTTATTAGGGCTATTTCTTTCACATCTCTCGCTGACGTCATGGTAATGGTCGATACTTATCGCTCTTTGTCATATTTATAGGGTCACATGCTAAATGGACACAATGAATGAAGCAACCAGAGTTGAAACTGTTACTTTTATACCTTTATGTACCTTAGAGACCACACTTTATTGGGTCTCGATCTCTTATCCTCGAGGTAACTTGAACTGGGCGCCGGAGACCTCGACATGAAGAAACCTATCTACTGTAACCACTTCTAGCGATGCCAATGGGTGTGCTTTAAAGTTATAGAGCTACTAGACCAGAATACAATACAACTCAAATACAGACACAATCCGTTTGCGATTTTCCTCCATACAGAAACAAAGGATGTTAGTCCGCCTGTATTACAAATGTCTCCAGCGGCTTCTTCCGCAGAGCAATCGATGCCAGCAGTTTAGTCAAACGCCTTTGATATGCAAGCAGTCCCTGCTTTACCTAGACTCTCATTTGCCAAAGACCGACGTCAAATCGAGCCGAAATTAACTACATAATGACTTTCCTTGGGTTTTCCTGTCTGTTATGTCTGTCTTATTTTTAGCCAACTTTCAAGATCCTGGATCAACTACCGTCTATATCCTGTAGTTATATTCACCCGCAGGTGGTCATCAAAGTGGCGAGGATACAATAAGGCGCTATAACACCATACAATATTTGTTCCAGTTTGTAAGTACACAATCACCAGTGAGAGAGAGTCGCGGACGGGCTCCGTACGAGGGACGTCGTAGACGGCGTTCAGTGGACCGGTCACAATGATCACGGCGGACATCTCCCTTCGGAGAAGTCCGCCTCGCCGCGTGGCCCCGATGTTCCGGTCCACCGGGCCGCGCCGCCGCCACACCCGTTACAGTGTCCGATGTCCTACATATTAATCTTATCTTTATCGATAATCCTCCTTCGAAACTGTTATTAGCCGAGATAAGGCTATTTACACCACTGAAGTGGCACTTCAAGCTCACGGCCTGCCCGATGGTAAATACTTACCCCAGCTTATTGAACACTTGCACCATCAGTCGGCAATGCATTATGTATCGTGTAAACTTATAGGCTCCTTTTATTTGAAGAGTTTTCATAAACACAATCGGACGGCATGTTGTTAGTTTGAATGAACGCCCACGATCCCTCAGCACAATTAACACAAGAGATTTGAAATGGTATTCTTTATTTAGACATCATTCCTTAAGACTAATACCGACATATTGTGGCGTTGAATAATGTTCAAACTGTTTCCACGATGGGTGTCTGTTCGTACCGCGAGGATGAAACGACACCAGTGAGGGTCTGGCCAAGTCAAGACGAACAGACATGTTGTTCATGCACACAAATGTCATGTGTGGGAATGGAACCCGCGAGCCTCGCCGTTAGTAGCATTGCTGAGTATTCCGCCACTGTGGAATATATATATATAAATACACACATCAAAAGTGTCTAGGGATCAACATATATTTTTGCAATAACTTTTCTCCTGATTGATATTAATTAAAATTTTCTTTAAGGATTCATCAAATAAAGTGTTTTCGTTTGTCTACAGTAACGATAAACCAAGTCACCTTTGCATTAATAAAGAAATTTGCCATTTTCATAATAAAGGGATTTTTGACATTTGAACCACTAACATTAAAGTTCGAAAAAAAGACTGAAATAACAGTTTTCTTTAAAATTTTATTGGGTAACTTAAACAATTAATAATCCGTGTTTCTACCGCGAACACTAACAACACAAGAACATCGGTTTGGCATACTCAAAATGAGTTCATCCAAATCACGCTGTGGAATAGCCGCCCATGTTCGTTGCAACAACAAAAAAAGGTCTTCTTGCGACTGGATACCCTCCATATTCGGCAGAGCTCTTCTCTGTAGCATATCCCATGCATGGACACGGAGACAAGACCGATACATTCAAATCACAACTCGAAGAGCTCCAACAATAACCGCCATGATGTTAGCCGTGACGCTTCATCACTCTTCAGGGAACTTAATTAGCGACCAAACAGTCAGAAACCGCTTGCATGAAGTGAACCTTCATTCCCGAAGACCGCTAAGGGTACCACCTATAGCAATGCACAATCGTAGGATTCGATATCAATGGGCTCTTGAACACAGAAATTGGGCGGAAGAACAATGACGTTTCGTGTGCTTTTCTGATGAGTCTCGTTTTGGTATGAGACCGGATACAAGACGTATACGACACTGGAGAACCCCTGGACGCCAACAGCGATTAAAATCCTGCCAGGAAGTCCATCCTTATAGTGGTGGAACCATCATGGTATGGGCGGGTATTTGGATCGGCGGAAGAACTGAGTTGATTTGGATCAGAGGCAACCTCAACGCTCAAATTTATGCTGAGACGATTGTATCAGACGTCATCGTTCCTCTACAAGTGCAAATCGGTCCCTTATTTCAGTTAATGCATGATAATGCACGACCGCACACCGCAAGAGTTGTAAGACAGACTCTCGCCGCAGCTAACATCAATGTCATGCCCTGGCCTGCTCAGTCGCCAGACTTGAACCCGATTGAGCATGCATGGGATATGCTACAGAGAAGAGCTCTGCCGAATATGGAGGGTATCCAGTCGCAAGAAGACCTTTTTTTGTTGTTGCAACGAACATGGGCGGCCATTCCACAGCGTGATTTGGATGAACTCATTTTGAGTATGCCAAACCGATGTTCTTGTGTTGTTAGTGTTCGCGGTAGAAACACGGATTATTAATTGTTTAAGTTACCCAATAAAATTTTAAAGAAAACTGTTATTTCAGTCTTTTTTTCGCACTTTAATGTTAGTGGTTCAAATGTCAAAAATCCCTTTATTATGAAAATGGCAAATTTCTTTATTAATGCAAAGGTGACTTGGTTTATCGTTACTGTAGACAAACGAAAACACTTTATTTGATGAATCCTTAAAGAAAATTTTAATTAATATCAATCAGGAGAAAAGTTATTGCAAAAATATATGTTGATCCCTAGACACTTTTGATGTGTGTATATATGTCGTATTCGTATGATTTTTCGGACTATCCGTTATTATGCGGGCGTACGGTGGGCAGTTGTGCAATGAGCAATCCAATGCAATTCGTATCACACTATAATTTTAAATCAACATTCGTAATCAATGTTCAGGAAAATACGAAACAAGAGGCCAGTCCCGAGACGTCGTCACTTGCCGCGCTAACCCCCACTTCTCCCAGCGTCGTCCAGGTCGTCCTCGTGATTCTGGCAAAGCGCGCCGCCGCTCGCGCGCGACCGTTTCGTTTTAAACATCCACACACTCATGATATAGACGGATATAGATATCTATGCATTGACAGACCGCAGACCGGTCAGACGCAGTGCTGTTCATACTCGTACTGGACTGCAGCGAAAACTATCCGCGAAAATAATTAATAATTCACCGAGAGATAACAAAGTATTTTTCTTGAATGGTCACGCGCATGAGGGGACACCGAATGGAATACAATGGAGTATCACTTGTGATAAATGAGATCCTGTACGACATTATCCCGGTGACATTATCTCCGTCCCGTGGCTCCGCCGACCTCTCGGCGGTGAGTCGCGTCGCGGGAGTTGCGCACGGCACATGCCTCTGCGCCGCGCCGTGCCGCGCCGTGCCGTGCCGCGCCGCGCCGTGCCGCGGGCGACGCTCGGCACGCTACAAGTTTTTTAGTTCTTATCCACGATTACTTTCACGTATTTTATTAGACGAGTTCGGTGGCTCAGTCGTGAATGACGCGACTTTGACACCAACGCTCGTGGGTTCGATTCCCACACAAGACAAACATTTGTGTGCATGAACATGTCTGTTTATTTTGGTCTGGATGTTTAAAGAGAGGTAGGGCGCATCAAAGCAGCCCGTCTGGGGAAATACCTCTACCTCACAGTGTAAGGTTGGGACTTGGGACTAATAGTAATAGAATAGACAAAAGGGGTATTCACACTACAACAGAAAACCGCAGCCAAATGACAACTCCCTAGAGGGTTGTTGTGTTCCTGCGTGTGAGTGAGGTCACCAGTAAGCTCCTTAGGAGTTCAATCAATCAATCAAACATTTATTTGTTAAACATAGGTACAGCAATTCAGATGCTACTTATAGACAGGAGTAGATCGCTATGTTTTGCCATGTATAGCATACAAATATTTAGAAAAATTATAAAATGTAGTAATTAATTTAACAGTGAGTTCAGTACAACCAATTGCAATAATGTCATGAGAATTAACATTAATTCTCATGACATTATTGCAATTGGTTATTACATTACATTGAATATTAATAATATCGAATTTTTCAGTGTGTCGTTTAAAAAATAATTTACAGAGTAATAACATTTTTCAATGAGTAGTTCAAATAGTCGTTTTCTAAACATATTCAAATTTAAGTCCTTCAAGGAATTTGATAATTTGTTATAAATTTTAGTGGCCATACCGATACAATCTTACGGACTGAAGTCAGTTTAAAACTGTGCGTGCTTAAGGTGTGTTCATATTGCGTTCGTGTGGGATTCTTACTTTCTTGGGAGTTGCTGTGTAAGCAGCAGAGGAGGCATCGCGCGAGTGATACTTTATATATTACAAGTGTTAATAGGCTACGGTAACTGCTTTACATCAGGTGGGACGTATGCTTGAATGCCTCCAGACGTTGTATAAAAAATATATATCTCGTTACGCTTTCTTCCCCTTCTGGGGCAGCGACATTCACAATTAACACCTTCATTGCCGTCCAGCGGTCGGCATTCCCCTCGTACCGACTGTGACTCGAGGTTGTTTTAGAAGGTGCATATCGAGCTTGAGAGAGTGAGCTTCAGTACAGTTCTTATGTTTTATGTAATAAAAAAAACATAAAAAAAATACAATCTTACATAAACTGGACTGAGTCTAAACCTAAGTGTCATCTGAAATTTGAAAATAAGCTAAAATATATAAGTTGCCAAACACTGCCGGCCGACACAGGCCTTTCATCATTTTACTTGACATCCTCCCGTGAGTGCAGCCGACGTCAGCCGAGCAGCTGGCGGTGGGTAGGTCTACCGCCCGACGGCAGATTGAAATGCTGTGTAATGGTTGTGACATTTACTGCGCCTTCGCAAGTGTTCGCGTTCTCCTGTAGTTCCTTTGTCGGTTGCGATCGGCGCTCGCTACGCCGCGGCCCCGTGCGCCAGGCCTACACCCTGGAGGGAGGGTTGTTGTCTTTACGAGTGAGCGAGGTTACCGGTTAGCTACTAACAAGTTGCCGTGTTAGCAGCAAAAACGGCAATGCGCGAGCGATACGTGACGTATTGCACGCGTTTATAGGCTACGGTGCGCCGATCGTCGTCTGATTGACAAGTGGTCGCTTACCGCTGTGCGCCGGCGCCGGCCGCGGCGTGGACCAGCGCGGCCAGGGAACAGTGGGAATGGAGCGTTCGGTAGACTACTAGCGATTCCTTAAGCGAGAAGGCACAGCTCGCCGTACGCAAGTGACGGCTGGGCGGGACACGGCGACCGCGAGTACAGAACTCGATCTACAAGTGTTACACCGCACATTTTGCATGCGGGATAATCGCCGTCGAGATGCGAGCGTTGGCAAAATATACGGCGGCGTAACGCCTGAAGAACGAGTTCGTAACGAAGAGAGAGAGTTGTTCCGAAAGAGAGTATCGGCTTTATCATAGATAGTGAGGTGTGCAGGAACCGAGTCATGTGACGCTCGGCTCTCTCCGTCTGGCTTGGCGTCGCGAGGCGGGCGGCGGCGGGCGGCGGCGGCGGCCCCCATCGCCGCATGCACTCAGTCCCGACGACGACGGCGGATCGGTGCGCGTCGCCTCCGGGGGACGCCCTAATATGCGCGTCCAGAATTGCAGTGAACAGTGTTGGACTGGCAGGGTCGCGGCGTGCACGCTTCTTCTACCGATCCCAATACTACAATAACAAAGCTTTTTTTATATATACTACGACGGGAGACATACAAGCATACGGCCCACCTGATGTAAAGCGGGTACCGTAGCCTATTAACGCTTGCGATATATTAAGTATCACTCGCGCGATGCCACCTCTGCTGCTTACACAGCGATTCCTTGGGAGCTTACCGGTGACCTCACTCACAGGAACACAACAACCCTGAAGGGAGTTTTTATTTGGCTGCGGTTTTCTGTGAGGTGGAGGTACTTCCCCAGACGGGCTGCTTTGATGCGCCCTACCTTAAAACATACAGACCAAGACAAACAGACATGTTCATGCACACAAATGTTTGCCTAGTGTGGAACCGAACCCACGAGCGTTGGTGTGGAAGTCGCGCTCGTCACTAGCCACCGGACACAGCCTACCCTGCGTGATGTGCAGTCTGCAGCACGGGTAACGCGCGGCGGCCGGTAGTAACATTCTTTATAATAATCATATTACGCATTATTGTCGTGTGTTTCGGTTTGTTTATTTTTATTTTCAAGTTTTTTTCACGTCACAATTCACTGTGGTAGGTTTTTAATTTTTTAACATGTTTTATTTGTGACTTGGTCTTTTTCG
Source organism: Pyralis farinalis (assembly GCA_947507595.1). Taxonomy (NCBI): domain Eukaryota; kingdom Metazoa; phylum Arthropoda; class Insecta; order Lepidoptera; family Pyralidae; genus Pyralis; species Pyralis farinalis. The sequence goes on along the minus strand of OX382279.1, from coordinate 461,928 downwards.
GGACAGGTCCACCACTGTGTCTCCTGTGTAGCCAGAATTAACAGCGGCGACCACAAAAAAGGCAATGAACAGTGAAGTCCTTTGCTGTCCCGGGGGTTAAACTACAGCTGCCTTGGACAGCAATATGACAAATAAGGCATTTAAAACCTCAAAGAGATGGCTAGTCAAGTGAAGCTCAACTGCAGTGCACCACGGATTATCATATATCTAACACTATTGGGACCTAAACTGTGAGTTGTTACCTAACACATCGATTCCAATAATATAGATTGCAGAACCGCCTAAACGCCTGGTAGTTCTCCCTTGTTGCCACCAAATCAGAATAGTATACTACCCCGGATGTGACACGCAAGGAATTTAACATATCGTCCCGCTCCCGTTGACAGAGATCGCACTCCCAGAGAACATGATGTGCTGTTTGCTCAAATTCATGATTTGTCGTAGAACACTCACATAAAGGCGATGACACAAGTCTAAATGAAAAGAGATTCGCCCTAAAGTTTCCATGCCCTGTTAAAAATTGCGCAACGGGATGATCGACTTCTAACCACTCTTTACTTAATCTGTCTCGCACTGATTGAAAGAACAGATACAAATGGCGTCCTTTAGTAGAAGTTTCCCATCTTTCTTGCCATTCCGACAGTAAAGTTTCAAATACCTCGTCAATTGGTTTGTTTGTGGATTACTAAATGCATATATTTACATCTTCATGCTAAGTTCCTTGGGGTGCGCAGAGACAAACGAGCGCCACATGACTCTATGCCGGGACTTTACACATCCGCTTCTTTTTTTTTATAGTACTTTGGGAGGCGTACAAGCATGTGGCCCACCTAATGTAAAGCGGGTACCGTAGCCTATTAACGCTTGTGATATATTAATTATCCGCGCGATGTCTCCTTTGCTGCTTACACAGCAGCACTTTCAATTTCATTGTGATTTGGTCTATTTAAATTTTAATAGTAAAACATTGTATGTTTTTAAATCCATCCGAACTGCAAGCACCAGCCACGACGATGAACGATGGTTGTATGAAGAACGGCCTACGATTGAATTCGAAGAGAACCAAGAGCTGGATTACGATACGACGTAGGATACAGCAGCGTGACTCCGTCGGAGAGGGAACAGAAGTTTGAACAAGGCGATGAGATTGTATATCGTAGAAGGGGGACGTACTCGTAGATTGTTCACGATTACTAGCACAAATTAAATGTATAGTTCTTAGACCTAGCGTTAGAATAGTTAATTATAAACCCTTGGCTGTTGGACTTTATAGAGCCAACGTGGGCATGTACAGCATGCTGCCAAGGATTTGTCGCGAGCATAACGCCTTGTTGTCCAAATCTCAAATAGACATTTTCAGCAGCTTATGGGCCGTAATTGAGCACAATGAATTAGATTTATACTTATCGTATGTTATATACCTGTTAGCAAACCTTAAATAAGTAAATAAATAATTGCTTTTAGCAGGTGGAAGATACACCGCTGATGAGAAGAAACGAGTGAGTATAGGGAACGGCGTGAATGGAACATCTAGCTAGACGAAATGTAAGCCAGCAGGCACAGCTCGTTGTACACAACGCGGTGCTAATCCCGACTGTAACATTGGTAACGCATGGAAGTGAAGGCTGCGCTTGGCAAAATGAGCGTGAAGGTAGTGGTTGAGATGCGAGCGTAGCCGAGTGTCGAGGGACCAATAGTCTGCGTGGATTTTAATACTGATATACATATACGCAAACACCTCTTAAATATTTGCATTTATTAAACCGTTTAATTTATACAATATATTTGTAGAGTTCAACGTTCATATTATACAGGTATAAGAAGCGATCTCCACACTAAAACAAGTCAAGCAAGGCGCTTGTCAGTCATTAGTTAGTGTTCAATATCAAGCAGCGGCGATGGTCTACTGTCGTCGAGAGCGGGGCGTGGCCACGGCGGGCGGCGGGCAGACCCAGCGCGGACGGCACGGCGACGGCCGCGCTCGGCGGGAGCGTCTCGTGCGCGCGTCCGGCCTGCCCGGGCCGAACGAGCGCCGGTCCGAGGAACCTCCCGCCGCCGTCGAGTGTCCGAAGGAGCGGCCGCGGCTACCAATGGTCATAACAAAATCAGTTGAGAATGCGCAAGCTTGCATTGCATTGACACCTGGCTCGTCAATTATATAACAAATAGCTGCTGCTCGCGGCTCCGCCCGTGTGGAGTCAAATAACGTAGCCTATATGTTAATCCAGATCATAATCTATCTACGTGCCAAATTTTATTCAAATCCGTTCAGCCGTTTTAAGCGTGAAAGAGCAACAAACATCCATCCATACATACAAACTTTCGCATTTATAATATTAGTAGGATTCAATTTTTTTTTAAATAGTCGGCCATTTTGACCCTGTTCCGGCGGTGGAACAGTGTTTTTGAACATTCCTATTCTAATTTTTTATGCTGAATCCGAATCTAAAGTCAAAATTCGAATATTCAAAAAAAAGGCACACACGGACAAACGCACCACAGATAAACATATAGATTTCATATAGGAGCGGTGTTCCTGAAAAACAACTAGAAAAGTTGATACGTATGGTCACGTATCAACTTTTCTAGTTCGTCGATGAAGTTCAGTCCAGTAACGTGGTGAAGAAGCGGCGGGCGGCGGCGGCGGGCAGCGGCTGGCGGGCCGGGGCAGCGCGACAAGTGACGTCGGACAAAAGGGGTCAATTCCCACTGAGTGAGCAGCGGCACGCAGTGGCTGTGAGCTGCCGCGCGATACCTCCTTTGTCTAGACGCTACAGGGCTCCTGCGGCCTCGCCATCCGCGAGGCCCTAGCTTAGATAGATAGATAGATAGATAGATTTTTTATTTGTATCTCCAGCACATACATAACAATTTGTTACAATTATGCTTATAAATGTAAGCAATACAAAGAAACATTTTCATTGTAAAGGGGGAAAATTCATACGTGTGCCGCAGTAACACAAAATGGCTGTAACTCAGCTACTTGTTTTGTCCTGTTGAACAAAACGCTGATTATTCTGCTACAGCCGCAGACCAACCGCGAAAAATAGGGGGTAAATGAATACGTGAATTAAATAAAATCATTAAAGTCGTAATGTGCCCACGGTAGTAGATAATACATAATTAAGGTAATATATTGAATAGGTACATCGTCGAATGTGGAGTGTTACAATCGAGGCAAATTATAATGTAAATGTAAATGAAATAATAATAATAAACTATATACTCAGTGTCCATAAAAACTCGAGGATATTTTGTGGTCATGACAAAATCATATAAAATATATGTCATCTGATCTGACATAGAAAGCAAGCTACGAAACAAACAGATCCAGCCTGTAAATATCAGGTATTCCTAGATTTTGTTTAATCAATAAAAACTTTTTGTACTCATTTTTAAATGTAACTTTGGACTTCAATAGCCGTAATGGTGGTGGAATATTATTCCAACACGCTTAGGCTCCTAGGCTCCTAGCTTTTACTGCTTCAAATAAAATTGAACTTTTTTTTTAGTTAATTCACAAAACTCTAAATTTTTATATCGAAAAGTCGCTGCACGTCGTAGCTCTTTCAGTGAGAACTGACCCTAAGTGCAAAAGTAATCATATACGAGTATAATATTATGTTAACGGTAAGTATTGAGTTTCGGCCGCACAATGCTTTCGGCGCGATGCGGCGGCTACCTGCGGGCGGCGAGCGGAGGATGCGCCGGCGCAGGGCGGGCGCGGCGCGCGGGAGGGGCAGTCAAGGCCGCGGGCGCACGAGGCGCGCGGCAGTCAGTCAGTCCGCCCCGCGCCGTCCTGCCGACAGCCTGTTGGCTCGCGTCTCCAAGTGCCAGTGCCAGTGTACAGTGTAGTGTACAGTTACCGCAGGTCGTCGACCGCGCGAGTATGAGCGCGCGCCCCCAGGCCCGTCGCCGCTCCGGCCCCGCGCGCCGCTGACTCGCTCTCGCCAGCCCGCCGCCGCCAGGTGAGCCCAGCCCCGGGAGAGCTGCGTCTGATCGCGACCGCGGACCCCGACCTCGGCGGTACTGATGCACCTCCGTCGATAAACTGGTTTACAAAAAGCTCACAACAAAGCCGCCTGAGCTTTCAAACGCCTACGCATTGTTGACCTAATTGTGCACACGAAGCTTTCAATTGCTGGTCGTCGATGTGTCGAATGTTACGTCTCCGTATGTGAGCGGCAAACAAGCGGCCGCCGAGACGTCGGAGGTCGTTTCTTCTATACTTACTTTGTGTGCAAGAGGCTCGCGGCGGGCGGGACCGCTCCGTGCAGACGGGAGCCGCGTCGCTCGGCGGTGGTTCTGAAGCGACGGCTGCCGCGGCCAGTGCACAGTCGGACGTGGCGCACGGCGAGCGGAGTAACTGTCCGACAGAAAGCGACCACAGGCTCGTTTTACATTTCGTTCAGATTTTATTTCTGATATACTCGTGTGTGTTCAGGAGCAGGTCCACACACGACACTCGTGTCACAGTTAAAATATATTTTCCCCTTGTTAAACTATACGTCCCCAGCCCGAACGTACACATATCAATATTAAAATATAGAAGAGAGTGACATTCGTAATTGATTGTCCAGTGTCCGAGCGCAGCGCGCGACCACCGCCGCGCCTCCTGTCGTAATTACGTATTGAATTTTTACGATAATCAAAAAGGACTATAAAACGAGCGAACTTAATTAGTATTCGTACGTTTAATAGGCACTCACTGAACGATCGCAGCCCGCCTGCTGGAGTGCTTGAACGGTAGCATTCCTCAGGACATAGTTTCACCGTACCGTACCGTACACACGCAGTAGGTATAATATCTTCAAGTACCTACTTCACAACAGACGGAACGATGTCAACTTTAGATTGTGGCTATCGTGTGTGGTAGTTTAGAATATGACCATATGTCGGCCATAGAGATCTGCGGGCGCCACGCACTGTCCGCATTGAGGTGCCGTCGTCCGCCGAGAGCGACCACCTGTCCGGACGCAACTGTGTACACGCTATATAGAAACTTGTTCCGCGTCGTTCAAAGTTCGTAAACAATCGCCACAGTGGTTATTTTGAACAACAAACATATCAAACTTCACACCCACTAAATAATACATGTTGGACGTGGTCGGGCCTCCCCCTCGGCTCACGAAAGAGCCCGGTGCACGGGCGCACTGGGTGCACTGGGCGCAGTGGGCGCGAGACGACACGATATAACAACAGGCTAAGTAAATATTACATAAGTCACTCCGACCAGTGCTGTCATTATTTTAAACATTTATCGAGAATGCCTTCAGCGTCCTGCGGCTTGACTTCAGGAATAGGTACTGTAAATGCTGAATGTATCTGAAATTAAACTTTCACTTGAGGAATTTGTCAGTTCAGTACACGAGTGTTGTATTTGTAGGGAAAAGAGGATACCTACCGAAATCTCAACGAGATACCATGATATCACGGGAGATGTGGAATAATCTTTTCTATTGCATATTCTTCCCGACAATATGTAGTGATGTGACAAAATACTAACATGCATTTAGTGATTTCGTTCACTCACTGAACAGAATCTAGTAAAATGAAAGTATTGACCGGTATAAAAAATTATAGAAAATAGTATTTTATTTCGGCCGCCGTGTTCAAGTGATTCCAGGCTTGCAAGAATAAAATAGTAATCTTCCGTTGAAACAATTTCAACAATTGAGTCAGATTCAAACAGTCCGATTTAAAGCTTTCAGTTGGCCAATACTGATTACATTATATTTAGTTTCATACTAATATTATATATTTGAGGTCTCTTACAAGATTTATTCAATACTAGCAGAAGCCTGCGGCTTCGCACGCATGAGATTTGGGCTTTTAGTAGCCTTTATTTCTCTGTAAACATGAAATTGTTTCTGTTTAAAAAAAAAAACAGGGTCGCAGATGCAACCATAGAACGATTCAATTTTTGTACTGCGCCATCTATTGACCTTTACAGGAGACAACGTATATGTATTTTATTTATATTACATAAAAAATGCGTAGTTATTATATGTTACAAAAAATACGTATTCTATGAAAATAATAAAAATAAAATTGCAAAGTCCCCCGAAGGGTATATTATCCCCTAATTTTAACAGATTTTCATTTTTTACGCAGGAACCCTAAATATTTACGGGATAAAAAGTATATAGCCTATATTCTGCTCTGAACAGTCCTCTACCTACCAGCGAAAGTCCCGTTTAAATAGGTTCAGCCATTTCGAAGATTAGCCCGGACATAGAACAGACAGACAGACACACAAAAAAGTTAAAAATACGTATTTAGGCTTTGGTAACGTGAAAATAATAATATGAGCTTAAGATAAAGGCTTTATTTTGAAATCACAGACAGACACTTCAATTTTATTTACATGTATAGATTCACCAACGAGCAGACCGTAACGGCTTATATCTATCATTTACTCTTTTCCTTTCTTATTTTTTACTACCTGAAGCCCCCGGCTTCGCACGCGTGAGATTTGGGCGTTTAGTAGCCTTTGTTACTCTCCACCCTTCAAATTCTTTCTGTTAAATAAAAGTCAAAGTTCAGGGCCTTTCTTTGTAAGTAAATACCCTAGACTTCATCGCGTGGCATAAATATTAAAAACATATATAAAATATTTTGCGATTCAATTTTGATACAGCGCCATCTATTAACTTCTACGGGAGGCACCGTATATTTATTTTATTTTCATTACATAATAAATGCGTAATTATTTTGTGTCACAAAAAATATGTATTCTGTGAAAATAATAAAATCGCAAAATTACCTATTTTTCCCCCTAATTTTAACAGTATTTCATTTTTTACGCAGGAACCCTAAATATTTACAGGATAAAAAGTAGCCTATATTCTGCTCTGAACAGTCCTCTACCTACCAGTGAAAGCCTCATCAAAATCTGTTCAGCCATTTCGAAGATTAGCCCGGACAAACAAACAGACAAAAAGTTAAAAATGCGTATTTAGGCTTTGGTAACGTGAAAATAATGATATGAGCTTAAGTTAAAGGCTTTATTTTGAAATCACAGACATACACTTCAATTTTATTTATACGAGTATGTATAGATGTCCGGTTTTTCAAGGTCTTACTGGATTCTGTTAATTAAAACGAGGTATCACTGAATGTATGTTAGTTATTTGTCACGTCACTACACATTATTAGTAAGAAGACGTGAAAGAAAACAGTGTTCAACATGTACGGTCATGTCGTGAAATACCTAGTAACGCCATTTCCCTGCGACATGTACTACATGTACAAGTACGTAATGGTAATTGAACAGATGAAACTAGAAATAACGCACGATTTACAGACATGTGATGCTAGGACGAGTGAACGACGTATGTCTCGCTTGTGTTTAGCAGGGACGGCCGGTGCGCCGGTGACATCACAACATCAATGAAAACCTTCAGGCGACAGAAACTTGAGTCAGGAGGCAGTTCCTCCTGGACATAACGCGGGCACCGCGTGGGTTCCGACGCTGACAACGTATGAAGCGAGGGCCGGGTGCCGCAGAGTATATACGAGTACCATGAAAGTAGAATAAAGGCGGTCGAGATGCGGGGATTGTGCAAACTGCGCGTGATGTCAGGGTTCGCAGCGAGGGAGTCGATCACGTTGTAGCCGTGGACGACAGAATTGATCGAGTTTTATGAGAAGGGCCTCTAAAGACGTGCGCGGGCGACGTCCTGGAATGACAAAGGAACGAGTGAAATGTGAAGGATCAAGTCGTGGGACTCCCGGCGCTGGCTCCCTCCGTCTACCTGCGCCGTGTAAACATATAGATACAATGTATAAGTAAGGGGCAATGCGTGGCACCACTGGCTTACCAGAGCTTTGCCAATTGAGTAACACACAAGCTGTTTATCTTTTTATATAAAATCAATTTAGAGTAAAAACTTTGACAAGATTGAAGAAATTGTTAAAAAGAAATAAGTTTTCAAGGATTCAAGAAACGCAACACCTTACAACATGCTCAGTCGAGAGGTGCACTCCCGCCCGTGCCCTCGAGAGTACTTCCATAGTAAGATCAAACAAGTAGGCAGACTCGACCCCTGCGCGAACGATAATAGCCTAAACACGTAGGGATGTCGCTTACAGTTTATAAATCAAAAATACGAATACAATCGTCAAAAATGCATAGTCTATCTATATACGAGTACAAAACAATTTACCTCGGTAGGTGAACCATCAGGGATCTATAATACAAAGATTTTCTTAATTATTTTTTGTACGTAGACCAACGAGCTGACTATTGTATTGAAGTTCTATACTCCATTAGGCGCGTTATGAAAAAATGATGAGTGAAATTTTAAGATACTGTAACACAAAAGTAACAGGTTGAAGCTGCCCGCTAAACCGCTCATTAAGTCATGAAAAATATGCTCAAAGCTGCAACCCAATAACAATTCCCTGGAGGATTATTGTGTTCATGCAAGTGAGTTACGTTATTACCTCACGGAAAACTGCAGCCATATAACGTCACTTACTCGCCTGAACACAACAACCGTCCAGGGAATCGTTATTTGGCTGCAGATTCCTGTAAGGTGTTAACGTCACTTACTCGCATGAACACAACAACCGTCCAGGGAATCGTTATTTGGCTGCAGATTCCTGTAAGGTGTTAACGTCACTTACTCGCCTGAACACAACAACCGTCCAGGGAATCGTTATTTGGCTGCAGATTCCTGTAAGGTGTTAACGTCACTCACTCGCATGAACACAACAATCCTCCAGGGAATTGTTATTTGGCTGCAGTTTTAAGCATATTTTTCGTGAAGTAGTAACGTCACTCACTCGCATGAACGCAACATCTGTCCAGCTAATTGTCATTCGGCTGCAGTTTTGAGCATATTTTTCGTGAGGTAGTAACGTCACTCACTCGCATGAACGCAACATCTGTCCAGCGAATTGTTATTTGGCTGCAGTTTTGCAGGTAGTCCGGCGGGCGAAGGAGCAGCCTGCCGGCCGACGGCCCCGGATCTTGTCCTGGCGGGTCGTGGACCACTACATTCATTTTTTGTATCTAGTACATGTTGTATACGGTGTCTATACATAAACGCTAAAAGCTGAGGGCTGACTAAAGGGATGCCAAGCTAAGATTGGGCGGTGACTCCGAACAGAGCTAAATGACCAAACCCGTCGAGTGTTGAATGTACACTAATTTAATTGCTTCCAAAAAAAGGAATAGTTGCAACAGTGGGTGCATGTTGCAAGCTCTGCTAAATATGTGGACATTATATTTTTATGTGTATGTAGGTATAATATTTGTATATGTGTGCGGTAGCCGTTCAATGAGAACTGATAATTGACATCGGGCTCATTAACTCCGCTCGGCCGCGGAGACGGCCCGGCACTCGAGTTTCTATCGTTAGGTAAACGAGAGCCCTTTCTCGGGAGGCAGCACTGCAGGGGCGAGCGGCCGCGGCGTCGCGTGACGTCCGCGTGTGCGGCCTTTCACATCGCGCGCCGAGCCCGCGTCTTTGCGGCGAAGAGTAATAGGGAGCTGAGTGCGAAATTCGGAGACGTGGTCATATTTGCGAAGTCCAAATATAAGCCGAATACAGAGATTTCGAAGGCACTCAAATTTAATTGTCCCACAGTGAGGTCAAGGTGACAGGAATCGGCGTAATAGGAAGGAGTAGAGATTGTGCAAGCGCAATTATGGTAGCCGTCGGGAGAAAATTACGCATTCTAATTAAAGAGGAATTGGCGGCGAAAAGCCTTTTACCAAGATCAGCAATATGTGCAGACAAGGACGATGTCCTATCCAAATATACTTGGAGATTTTTAAATCTGTCGCTATATTTGATTACCATTGAGTTCCATCGAAAACTACAGGTCTCAAGCTGCTCCAGTTAATTTTAGATGTAAGTCGAGGACTGCCTATAATAATAGATTGTGTCTTGGATGGATTAACGATAAGGCCGTGGGACTTACTCCAACGAGCTGTTTGTGAGATCATCGTTCATTTTCGATATTGCACCAGAAAGGTGTTATGACTGAGCATGTGTATAAATTTGGAGGTCATCTGCATAAAGAAAGTAGGAGGTGCGAAGGTCAGAAGAAATAGAATTAATAAATAAGGAAAATAGAAGAGGAGACAATACGCCACCCTGAGGCACGCCAGCAGATATTGAGCACCACGAACAAAATGTATTCTCAATACGTACACGCCGGCGACGACCTTACAAGTAAGATTGAAACCAATCACTTACCGTTGGAGATATGTTGAGAGAACGCAACTGTTGCACTTGAACATCGAAGTATATGGTGTTAAATGCGTTGCAGCGTTGAAACCGTAACTTGTGATTTGACCATATAAAAACGGATGTTATCAGTAATTTTTACAAGAGCGGTAATCGTACTCTGGCCGGGACGGAAACCACATTGGAAGGGATTAAGGATGAGATTTCTGCTCTGCATCACAACTTGGTCCTGCTGCCGGGCAATAAGCTCAACCTGCTGCTGCGAGTAACGGAGTGCATGGTGGTGAAGGTCTCGTAAGAAATAATTGTGCTGAAAGTGAAGCCACTGTAGGTGTAGCATTGGGCTTTGTAACTCTGCCTGGAAATCCGCCATTTTATTGTAAAATTGGTCCATCATGTCTGTAATATTTTTTTGTATGTTTTCCACTGTGATGGAGATGGCGAGAGGAGAATAATTCTGCTTACAGGTTGACAAGTGTATGTATATTAATAATACATAAAATTATTACACTGAACGAACACTATGAATTTTAAATTTATTAAAATTGGGAGCACCAAAACTACACTGTTTCTTTATCTTTATTCTTCATTGCACATAAATATACAAAATAATCTTTGTTATAACTTTTGTGTACAAAGGTGAGCTTATCTCTTTAAGAGATTTCTTCCAGCCAACCCCAATGAATGTGAAAACATTGTATAGGGCCGTAAACAAAATATATGTGCCAACAAGCATCAATAAAAACAGTTACTCTATTACAGTTAAAATACTTCTGTAAAAATACAACATACACGCATACATACACATATATATATATATATATACACATATACACAGACCTGTATATACACAAATATACATCGATATAAACACATTTTATATACTCGTATTTTTTTCACTAGAAAATAGTGTTTTCAGATAGTACTCCTTCATTTTTTTCTTGAAAGTGGTTACAGTACGAACATCTCGTATCTGCAGTGGTCGTTTATTCCAGAGTAGGGCAGCGCGGACGGTGAACGAATTGAAGAAGAATTTTGTGTTGGCTGAGGGGAAGTGTAAAGTTGTTATATGGCAGGAACGTTGTGATCGAGTTGGCTGTGGAAGGAGTGGAAAACGATAACAGAGATATTGAGAGGAATTGGGATTGGTAATTAGTTTGAAAAGGAAGGATAGTATGTGCACATTTCTGCGAAATCGAATAGGGAGCCATTTCAACTGATCGTACTTACGAGACCGAATATAAAACGTATAGCTAGATTTTGCAATCTTTCCAGCTTGTTGAGTGGGTCCTCTGTTGCATCCAAGTAGCAGAATGTCAGCGTAGTCGAGAATGGGAAGTAAGAGAGATTAAGCCAACATAACTTTAGTTTTAAAGGGCAACAAATTTTGAAGTCGCTCGAGAGAGTGAAATGTATAACGCATGTGCATTTACATGCGCAGTCCAGGATGGTGTTCCATCAATGATCAATCCGAGGTTATTAGTTTTGTCTATAAAGGGAATCTGCAGACCGTTGTAGTAAACTTTAGGCAAGTCATTCAAATTAAGCCTACTACGTAACTGATTACTACCTACGACTATAGCCTGAGACACACGGCGGCCGGCGCGCGCTCGAGCGGTGCGGTGCCGCGGCGCCCCGCTGGCTCGGTCGCGCATTCTCGTCTCGGACGCAGGACGAGGCCGCACTCACCAAAAAATGTTCCACACTGAGTTGCGGCTTCAGCGAGACTCCACTCTGTGAAGTCACCGTGACGCGGCTCGCGCTCGACAGCTGGGCTCGCCCGCCGACAAAAAGAGCTCGCTTACAAGTTGTGTAGGAGGCGACGACACCGGAGCCCGGCGCGGCGCGGAGCGAGGCTGCTTTTTGCTAAAAGTCACGATTTGAGCAAAAAAGTAATTGCACCGTAATTACATGGAAGTAAGGGCCTTTGGAATGAACGGCGTGATGAAACGCGATGACGCGCAAGGCCGTCTACAGACCCGCAAGGACCGCGGCGGGCGCGGGCCGCAGGCCGCGGACGACCAGCTCCGGGAGGGAGCGATCAGCAGGCCGGTCTCGTGCGACAACTTTGGCATATTTTGATAAAATGAAACACAGTACGTGTTGTACTCGCGCCGAGCTCGCGAGAGTGCGGGCCCAGTGTAGCGCCACTGGTGGTACCGTCCCCCGTGTCCCCCGAGCCGGCCGCGCCGCGCCGGGCGCTCCGCTCGCGGCCGTCTCCACGCATGGAATGATGCTCGGCCGATGCCGTACACACCGAGTTCGACTTCGTCACTGCGGGGGTAGTCGGCCTTCGTATGAGGCGAAGCCCGTTGCGGGAAACTGTGCGGCCGCAGGACGTACGAGGGATGTAGCTCGGCCTGTATAATAAGTATCTCCGGTGGTGTCGTCCACATAACAATGAATACCATCAATTGACGACATACGAGTATCATTGATATTCAGCAGAAATAGCGTCGGAGACAGTACAACAGAACCCTGAAGAAACGCCAGCATTGATATCCATACTATCGGAGCATCCACCGTCAACCACGGTTTTTATGCATCTGTTGGTTAAAAAGCTGGCGACCCATTTGCACAAACTGTCGGGCAGCCCTTATGATGGTAACTTCGATGTAAGGCCCCGGTGCCAGACCCGATCGAACGCCTTCGCCATGTCTAGGCTGACAGCCAGCGCCTCGCCTCGACTCTCTATCGTCCAAGCTCAGCGATGTGTAAGACACACTAGAAGGTCACCAGTGGAGCGGCCGTGCCGGACACCGTACTGACGGTCGACGGTGATCAATTCGTGATCTTCTAGGTATGCTAGGAGTCGTATCTTTATCACACGCTCCGTCACCTCGGAGAGAAGGGAGGTTATGGCGATAGGCCTGTAATTCGATGGGTCTGATATATCGCCCTTTTGTCCTGTACAGTAGGAAAGCACGAAAAGGCGCGTTAGTACAGAACACAACTCATGAGCACATAGTTTCAGCATCATTTTTTTTTATACTACGTCGGGAGGCATACAAGCATACGGCCCACCTGATGGAAAACGGGTACCGTAGCTTATTAACGTTTGCGATATATTAAGTATCACTCGCGCGATGCCTCCTCTGCTGCTTAAGCAGCAACTCCTTGGGAGCTTACTTAGGTGACCGCACTCACACACAGGAACACAACAACCCTCTAGGGAGTTGTTATTTGGCTGCGGTTTTCTGTGAGGTGGAGGTACTTCCCCAGACGGACTGCTTTGATGCGCCCTACCTCTCTTATAACATCCAGATCGAGAAACAGACAAGTTCATGCACACAAATGTTTGCCTTGCGTGGGAATCGAACCCACCAGCTTTGTTAAAGTCGCGCACAACTGAGCCACCGAGCTCCTCAAAACCACTGCTGGTATACCGTTGGGTACACTCAATTTATGAATGTCGAGAAAGAGTAATGCTCGCGGGACATCTCGCTGGGTTATAGAGATTTCCGGCATTGAGCTACCGCACCACGGGATGGTAGGTGGCACTGCTCCCCCGTCATTCATATTCGAGTTAGACGTAAAGAGATCACCGAGTAAATCGGCTTTCTCCTTAGCGCTATGGGGCAAACTGCCGTCCGGTTTTCGCAGTGGTGGCATGGACGGTTGACAGAAACGTGATTTCTTTACACGACATCGCGGACCAAAATGGACCTTTTTTGTAGAATGGTTACCGTAGCCTATGAACGTTTCCAATACAGCTGCCCCCGCAGCTAACACAGTAATTCCCCTGAGCTTATTTCGTATGCTCCGTCGATATCCCTTCACAGAATTGTTATCCGGCGGCGGTTTTCTGAGAAACGGAGATAGTTTTCTAGTCGGGTTGTATCGAGGCGTCCCGTCTGTACAGCGTGCTAAACAATTTGTACGTATGGAGGAGTGGCAGCGGCGCTCGCCGCTCGGCTCCGGGAGCAGTCGCGACGCCCTGCGGCCGGACTCCGGGCGAGAGACCGCTCGTCGCTGCACTGCGAGCACTGCGGCACTTAGCCGTCCGAGGGACGCGCGCCACGTATGGACCGGATAATATTCAGTAGATAGTGTTATCGTATCTAATCAGCGACTAGCTCGGCGTCGGGCGGGCGCGCGGCCGTGGCGCACGGAGAGCGCGGTCTGTGCCGTCTTCTCTGAACACTTATATGGCAAGCTCTTCTGGAATAATCTGGGCGAGGATCTCTTGTATTACGACTCTTCAAATAAAACAACCCTAAATATATTCGTAGATGTCGTTGTAAACCGTGACCGAGCGGCGAGCGCGAGTCGACGTCATGCAGTCGAGTGAAATCGTTACCGGTCCAGGCGGAGCTCGCGGCCGCGGGACTCGCCCGCGCGCCCGTCCCGACAGAGAGCGCGCCGTCTGCGCGGGAGTCGGGACTCGCCCGTGCGCCCGTCCGCCCGTCCCGTCAGAGAGCGCGCCGTCCGCGCGGGAGTCGGGACTCGCCCGCGCGCCGCCCGGTGCTCCGACTACGAGCCGAGCGTCGAATGACCTCATCGGGAAGCCCGTTCGAGTGATGTACGATCGCGACACAGATTTCCTTGTTTCGTGGTCCACTCGGACCGTTACGATTGCAGTAGGAACCCACTCATACAAGATTCTCTGAAAACCAGGGCGTTTCTATGAATAGTGATGATTGGCTCGTACGAGTACAGTTACGACGGACGACTCGATCGTTGGCAAGTTTGTTTAATGGTCAAACCCTCCACCGCCCATGGCTCCACCGACCTTGCGGTCATTTGAGCCGAATGCAGCACGGCACTTGCTGCTCTGAGGCTCTTCGCCGTGCCGTGGGCATTTCTTGACTCCCTACAAATTATTTGATTCTATATCCTTGTCTCTATGTACGCTCTCTCCCCCTTCTGGGGCAGCGACGTCCCTAGGCGCTCTTCCTCCCGTCTTCTCGAGCCATTCCGCTGCGCTTCTCCGTGCGTGCCATCCGTGGGCGAACCTGCGCAAAGCAGCGAAGTTCGCCGCCGACGATACGAGATCGGTGAAGTACACCGGTCCCGGTTGGTCCTTTGAGCGCTGTATTCCAGACATCATCACACAACGTAGGTCATCATACATAGGACAGGACCACAGTATGTGGTCTCCGTCCTCCTCGCTCTCTCCACACTCGCACATGCTACTCTCATGTCGTCCCAACGCATTCAGTCTCTTTCTGAATATGCCGTGTCCTCCAAGGATCTGGGAGGTCTGATAATCCGGCTCGACCCAGCTCAGTCGGCCAGCCACCTCCGGGAAGAACCGATGGAGTTCCCTCCCCTTCGTATCCGTAGTCAAGCGATCCTGCCACTCGCGCATCGTAGTGTACCAAATATCGCGCTTTCGCCGGCTCAACTCTCTACCGGTCGCGGATCTACGCGCTCCCTCCATTCGTCCAGCACGAGTCACCTCCAGGTCTGAGGGGAGTACTCCAGCCAGTACGGGCAGGGCAGCGGTACTGGTGGACCTATATGCTTTAGTCAGTAGAATGAGTGCCTGACGCTGACTTCTTAGTACGACACTACGCAGAACATATGCTGTTAATCGGTGGCACCATATAGCAGCTGCATACGTCAGCGTAGCCACATAAGTTCCCCTGTACAGAACCTTTAAGGCTTGGTACTTGATTCCCCAAGACGATGCCGTAACCCTCGACATCTTGCCAAAACATGCATCGGCTCGTTCTCCTATCCGGGTGGCGTGTTGCACAAACAACAGGCTAGAGTCCAACTCCACGCCGAGGACCGTCGCAGACGTGACGCTCCTCACCGAGTCCTGACCGAACTTGATTAAAGGGGGCCTCTGTAGTTTTCCCTTCACTGTCATAGATAGCGACTTTGTGGGGGAGAAACCCAGTCTATTACGGGCGCCCCAGTCGCCAATTAGGCTCAGAGCCACTTTCGCGGCTGATTCAATGGCCGATCGTGAATTGGCCTCAATGATGAGCGTCACGTCATCGGCGTAGGCAACCATCTTTACTCCCTTCGGTAAGGGCAAACGCAACAGATCGTCCATGAGGACATTCCATAGCGTCGGCCCGAGCACGGATCCCTGCGGACACCCCATGGTCGAGTCCTTCAACAACACCCGGTCCCCGACGAATATACCCACTCGGCGACCGGTGAAGTAGTCCACCAATATCCTATAGATGTTAGGCGGACAGCCCCCCCCCTCTTAGCCTTGAGCAACATCATCGGCCACCAGGCGTTGTCGAACGCACCCGAGATGTCCAAGAGTACCAAATGAACATACTTACATACTGTATTATTTGCCGTGCTCAAAATTTCCTGTAGTGCCGTAACTGTTGATTTGCCTGGAGAGAACCCGTGCTGGTGCTCGGAGATCCCAGAAGCGATCTGCGGGGCGCACCGTAACATGACGCGTTCTAGAACTTTACCAAAGATCGAGAGGAGCGTAACAGGGCGGTACGCCTTTGGGTCACTAAGTGGCTTGTTGTTTCCTTTAGGAATAACCAATATTCGACCATCCTTACAAACATTGGGGAAGATCCCCTCAGCCACACACTGCGTGACTACCCGCAAGAAGTCCCTAGGCGCCGCGGTCCAGGTGTGCTTAAGGATCCTTGAACTGATGCCATCGAGTCCCGTAGCGGTGTCAGGAAACGCCTTTATTATCCCGTCCAGATCTTCGAATGACGGATGGGACGAAGCTCGACCGGAGGGGGTGAGGGTCGCCATGAGGCGCACCTGCCTCTGGTAGTCAGTGTCCCTGGACATATCGTCGTCGGGGCACAAACCATACAAGAGGCTGCGCATGGCCTCCTCCAGTCCCCCCGGGTGACCTATTGCAAATTTAGCCCCGTTGATTATGTTGGTGGGAGCCTTAAACCTCCCACTTGCCATTCTGTAAGCCTGGCCCCAGGGGTCCAGGTTGCCAGATTCAGCAATCTTACGAAAGAATTCGAGCTCCGTCGCATCCATAATCCTTCTATACCTCAGTCTGGCCTCACGGAATTCAGTTCGTGCAATCTCTTCAGACCTACCACCTTTTATTCTTCGTCTCTGCCATACGTTCCGAAGTCTGCTGCACTGCCTCCTTAATGAGGTCAGTTCATTCGTCCACCATTCATAGCCGGTCGTGGGTCTCTGTCGCTTTAATCCCAAGCATTCCCGTGCAGTTCTTGCGATCACCTCCAGAAACTCCTCACATAAAATCCCAGCCGGCTTATCCGCATTCAAATATCCCATTCTTGCATGAATCAGAGCTTCAAAGTCGGGCCAGTTGACGTCACGATCCCGATATCGAGGCGGCTCCTTGAACGCTCAGGCCCGTCCACTGTGCATCTTCTTGATACAATGAACGTTATCAATCGGTGGTCCGAGCTGCTGATAGTGGGATGAACCGTCCAGTCCCGCATCCATATGCCACCAGTTGACAGGGTGACGTCGATGTTGCTGAATTAGGTCCACAGAAGGTGTGCGGTTGATTTTCTACGTTATGGATTCGGAGACCTTTGGCGTTGATGAGTCCTTCCAGTTGTTGCCGCCTGTGTTCTTGTTCGGCTCCTCTTCCGGTGTAGTGGCGTCTCTCACTATGCCACAGTGGCGAGTGAGTATTTGTATCCATTCCCAGGACCACATCCCTGCCCCCGAGCCCTCCCAGCACCCGTTCTAAATTGCGGAAATGTCCCTCAATGTCGTCGGAGTATTGGAAATACGCCGAGACAAGGTGTAGCCCAGGGTGGCTGGCAGCCACGAAGCAGTGAGTGGAGCCCAACTCGTTGACGATGGTGACTGGGATTTTCTTGTTTATTATCAGCAGCCCGGCCTTCGCCCCTGGTCCCGAATCCACTATCATTGGGTTGCGGTAGTGTTCCTGCACTAATATAATATCTAAGCCCAATTCCTCACCGATTGATGGCAGCTCTTTTGTGGCGGCTTCAGATCCTCCAAGATTAATTTGTCCGACCTTGATTGTAGAGCAGCCTTTGTTATTGTGCGACTGCCTATCCATAGTTTATTGTGGCTATGTACCTTTCCTCCGCGTGTCGCCTGGCTGGGCAATCGTTAGAGGCTGTGCTGTGGTCGGCGGGCCTACCAAACCTCTTACACGTTCCACACGCCTGCGAGTTACTTGCGCAGGACGCAGTCGCAGCCGCAGCCGCTTGTTCCACATCGTCCACAAGTTGCTGATTCGGATCGGCACAGGCGCTCGGGATGGCCATAGAGTTGACATTTGTTACAGCATGTAACATGAATGTAGTCGTTCACGTATATCACGTCCCATCCTAAATATAGTTTCCCTTTCCCTATGAGAGCATCCCTGAGTGCCGGGGAACATTCTATGACCACCGTTGTCCGACCACCTGTGAGTCTCGACTTCTTGAACGCGACACGGCCTTCTTTGAAAATGCGTTCGCGCGTCCATTCCTGGGAGTCGCCGAAGTTTTGCTCATGGACGGCCTCTAGCAGCTAGTTGTCCTTTGGGTCGCCGTCGACATTCACTAGAGCTTGTTTAATGGTCAGTATGCAGGTCCGGTCCGCACACCATCTACTGAGCAGTCGGCGTATTCGGTCGCGCGTGGAGCGGGGCCCCGCGCCGGGCCGCACGCCGCGCCCCGCTCCGCGGGCGGGTGCCGGTGACGGCGAGCGGCGGCTGTGACCTGCTACCGACGTTACCGTCTATATCGCACTCAACTACACCACATACATAATTCAAACAGTAAACACGGTGGTAGTAGAAGTGTACGCGGTAGGAAGATGCGCCCGGCCCGCGGATTGACTCACGATACTGGCGAGGCGATGGACATCCTCCGAGTACAAACTGAACGAGACGAGCAGGGTATTGATTTGTTTACGAGGCTACCTCCTCGGCTCTGACGACAGCTGTCGTACAGTGACGAGGTTGCGCTTCGTTTTGTTGAGTGATCCCAGAGATGGGTGACGAGTGATACTGGGCGCTGCGACTCGCGACTGCAGGCTGGCCGCCTCCGCTCGCCGGGACTCCTCCGCCACAATGCTCGCCGCTCGCTGGTCACCGACACGGTCGCGGCGCTCACTCCTCGCGATCTTCGGTATCCGCGAGGCACCCCGCGGCCTGGTGTCCGCGACGCGACGGTACTGATACTTTTGTATGATATAAATATGCGTATATATCGAAATTCAATACTCTAGAGTAATTTGAAAGTCGATGTCTGAAACAGAAAATTATATCAATGATACTGCAACCGCTCGGTATTCCCCGAGGGCTCACACGTACAGCCATGCAATTCTGTAAGAGCAAACGTCCTTACATCCTCGGAAACATCGGCTGTTACAGCCTTGAACACAAAATTGCAATTCTTTGGTGTCGCTTTTCATGGTTGTGCGACACTAGCGCCGCAAGGCTGCGTTTGGAATTGGAATTCTACAAGGCAAACAGCCTCGCGTACGCTTACAGCCTTATAGAATATCAAATAATTTAGCCGTGATCGCAGTAGACAATGTCAAAGCTGTGACATCTGTGATCACAGCGACGCACACAGCCATTACGAGTCGGTTAGAGAATTGCATGGCAGAAGTGGCCAGCGGCCGCGCGGCCGTCCGCCGGGGCGCGACCACCGCGACCGTCGCGGGGCGCGCGGTGATAACGAGCGGGTGTTATCTGATAATGGATTAATTGAGAATCGCATCGCAGTTCTAGATAATACATATTGTGTTTAGCGTATAGTCCGCGACCGGTCGCCCGCCGCCCGCTGTGGCGGAAAAAAACACACCCTGCTGCCGGAGAGTGCTGTGAACACCGGCCACGCCGCCACGACGCCGGGACCTGCGAGTGAGTTTGTACTTTGGTGTATGTCCCCAGACATCAACATTTGACGGACGTCGCTTCCTCGGGGCCCGTCCGTCCGGTGGACGCGTCGCTTTGATCCGCCCCCGCCTCCTCTCTCCCGATAACCAAGTACGTAGGCCGCTGCCTTTCGCGCACCAGCCTCCTGCCCGCGGGACGGCTTATCAAACGCGTCTCCACGATTGCATCATTTTTCGCTGAAGATCTCCCGTCCAGCCTGCCTCGCGGCCGAGCTCTCGTTACGTTTTCTCGTCGCCTACATGTAGTCCGGTTTCTTCTCCGGCGATTATCTTCAAAGCCGCGTCGTAATGGGATGAATGTGAGTAGTAGGCCAGCGTCGGTAACACGAGTGTCGCGCGCTGCACTCGTGTTGATGATGATGACCGAGCGGAGCGGCCGCGCCCGCCGCCCGCCGCCCGCCGCCCGCTGGCGGACTCCGCGTGACGTTCGCAGCAGTGTGGAGAGAGGGCGAGGGAGGACAGAGATCACGCGGTGCTCCTGGTATGACGATCTGCGTTGTGTCGTGTGATAACGGACGGGAATGGCGGTCGGGACCGCCGCGCGCCGCACGCCGCACGCCGTAGGTACTCCACCGGCCTGGTGTAGTTGGCGGTGAACTTGGTGGCGTTACGCAAACTCTCCCGGATGACACACGAGGATCGTGGGAACGTAATCTAAAGACAAATGTTGATACGTTTATCTCCTGTTATATTTTTTCGTATTGTTTTATATAATGACATGATTATACGTAAGAGAAGTCCCGGCCGGCGCCGCGAACAACTCTTCGTAAAGTGGTCTCTGCACACGTTAAAGCGGTGTGCACGAGGCAGGTTGTCGCTCGCCGCAGCCCGCAGAAGCGGCGACGTCGTCGACGCCGCTCGCGCCCTCATTGAGCGTTCATATAATATGCGGAACACGCGCTTGAGATAGAAAATTTGCTACAATTATTTGTAATAGTGAAGCGGGCGTGCCATATGAAAGGCTCGAGCGGCGGGCGGCGAGCGGCGCGCTTCTGGCGTATCTAGGTCAAAGACTTGCACGCAGCTGGCGCTGTTTTGAAGACGATGAATGAATTAAATATATGATAACCGAGCAAGCCCGCGGCGCCGCTATTCCTGGCCGGAGCGGCCGCGGCCCGCGCCCCCCGCATGCACTCGCGAGTCACGGCCGCTGCTGTCGGACACGTGTTCGCGCATCCTTCACACGAGACACTTGTGCGCGGCCCGTGGCCCGCGGTGCTGTCGGTGCCCGGGCCGGCTGTCGGCCGGTGCGCGAGTCGTCTTACATTATGTTATTGTCTAAAACTGTATCGTGAGAACTCGGCGCCGACGATGTTTCTACGACTCCTGCATTATTTCCACATGCCGGAAACAACGGAGGATGCCTTTTTTTTATTTTAACACCGACACCGTACAGTCACATTTGACTCAAAAATGCTATTTGATAGGCACACAGATAACATCATCAACGTACCTTCCAGAGTGTTGGCTTCATTCCCCGTCTTTCAGCCGAGTTTAACGATGTTAAAACTTTCAAAATCCTATACCTACTGTACTTTTGTCCGCTCACACTTGGAATACGAATCTCAGGTATGGAATCTCACTTACAGTACGTGTGTCACCGGGATTGAATGCATAAAAAACAGATTTCTAAGATACTCACAATTCAGATGTAAACTTTACTCACCAAGCTACCTACAGCAATGCAAAAAACACCACATACTACCACTACATGAGCGACGTCGAATTGCTGATTTGGTAAACATTGGTAATGGCGCAGTCGATTGTCCACAACTCACGAAATACATTAATTTATATACCCCGTCTCGGGAAGAAAGGAGGCCTGACCGTCTGTGTGCTCCTCTAGTCAACACCAACTGTGGGCAAAACTCTTACTTAATCAGAGCTTTAAGATCATTCAACACAATCGCGTGGAACTTGAACATAGACTTATTCAACACTCACGTCCGCACGCTGAAGCGTGTATGTATATCTTCACGCCAGGTCCCTTGCGGGGTAGGCAGAGAGAACCGAGCGCCATAAGACGCGGTCCTTACACACTTCACTCGCTTCTTTCACATTCATAGCTCTTTTCATGCACGCTCGCCGGTTCCTAAGGCTCCTGACAACACGACCAATTTGGTCATGGTAGGTTAGTCTTGGTCTTCCTCGGCTCCTACATCCTTCCACTTTCGCATTGTATATCTGTTTCGTCATTCTTTCATCTTGCATTCTTTCTACATGTCCGAACCAACGGAGCATGCCCTTTCTTATCTTAACACCGACACTCTCTTTCAGTCCAACTCTCTTTCGTACGTCATCATTTCGAACGCGGTCAGCAAGCGTTATGCCACAAATTTTTCGCAGTGCTCGCATCTCGACCGCATTTATTCTACTTTCATGCTCTCTCTGCCATACCCAGCTCTCACTTCCATAAGTTAGCGTTGGGATTAACACCGCGCTGTGTACAGCGAGCTGTGCCTTCTGGCTTAGATTTCGGCTGCCAAACAGTTTACCCAACGCTCCATTCACGCTATTCCCTGCACTCACTCGTCTCTCTACATCAGCGGTGTACCTTCCATCGCTTCTAAAAGCGCTTCCAAGATATACAAACTCATCCACTTGCTCCAACACTACATCATCAACCGTAATCCTAGTGTTCGTTCTGGTTGTCGCTCTTTCAAATACCATTATTTTGGTTTTCTTCGCATTCAATTGTAAGCCTTTCTTCATACAATCGTCTTTCATTGTTGTGACTAGTGTTTGCAGTTCGGATGATGATTCTGCTATTAATACTGCGTCATCTGCATAAAGCAGGCAGTTAACCACTGAGCCACCCATTCGCATTCCCACATTCATATTTCTCATTCTCTGAAGACAACTGTCCAGATACAGGATGAATAGCCGAGCCGACAGCACGCATCCCTGTCTGACACCAATATTGGTATCAAACCAGGGTGATAAGCTGCCGTCCACTCTCACACATGCTGTGCAATCCTCATAGGTGGATTGCACAGCACGTAGAAGGTCACCGTCAATCCCATATCTGGGCAAGATGTTCCAGAGATTCTTTCGCACGACCCTATCAAATGCTTTTTCAAGGTCCACAAAACCGCAGAAAACCTTCTGGTCCGTAGCCAGATGCTTTTCCACGATATTGCGGAGCGAAAAAACTTGATCCGTACATCCTCTGCCGCTTCGAAATCCCCCCTGTGCTTCCCAAAGCATTCCATCGGATTTCACCCTCATTCTCCTTTCAATGATTTTTCCATACACTTTAGCTGCTAGGCTGATCAAACTGATGGCCCTATAGTTGGCGCAGTCCATACGTGAGCCCTTGCCTTTATACAAGGACACGATGACTGCGCGTCTCCAATCGCTCGGGACTCTTCCGGTTCTCCAGCATAATTTGCTCAAAAACCAGAAAGCGTCCCTAACGTAGGTGCCACCCAGTTTGATCATCTCAGCTGTTACCATATCGATTCCTGCTGACTTTCCATTTTTCAAACTTCGTATCGACCATTCAATCTCATCCATGCTAATGTCTTCATGGTACGTTGGCACTGCCGAATCAGTCACAGACTCATTCACAGTGCCAGCGCCCTGGACATAATCATACATTTCTCTAAAATATTCGCTCCACCGTTCTAACACCTCCTGAGTGTTAGCAAGAATGCCACCAGCTTTACCTTTTATCTTGTCCATTCCGGATGCCGACGAACCACTCCGAGACTTCTTTACCTCTCTCCAGAAGAGTTTGGTATTAGCCTCGAAGTTCTTCGTCAGCCTCTCTTCCTCATTCATAAGTAGTCTTTCACGCCTCTCTTTCACTAAAGCTTTGGTTTCATTCTTGCATCGACGGTATATTTCTTTCTTCTTCTCTTTCATACTATCACTCTGGTGCAAAGATGATACGTAATCCAGCCACGTTCTCCTCTTTTTATCCACGGAGGATTGAACCTCCGCATCCCACCAGGCATCTCCTTTCAGTGTTTTACGTCTCTTTGCGCATCCATATGCTTCTTTCGCACTGTCCACCATACTTTCTTTCAGAACTTTCCAACATTCGTCTACATCTGAGTCGGAAAGACTCGCGTTCGCAAGTTTTTCACTGACTAGACGTACATACGTACTCCTCACACTTTCATCTTCCAATTTTTCACTTCTTATTCTTTCATGGTCTCCGAAAGGAATACGCACTCGCCAGTGCCTCCACTTCTTGAAAAGGCCCACAAATCGGCTTATCACCAGATAGTGGTCCGTTTCAAGAGTGGGGCCTCTGAAGGCTCTTGTATCCATTAACGACTTTCGGAGACGTCCATCTATCAAAATCAGATCAATCACACTTTTCTGTTCATTCCGTCTCCATGTGTACGTGTGAATATCCTTGTGATGGAAGAACGTGTTCGTCACAAGGAGGTTTCGTTCCATACATACGTCTAAAAGTAACTTACCAGCATCGTTCACTCTCTTATCTCCGTATGGACCAAGCACAGCCTCATAACTGCTTCGCTTGGTCCCAACCCATCCATTCAGATCTCCGCACATAATTATCCGTTCATTCGCATCAGCCAAATCCAGAACACCCCTTGCGGTCTCCCAAAACTTCCAGGAACTTCCCTTCCCCAGGAACCAAACGAGTTCCTGGGGATTAGTAGAGCTTACAGGAGCATATGCTGCAACCAAAAAGACTCGCGTAATCCCCAGTTTTATTTTAACCCAGAGAAGTCTTGGCCCTACTAAATCGTAATGTTTCACACCAGCGGCCAAGCGAGATGAAAGCACGACACCTACGCCAGCGCTGGCATGAACGTCGTGGTCCACCCCGGACCACAGGGCCATCATGCCACCGGGCAGATCTTCGGCGTCGCTTCCCTTTCGCTTGGTCTCTGACACACACAAAACATCTAGGCATCTCTCATTCATTATATCTATCAACTCATTCATCTTATCTTGTAATCCACCTCTCACATTCCATGTGCCTATACGACACTCAGCTCTCCTCGACCCGCCAGGTTGGGCGTTGCGTGGTGGGTGGCGGCCCCCACCGCCGCATGCACTTAAACCCGCACCGACGAGGGCGGATCGGTGCGCGTCGCCTACGGGGGACGCCCTAATCCGCGCGTCTGTGCGGTTTGTTTTTAGGTCCAGAATTGCAGTCCAGTGTTGGACTGGCAGGGTCGCGACGTACACGCTTCTGGTACCGACCCCAACGCTGAAGCGTAATATGCGTATAACTGATGAATTCTTTCAAGATATAACTTGAAGTCTTACTTCTACTACAACAACGCAACGTTGTGTATAGTTGTGCAATCGGAACCCAATATGATCTATCTTCCCGTGCTTACGTCACATGCTACTCAAGTGTTCGGCAGTGAAAACTTGTAAATGGCCTTAAATTTACTAATCTTTATTATACAACTGTATTAGCTGCTAGTTTTTCTATTATAATAAAATAAAATGAAATGAATAAAATTACAGCTCTACTGATTACGATAGATTGTGTAAGAAACATCATTTGCTGCCACTAAAAAAATAACTGGAAATCAGCGACTAACTGTTTCTGCTAAAACTAGCATCTGGCTCCGTAGACTGTTCCGGATTACTGTCCCTTACTTCCATCCGAGTTCCCTCCACATCCCGCAGACTACGTGCCACTACGAGCGTCCCGTACTGTGCAACCTACTACAGACAAAACACATTCTGGCGCGAGCGAGTACAAATAATACCAGCTGCGAAACAGCGAGGCACAGACTTATACAGTTATTCTTTAATAACGAAGTTAAAGCAAATCTTGTTGTGTGTTCCCATCGAGTGTTATTTACCATTTTGTATTGTCTTATATTTGTGTGGACCTGTAATTGGCTCTCTTTTGCTACATGTTTATTTATTTTTTTGACACAAACACTCTTGGATTCGATTCCCACACGAGACAAACATTTGTGTGCATGAACATGTCTGTTTGTCTCGGTCTGGATATTTTAAGAGAGGTAGGGCGCATCAAAGCAACCCGTCTGGGGAAGTGCGGGCGCCGCCCGCACGCACTGCTGTAGTCGGCGAAGGGAATCTTTCAGAGCCCCGATATCCGCCGCCGCCGTATCAGGCACACGGCGCCGATGGATCGTGAACCGCCGCGTCGCCTTTGTTGCGACAACGATGCATTCTAATGCATTTGTGATTGTCGATTGGAATGTGGTCGTGCACAGCCGGCGAGCTCCAGTCTCGCGTACGTAATCGTCGCTCGAGTCCGCCGCGCTGAAGCTCGCCGAAGGGCTCTCGAGCGAGCGCCGAGGGCCGCTCGACTCGACGCGCGTTCGTAATTCTAACTATTCAGGAATTGGTCAGCGTTCCCTGTCACTGCGACCTGCGAGCGCGGCGGACTTTGTTACTTTAATGGACGGACGTCAAAGCTATAGTCCAGTGCGGGGCACTAGGTCGCAGCGCGGCGCCGTCGTCCGCCGGCGGCGCCCTGTGCCTGCGAGTCGGGACTCCGCGACCGCCGCGCGTCACACGAGGCGGGCGGCGCACGCGACTCGTGTCGTGACCCGCCGCAGAACACCATGTTACCACTTCTTCTGAGACTAGGAAACAATGCGGAGTTGTGTAACACGGGCGGCGCGGCCCGGCGCGGCTCTCCCGCCACACGTTATTCAAATTAATGTCATACTTATACATCGAGAACTTTTCAACAGTTACGTCACTTGCACACTCAACGCCGGCAGATCCGTGCGATCCAATCGGGCGTCGCTCGAGACCAGGCGCTCTCGCATGGATCTCTCGCGGTCCACCGACGGAGCCTTCTTTGTGACGAATTACAAAAGGCAGTACACGACATATTCTCCACGAACCTCTGCGCCGCCGGGAAACATCACCTCGTTAGGGCTTTGTGAGCGGTCGTCGTCGGTGTTGCAACGCCGCGCGCCATTAGCCCGGGGCGGCCCGTCCGGCCCGCTCGGCCCGGGACCGGCTCGCCTCAACACGACATTTGCACCACTCTCGCATCTCAAGTACTCTCCCGAGCCCGTAGGCCTCCGGCGACACCCGGCCGCCCGGGTGACGGCGGCGGAGGACATCGCATGTTTCCGACGTGAGACTATCAGCTCATTCCGTGAAAGGGGTTCGTGCACGTTACGGCGCATTCAATAAATAGATTAAATGCGTCTGGCGAACGCGAAGCACTCCGGAGCTCGCGACGCCGCCGGCGCCGCCGCCCGCCGCCTGCCGCCGTGCGGACACTCTCGCCAAATTCTCGCAACGAAAGCGAAACGACAAACAAGAGCATCCACCTTTACGATTGTAATTTATCTTATTTACTTGAGATGTGGACATTTTGACGGTATGCCGCGCGGGCGCGTCTTCTGCGCGGTGGAGACCTTGTTCTGACTGTGTTTAAGGAAAATGCATAGTTACCAGCCGGGGCCGCGGGGGACCGTTCGAGTGTTGGACTCGTTCAAACCAA
Source organism: Pyralis farinalis (assembly GCA_947507595.1). Taxonomy (NCBI): domain Eukaryota; kingdom Metazoa; phylum Arthropoda; class Insecta; order Lepidoptera; family Pyralidae; genus Pyralis; species Pyralis farinalis. Next base: position 434,487 of record OX382279.1, on the reverse strand, counting down.
TCGGCCGCCGGCCGCCGGCCGCCGCTCATCGCGTGCCATTTGCGCGAAGGCCGGCCGCGCTCAGGAAGTGAATTCAATTTGTAAGGATGTCGATGGTAATGACGAACAATGAAGAACACCATCGTTCCTCGTCACGGCCGAAAGGTCCTCAGAACTTGACGTGTAACGAGCAAGATGTCATTATTGTACTCATTTATTTGAGAAGGGGATTCCTCGTTTTCATCGCAGAATATACAGAAGAATTCCGCGCTCCCGGCCCTCGTTCTGATCGGACACACGCGGAGGTTCCGCTCAAACTATTGAATGCAAATTTCAAGTGGTATGATTTCGCAAGTCAGAATGTTCGGTAACGGTGCCGGCCGCCGGCCGCCGCCCGCCGCCCGCCGCCCGCCGCGGACGTAACACATTCCAAATACATTCAATTATCGTTGTGTTGATGCGGCCCACTCTCATCCCTCGGCGGCGAGTCCCACGTCCCGATCTGTCCTCGTCGTGCTGGAACTGGTGCATATGAGATTCCCTGTGATCGGGGGCTCTGTACGAGTGTCTCCGCTCGGTGACCGTAATTGTGTGTCAACAATGTTAGAGACATCATTAGAGTTTCATCGTCAGTGGTACGTTGATAAACTGTTTGTGAAATAGTAACTTGATGTTGCGGGTTCCGTATGTATGTATACCAACCACATTCACATTGTGTGAGGTCGCTGACGTGGTGTTTAAATGAGTGACAGTCAATGATATTGTATAATATCATTGGTGACAGTGATATGATACGGAAGGCGCTCGTCCCGGGCTGGGCGCGCTCGGCGCGGTGGTCGCGCGCCCCTCGCCCCTGTGCACGCGCACACACTATTCTCACAAAAATGAAGTATTCACTTGAAGATAATCGTTACATGTTGATTATCACTAAATTGTGCTCAGTCAGGCGCCATTGAATCATCGTCCAAACTCAATTTCCGCCATTGTTTTCATGTCACTGTCACGGAACTAAGAATAGAGCAAATTCCATCCATCCATTCCGTCTAAATTGAAAATTATTATTTTGTACAGGTCATACATAAGCTCCAAAATGGTCTGGAATACTGTCTAGTCGGCGACGGAAGTAACGAGGACGGCGAACGAAAAGGTTTGCCTTCTTTATATAAATAAAGACTTGCAAACAGACAGGAGGCCGTCCGCGGCCGTGCTCTGCTACGTACAAGTACCTCGTGTCCTTACATATAGACATTACACGGCGCTGCACGTTAAACACGTTCGTTCAACACGTTCGTTCAACTTTACAAGGTGTTATGATGTTCCTAAAACAACAGAGCCGTGACGGGACACCGAGTTCGACACCGACAACGTACGCAGCCCGCTCGTCGAGTGTCGCGAGCGCGCGGGCTTCTGGCTGCAGCCGTGAAGAACACGATAATATGAAACACGTCGCGGCCGCATTGTGTTTCAAAAATAAGGCGTGCGTATTAAGAGACAATAGCGCACCCCCGCGCCCCGCGCCCCGCCCGCGCGACCGCCGTTATATTTATGAGTATTATAATTCTCTTTTTCCTAGCGTTATCTTGTTTCACGACCCCCCGGACCGGCCGCGGCGGGGCGGCGGGGCGGCGGGGTTCGCTACCTAAACCTAGGATTGGGTAATATTTGGTGATACCGATTTTGACATGAAGACACTGTCGTCAAACGTCAGTGGTTGGGAAAATTAGACTTTTGTTAGGTCGGGCCGCACTCCTTTCGAAATATAATTTCTCGGATGTGTATTCTCGAGTCGTGGTCGTATCATTGCGTTACTTCAAGCCGGCGATGGACATTTACAGAGATTGGGAGTATTTGGAGAATGTCCTGAGCCGGCGGGAGGCCTGGACTACTCCGGCGCGGGCGGCGCCGGGGCACGCCGCGCTCTGCCCGCGGGACGGAGTCGCCCTGTGATGGCGCGCACTGCCCGCTGGTCTTGTGACTCTTACTTCCAAATGTTTTAAAATACTCATGGAATCGGCCGTTTTATGGGTTTAGTTCTGTGAATAGCGACGTACGCGTTACGTGACCGCCGCGAGCGCCGCGCTCTGGTCACTTTGTTAACGGTGCGCGTGCTGACATTGTGTGAGCCGGCGGGGACGCGGCCTTGACCCGCCGCCCGCTGCCCGCCGCCCGCCGCCGGCTCTTCCTGCACGCGCGGTCGGTGCGAGTGCGTCCAGCTGGACGATGCTGGCCGGCCCTGGCGAGGAGCCGCCTCGATGTAACCATCGTCATTTAAAACGTGCAGTTCACCCATAACAGCATTTATTATGTTCAAATAGAAAAAAAAAAAAAAAGAGCCTCAGAGCTACTGGAACGAGCCGAGGAACTAAGTAGTCAGTTGTCGGGATAAAAAGCATCCTACGTATTATCGAGTACGTGAGCTACATCACACTTTTCAATAAAATCAATAGTTTCCAAGTGACACGTGCACAAACAGGCAGACAAACATGATGTTCGGAGTTCATATTTTTAATAAACTTTGAACTCCACGGGACTCCAAGGGACGGTCCACAGCATACAATTTGACGTTAGCTACTGAAATATTTACGAGGGAAAGGATAAGCGAAACCAAGTTGACGTAGTCTATACTATATCATAACGTACTTGCGTCTAAGTCGGCGGCTGCAGGCAGGTACTCACGGAGACTTGTGTCGGTGGTTCGCCTCGTGTATTCAAAGTCGTCCGCAAGCTGTAGCAGAGGTATGCATCTTATTGGTTGTCCATACCATCTGGAGTGCTACAGGGCTCCCTTTTGGGTCCCTTATTATTTACTATTTTTGTCAATGATATCAATGAATGTTTTTTAAATTCTAAAATACTATTGTTTGCCGATAACATGAAAATCCTAAAAGTAATTAATGATTCTTCAGATCAGTACGATTTACTCGTAGACCGATTTGTGCAATACTGTACGACTACAAGACAAAATACAGCCATTAACCATAGGTATTCACTAAGCAATCAAACCTTATGTGTGGTACATAGTGTTCGAGATCTTGGCATATTATATGACGATCTAGTTCTATTCGGTAAGCATATCGGTGGTATGGTTTCCAAAGCCAAAAAAACCTTCGGATTTTTAATAAGAACTTCCGCTAATTTTAATAATATAAAGACCCTAAAATATTTATACTGTTCCTTTGGGCGAAGTCACCTCGAATACGTCTCTCAGGTATGGAATTTCCGATACGAAATATATAAATTACTGTTGAAGAGAATTCAGAAAAACAATCTTAGGTATCTCGATTTTAAAGCACAAATAAGATTCATCAATCTTTTCACTTTATCTTCTTCACACAGCTCGCTGTCCAGCTCCAGTGTAAGGAGTCTATGGTCGACCATCTCCACTGAATAATGCGTAAAACATCTTAGTATTTTTCGGAGATATTTTCTAAGTCGACATTCGTCATATTGCGAGCTAAAGCCTTAAAATTGTTTTTTTTTGCTTGCGCAACATTTCTTCTAGCGTACTAGCATTTCCTTGGGAGCGGCTGTATTGAATTCACTTTTAATGTGCACTAATAATGGTACGCAGGCAGTCCACGAGACGTGCGGTGACCACACACCAGGCCAGACGGACGTCGTAAAGACTCCTTTCGGCGGCCTCATTCGATATCCGCCGCGAGTTCTTTGACGTCGCCGTAAAAGTCTGCCAACGTGACACGTTCCTTCTACGACATTATAGTTTTGTACAATACGCACGTCGGTCGCACCGCTCGCGCTGGCCGCGATGGAGCTCGTAGTCGGGGAGCGGGCCGCGCCCTGACCATGCCGGCGGGGAGACCCGCACGCCGCAGGTGACCCGCTCTCCATTCACTCCGATGTCCCCTTTATAACGCTCCTCGACACCCTGTCACAGGACCCTCTGCCGCTGCACGCCCTCCGACGGCGCGACGTCGACCGGAGGATCCCGGCCGCCTGCGTCCGGCGCGACTATGTACTCGGCCGTTACGATGTCCGTGCTCACTGAAATACCTCACGAAATTAAACGCTCGAACATCACAAGTTTTAAAAGAAGCAATTGACTTAGTGAGAACTCAAGTGAGAACAATCTTTATGATATAATAATTTGTCGACATACGCTGTAACTGTCATGTGACTTGTAACGAATGTGTCGGGACGCCGCTCGTCCGCGTCGCGACTGGAGCGGCGCCGGCGGCGGTCCGCGAGCGGTCCGCACTGGCTCTGCTGGCGCTGTCCCGGCGAGCGTCTCCCCGACCCGCTAGGACTGCCGCGCTACTACGCCGCGACTACACCGGACTATTTAACGAACATACTTGATTTTTATTTTTTATTTGAACTACACTCACTGCTCTTAAGCATTTCCTATATCGTAACAGCTGCATACACCAGTCTGTTTACAAAAAGGAAGTAATGTATCATATTCGTGCATACTTTTGTGATTTACAAAGGGCGAGAGACTGCAACGAACACCTAGAGATCAAATAACGACATAAAAACAGACAAAAGAAGTGGCAGTCGCCGGCTGGGCTCCGCACTGGCGCGGGGCCGAGAATATTACTTAACATTATATTTTATATAACTGCGACATTACACGTTGTGATGAGGTGTATCTGTTCAATTACAGGCGATGCTGGGGTGGTGCGTGCGCCGCCTGAGCGCGCGCTGGCTGGCGGCGCTGCTTTGCTGGGGCGCGCTGGCGGCGCTGGCCTTGCCGCGCCTGCAGCCGCAGGCCGCGGGCCGAGCGCCCTCGCCGCCCGCGCGCCTCCTGTTGCAGTCGGAGCCGGCCGCCTCCACGGCCGCGCCGGCGTCCGCCGCGTCGCTGCTGGCGCTCGACGCGCGCGTACTCAGCGAAGATGAACTGCGCGCCGATGCCGAACGGCGTTTGCCCTCGCTGCCGCTCGCCTACTGGCACAAGCACAAGGACGACAAGAACAAGTTCTATAAGAAGAAGGACTGCGCGCCCTTCCCATCGATATACGACCTCGAGTTCCACAATACATACTGGCAGACGTTCCACTCGAGCGCGGGCACGTTCCACCTGTACGGCGCGTACATGGACGCGCGCAACGCGTCGCGCATCGGGCCCGCCGTGCGCGTGCTGGCCGTGCACGACCGCATCAAGCCCACGTTGGCCACGCACTGCCAGCTGTGGTTCGAGGAGCGAGACGCGCCCGTCGTGGTGCGCAACCTCGAGTACAAGTACGTGTGGAATAGCAAGTGGGGCAACTACCGCGACAAGGTCCTGCAGCCGTACCTGATGGCGTGCGTGCTGCCGCAGGACGTGCGCCACCTAGTCCCGGCGTCCGTGTCGCTAGTGGAGAACCCCTGCGACCGCGCCACCAACAATCTGCGCGTGCACAACGACCGGCCCGACCCGGCGCTCGGCCGCAAGGACTTCGCAGTCTGTGTCAAGGGACTCGACTTCCTCCACGAAGACTTATCCGTGCGTCTGGTGGAGTGGATAGAATTGTTGAAAATTTTCGGTGCGGACAAAGTGTTCTTTTACGAGTTACAAGTGCACCCGAACATAACGAAAGTATTGGACCACTACAGGGCGGAGGGCACGGTCACCGTGACCCCCATCACGCTGCCCGGCGGACAGCCCAACCTGCCCGGCCTGCAGCACATGTATCTGAAGAAGAAGACGACACACAAGCGGCAGATGGAGCTGATCCCCTACAACGACTGCCTATACAGGCACCTGTACCGCTACCGCTGGCTGGCGCTGCTCGACATCGACGAGGTGATCGTGCCGCTGGAAGACGCCGACTGGGCCGGGCTGATGCGGCGCGTGCTGCCGCTGGCCGCGCCCGCCGAGGGCAAGCCGCCGCGCTCCTCCTACCACGCCTCGAACATGTACTTCCTGGACTCGCTGGCGCACGAGCACGGCTGGGAGGAGGGCATTCCGCGGTACATGCACATGCTGCAGCACGTGTACCGCACGCGTAACTTCACCAAGCCCGGCCAGTACGTGAAGGCGTTCCACGAGACGGACCGCGTTCTGGCGCTGCACAACCACTTCCCGCTGGCGTGCCTCGGCGGCGCCTGCTCGTCGTACTCGCTGGAGGTGCGCCACGCGCGCCTGCAGCACTACCGCGCCGACTGCGTCACGGCGCTCAGCAAGTCATGCGCCGACCTGCGCGCGCAGCCCGTGCGGGATACCGCACTGTGGCGCTGGCGCGACCAGCTCATCACGCGCGCTGACGCGGCGCTGCGCGCTCTAGGCTTCCTGCCACCGCACCGGTGACCGCCGGCGTGGTGCTGGCGTTACCCGCTGGCTGGGCGCGCCAGCCCGCTGCCGCCGCACCGAGGGCGCCCGAGGCTGCGGCTGCGGCGCGCCGGCGGCGCGGCCCGCTAGCGCCGCTCGTGGCGCCCGCCGCTTATTCCTAAATCTATTCAGAACTAGTATTAAACGTATTTTTATGTTCCTCATACAATGTTTTATTTTACAAACTGCTCGAAGCTTATCGGCGGTGGAAACATACCCGCACGACGATATAACGCGGACCGCGCTCCCGGAGCGTTATTTTTTTTCCAATGATTTTTAGAATGACCTCCCCGCTCTCCACAGACTACCGCATGACTGTAATCAAACAGCCGCTCAGAAGGACTCGCAGGGCGGCGCACGAGTGCCTCTGTCAGTGTTGCAAGTGTCCACGGCGTCGATGAAACCCCTCTGTTTTCTTTTATTACCAGCAGCTATATAAATAAGCTGCAACGGCATATCCTTGTGGGCGAACAGTTTTTAAATGGCCGTAGAAACTTGTACTTGATGTAATGCAGTCGAGAGAAAAGAAGTGTTAGAAAGTAAAGCATGTTTTGTAACAAAAAAGACTTGCGCAACAAACAGGTCAGTCAGCGGTGTGTTCGGTACTGCTGTACTACTGTACTACTGCTGTACTACTGTACTACTGCTGTACTACTGTACTACTGCTGTACTACTGCTACATGTTCCTAATACACTTTGGCATAAATATTTTGCCATATTTTTTTCGTACATTTATGTTGACATAATTGTCTTTTAGGCTAATTTATTTGTCTTTTAGGTTAATTTATTTCGACATATAATTTTGATTCACATAATGTTACTAGGCATAATGACTGTTAGCCTAATATTAATTGTATAATGTACAGGTACATACATCAACGGGCTAAGCCGCCAATATGTTTTACATACATAATAATATAACAAAACAAAACTTACCTTTTCTCTAAGTACATTGTTATTATGCGAGCGTGCAAGCGCCAGAACCAAACATTGTCTGTTATGAAGGAAACTGTTCAAAAGGAAAAAGATTGTAACATTATTTTATATATATTATTATAAAGTGCCCGCGGTTCACCCAGGTGAACTAAGCAGGTGGCGGGTCGACCATGACCGAAGCCCTAAAATATATTTTAATATCATTATGCGTAAATAAAAGTATGCTTTAAATGTTATGTTCAGAGAAATTATGCTTAAAAAATATGCGTAAATAATGTTATGCGTAAATATCATTAGGATAAACAAAAGCGTAGTATTTATAATATGCCTTAAAATTTTATGCCTTTGGATAGGGAACCTCTGGACCAACGTTCAGAGAAGTAGTCCTCGGCGGCCCGGCGAGCGATGGGCGCCGCGAGGTTCTCGGAAATAGAACAATATTTTCGATAGCACTCGCCGTCATTCGTCGCAAATAAACGTATATATATTTATATATATTTATATTTATATATAACATGTAGCCGACATAGCAGGTATCTATTCTATTACGACGAATTACAATATTCACAACCATGAATTTCTTAGAACAAAATATTGTTTAGTTATCTGTAGGAAATGCAAAAAGATTATTTAGAGAAATTATTTCATTTCCACCGTCTGTCCGTGTGAGGTTTTTTTTTTTTTTAATAGTAGTCATATCCACAGGCTCTTTGGCCCGTGCCTTTGTTTGTTTGTCATTTTTTTTTTTTGTCAAATTGTTAGTTTTTTTATCTATCGCTCCGCAAGTGCGATTACAATAAGTGCCTTATTATTATTTTTCTTACTAGTTTTTATTTTAGTTTTTGTCTTAAGCAGAAAGAGGGACGAGAGACGCGGGCAGACCAGTCCCTCCGAGCGGCACCCGTTCACGAGTTGACGCAGAGGGCAGCCATCACCGTGTTCAACCATATTTTAGGGAACTCGATGACCCGCCCCCCAACGCCGCCGCCCGTCTAGACATTTTAGTGAGCACGACTGCTGGCATCTCTCATCTCTATCTCTGCTTTAGTTACTTTTGTTTCTTCCGGAAAGGAAGGGAGATGGCATCCCGGAGCCTTGCCATGACGCTCTTCCCCTCTCTCAGTCTACTGGTTTGGGAGGAGGAGGAGAGACCGCTCTCTGGGTCTTCGGAGCTTTGGGTCAACTTTTTGATGACCTTCTCGTCTCTCGCCCTCATCGCCATCTTAAGGTTATAGTCCCTGATATGTTCCGTTGTCGCGTTCTCGGCTCGCTGGATAAACCGAGCTGTCGCGTCGTTATCGGTACAGTCTGTGTGGTATACACAGCTGTCCGTGTGTCTAGAGACCGCGACAACGGCATGGGGGACACTTTGGAGGAGGTGGGATTTTTTGGAGGTTGTGCGCACAATAATCACTGACTCGCACGTTAGTCCCTGTGCTTCATGTATGGTTAGGGTGCGGGAACCCGAATTTGCTCCATAGCCCTGGCTGATAAGGAGTGCCTTCTCAGCCTGGGTGTGGACAAGGTAAAGCGTGTTGTCCTGTTTCGGGATCCGCTCCCCTGTAAACCGCTTCAGCGATAGGGATTTAGTGCGAGTCTTGGCCGAGTATGTGCCACTGTAGATTTCTCTAAGGGCATACGCTACGTCCTGTGGATTCCTGTACGTACAAAGGAGATTTTGGGAGATTGACGTCACAAGGTTGGGTCTGTTGTATAGGGTGGTGAACAGATTGTTCCTGTCGATGTAGGGAAGCTGGTTGTCGTCTCCGATCAGCAGGGCTTCACTGGCTCTGGCTAGTTGTATTGCCATAACTATGGATCCGAAATGGTTCATAAGGGCTTCGTCCACCATTAGGCGTGTACACGTTTCGCCCTTATGTAGTCCATTTACTAGTAGGGATGCCATAGTCCGCACTCTCTTTTTGGCTAGGTCGCCAAAACGCGTTTCCAGTTTTTCCCTGAGATCAGTGGCGGCCTCAGTTGTCGTTGTCACTATGATGTCTCCAGCCAGGTCGGCTTGTGACACCACCCACGTGGATTTCCCGCAGCCGGGGACTCCGTTAACCCACGTGATAGTGGGTCTCACCCAGTGCTCCGGGCTTACGCCTTTGAACAGGTCCCCCGCTATGGCTTCTGCCATATCGAGGATCCTGTCGTCCAGCATTACCCTTGTGCACTTGGCTACCACCACCACCGGGTTCTCGGTCGGTGTTTCGAACGTGATTCTCCCTTCCTCGCTCTTCTCGTCCAGGGGAACAAAACCACTGGTTGCGCTGTATGCTGCCATGTACGACCCCGACATGTTACCCAGTATTACTAGGTTCCTGTCGCTGTCGTAGATCGCTGCCTCAGCTTCGCCTAATTTTATCCGTAGCAGTTCCTGTGAGCCGCGGTGATAAGTCTGCAAGATGGAGTTGCAGGTATCCATGTTGACTCCCCTGTAGTCATGGGAGTCCCACAGGGGTCAATTCTAGGTCCATTCTTATTTTTAGTATATATAAATGACTTACCTTATTATGTAAAGGATAAACATGAGATTGTATTGTTTGCGGATGATACCTCTTTGACATTCAAAATTAATAGACAGTTAGGTAATTATGACGAAGTTAACGATGCTCTCTCTAAAGTTATGCATTGGTTTAATGTTAATAATCTGCTTTTAAATGATAAAAAGACTAAAGTAATTAAGTTCTCAACACCTAATGTAAGACAGGTGACTACCAATGTACATGTTAATGGAACTAATTTAGCCCCTGTGGAGACAACTGTGTTCTTGGGTATAACAATTGACTCCAAACTACAATGGGGCCCACAAATTGAAAAATTATCAGGAAAACTAAGTTCTGCAGCCTATGCAGTGAAAACTATTAGACGGCTCACTGATGTTGATACGGCTAGAATAGTTTATTTCAGCTACTTTCATAGTATTATGTCATACGGAATTCTTCTTTGGGGTAACTCCGCGGACATTAACACCATCTTTTTATTGCAAAAGAGAGCCATAAGAGCTATCTACAAACTTGGTCCCCGTGAGAGCCTTAGAGAAAAATTCAAAGAAATAAATATTCTAACAGTCGCATCGCAATATATCTATGAAAATCTTTTGTATGTCCATAAAAACATAGACTCATTTTGTAAAAAGAGTGATACTCATAACATAAATACTAGATATAAGCATAATCTTGTGTTACATGCAAGCCGTCTCCACAAAATAAGTAATTCTTTTATGGGGCAATGTATACGGTTCTATAACAAACTTCCCAGCAATATAAGAGAATTGTCAATAAACAAGTTTAAAACTACTATTAAAGCCAAATTGTGTAGCAGGGCATATTATAAAGTATCTGACTATATTAATGATAAAAATGCCTGGGATTGAGTCGATCCAATTATAATGTAATTAATAAATTATGTAAATTTGTTTGGATACCAAAAGAGGGATGCCTGAGTTTTTTGGCAGTATTTTTATCAGTGCTCACCTAGTCATGAACTGCACGGTAGGGAAAAAAATTGTGACGATTCCAAACAAATGTAGCCATTTTTACGGAATAAAAAGATTTTGACTTTGACTTTGACTTTGACTTTCCGCGTTGCTCTGGTGACTGCCACGAACTCGATGAAGGCGTTTACCATGTGGTCTTGCGGCTCCCGAGCCGGTCTGAGTTTGGGGGGGATCACTTGTCCCATGTCTGCTCTGGTGCGGGGGCCAGCGGGAGGCTCCGATCCGTGGCGAGGAGGCATCTGTATGAACTTTTCGACCGCCGCTTCCATGGACAGAGCTCTTTCCACTTCTCTTTTTTTTCTTGCGGAAGGTTGGGCCACCGATTGGACACTCCTGTTGAGGGTCGCCAATATGGTGGAGAGTATGTGGCTGGGTTCCTTGCTCTTCTGTTCTGCCAGGCACCTTTCCTGCATCACCCGTTGTTGTAGACGTTCCGACCCACTGACGTGGGGGTTAAGAATCGGGTGGTCCCAGCAGTCCCTGGGAATCAGTTTGGCACCTGGGTCCCGGGATTGGGCCTTAAGGAAACTTAAGTTTTGTCCCCTGTCCTCGTATATCACGATCTCGTGATTCTGCGAGGCCAGGAGAGCTCCTTCGTAGTCCTTAGTTCTCCCACTGAGGTATCCCACGACCATGGCGTCGACACTAATGATCTTAGCAGGTTCGGCTCCTTGCCCTATGAACTTCAGCATTGCGCACATCTGTTCGAACTCGGTGACTTCGTCCTCCGCGCAGAACAGTGCGATAGTTTTGTTGTTCTTTCGCACTATTCTGCACGTCTGGTTTCCGATTGTCACTCTTGAAAGTTCATTGAACATCTTGCGCCGCATGGTGGTCTTGCGTGTGCTTCCGTTCAGTAGGGCTCCGAACCCCGGCGAGATCGTGACCGTTTTCCCTGCCAAGGCATTGCAGAAGGCAATCCCTGCTCTCTCCTCGCTGTCGTCCATATATAAGGCTACTCCTCTCAGGCGCAGTCCTGGTCGTCCGTTTTCTCCGCAAGTTAGGATGTCAAAGGATTTTTTGTCAGGTGTCGTGTCATGTCCGGGTGTAGAGTCATTTGAGGTGTCATGTCAGAGGGTGGGAGGGGAGAAGTGGGATGGGTGCTGTTTCGCCGCGTTGCGACTGATGCTACCTTCTCCATGTCCATCTCTCCATTCTTTTCTCCTCTCCATGTCAAGATGGCGGGACCCCTTGTCTGGTGACTTGTTGTTTGTCGTTGTACTCGGCACACCTTGTACTTGTCATGTAGCACTACGTGATTTAAAACCTCTGTTCCCACTTGTTCAGATACTAGGTGTGGCGTTGTACTCGGCACACCTTGTACTTGTCATGTAGCACTACGTGATTTAAAACCTCTGTTCCCACTTGTTCAGATACTAGGTGTGGCGTTGTACTCGGCACACCTTGTACTTGTCATGTAGCACTACATGATTTAAAACCTCTGTTCCCACTTGTTCAGATACTAGGTGTGGCGTTGTACTCGGCACACCTTGTACTTGTCATGTAGCACTACATGATTTAAAACCTCTGTTCCCACTTGTTCAGATACTAGGTGTGGCGTTGTACTCAGCACACCAAATTTTACTTCTCATGTAGCACTACATGATTTAAAATCAGTATCACAATGTCTCCACTGATACCAGAATAATGGTGTATAGGCAGACAGACCGACAGCATAAAATAGCACGAAATAACATATAACATCAACAAAACTAGATTAGCTCTGGTTGTCGCTTAAAAAGATTATTATAATTAAAAATAAGAAAAACCTATTTAAAAACATTACTCTCGTTGGTGAGGCCAAGTCGGTCAAGTGGCAAAGAATATTTTTGCAAGGTTATAATTACTTATTTGAATTAAACAATTTTTAACGGAAATATCGCGTATTTTATTTATTTTGTTGAACCTGACGTTTCGAACGCTTTGCAGAGTCTGTGGTCGCAGAAAGACGAAGATGGCATTTGTCGTACATTGATTATTAATTTATTACATCTACCGACATGGATTGATTAATTATATATGTTCCGATTCACACAAAAATCGCTCACGGTGTCGGAATGTTTTTTAGTAGATCTCGGGGTTTTCGAATTGATTATTTTTAGGACTGGATCCCAAGCAGGTGGTACTTGCCAACCATCTTCTCTATTGAAATTGGGGTGTTTTCTTATTTCAATAGCCTCGCGCAACATTCTCTGCATGTAGCGGTTCTCCTTGGCGAGGATTTGTGGTTTATCGAACCGGATGTAATGGTTTGGCTGGTCCAGTGTATGTTCACCTACTGCAGGACTTTTAACGCGTCTATTCCAATGATATTGTATTTAAAGATGACGTATATTCATACTGCGCGTCGTTTTGTTATTGTTCCACTACGACATTATAGTACTTACTTACTTAAGAAGGGGATAGATAATACGGAACGCATGATAGATAGCTATCTGTCAAGAGTTGCGCTTGAAATACGTCAGCGCATCATAGAATAGCGCATATTAGACCAATTGGGTTAATTTCATTGCCTCAGTTTTTGCGCGCTAGTACGACATCTACCTCTTTTTAATACAATATCATTGGTCTATTCTTTATGTCAGCAATGTGTTCTTTCACATGAGTACCTATGCTTCTCTTTGTTTGCCCTGTGCATGATAAACCACATTCGCAGTCTAATTCGTATACTCCTGCATCATCACATGTAAGGGGATATTACACTTGATAGGTCTTAGAAATTGATCTTGCCCCTGATCTTCTTATGGGGCTTGAAATAAGTTTTAATTGAAGCTCGCCGTAAGATGTTGCCAATTTTGTCTGTGACTACCTTTAAGTATGGTAAGATGGCAGGTTGACGTTCAACTGTAGGTGGCTTCGGGCGGCTTCTGTGACGTATGCGAGGGAGTTTGTGACTATTGTTCCGCAGTACTTGTTTGACATGTTGGAGTTCGTCCTCTAAAAATAAATAAAATACGCGATAATTCCGTTAAAAATTGTTTAATTCAATGTATAACAATCGCGAAAACCTAAGACAATACTACTACTTATATTAAAATAAATATAAAAAATAACAGCACTTCGCTAGTCGGAATCGGTTAACCTAATAATTATGGTTGTTCCTATCGGTATTCGTAATTTAAATCGGATTGAAGATCCGTTATCCAAGTAACATTAATAAAAATTATGTCGGCAATCGATAGACACAAATAATGTAGTTAAATCTATACAATGTTACAAAGAAATCTCGCAATTAATTTCTATCGTAGACGGAAACTGATTAAATAACATAAAGTATAACAGAAGCTGTAAAGAAATAAGTATTAGATTTATGCGGTAAGCTCAGAAGTATATACAAACCCAATATGTTGATATTGAAGTTTTATATTTCAATTACTGCACTGAGATGGCACTCGTAGGTGTAGTACTTGTAAAATTGATATAATATATACTGCTTAGATAATTATTGCGGACAGGTGTTAGCGACCAGCGTTAGCTAAATCCGAGAAAGAAATGGTTATTCCTTCGTAGTTTTGAACGACTGATTCGAACGAAATCGACTGGATCTGAGTGACCGAAAGATAGAATAGTCGAAATTTGATTTACAAATAAACCGCCCTTCCAGAAACTTCTCGGATGCAAAATCTAAATTGAAAATAAATATTTATACATTTTTAAAAGTAATTTGATGTATTCTAATTATTAAAAAGTAATAGATTTAACGTGTCGTATAGCGATCTCTGTGGTAGTTAGCACCGATTCATAATACACAGTGTGCATTCTACAGACTAGTTGGCGGTAGTTGTAATGTTTTAATATTAGATTGGAATGAATTTAGTTTGTTTACGTTCATTTATTAATTATTTTGATAAGATAATTTTTAATTTAGGGAACTGTGGTTTCCATGAAGGTTGTAACGGTTACAGCCTTAATAAATAAATGGAGCTAAGCAACAAATAGACATGTTATTGCTATGAAATTTGTTTGAGGCGTACGTCATATTATTGTTATTTAAACTCAAATATATTATGTATAACTTTCTTCGAACTTGAACATACATGCATACGTTTTATTTAAGAGTTTCAATGACTGTCAAATAATCTTTTTTATAAATTGTAAACGTTTTCCCGAAGCCCCAGTTAGAGTGAAAGAATCGTCTTCCACGACTTCTTTGGGTGATATTTTTTCACAGACTTGATTTTAAGCCACATTTCAATTGTGTCTATCGTTTGACTGCTCGTTATCATTTCTAAGGCAACCCAGAGCGGCGCCGCGGCGTCTGCCCCTGGCGGTCAGTGGTTGAACTAGATATTTATTTTTAAGTATTGAAGATGTTCATTTATTATCTTAAATCGATTCTGGGTACATATTATTTACAAATTTTTAACATTAAAAACGTAACTGATACTTATTATTATTATTTTATTTTTATTCACGGGTATTATCCCGGTCATTTGATAGGCGTGCGCGGGGATATGGATCCAACGCGTAGAGGCCCTTTTAAGAAGATTCATGTTGTATACCCACCGAGACCCGCTCCTAAAAATATCGATAGAACCATATATCTATGAGCAGGTCACGGCAGGTATTGGGACTATTGCGAATGTATAGGAAATGATTAGTCTATTGTGATGAGGTCTGGAGGGATTATTGGTACTGGGTTATTGCAGAAGAGGAACGGACACCTGCCATAACTATCATATCTGACTGTTATTTTTGGCAGGCGGTGGCTCGCCACTCACTGGATGGACCCCCGAAATGCCAGAGGAAGTCGGCCGGCCGGGGGCAACACCGATGTGAGAGACTCAGGGGTGGTGAGAGGTGTGCTGCGCTTTCTCCGAAGTTACTCGCGGCTTTATGCCCTTTAACACTTCCACCCCTGGAGTATATCACCTGCTAGAGCAATATACTCTATCGACTCCTCTCTGGACGGCCAATGAAGGCAAGCCAGAGCTGAGAGTCCTGCGGGCCTTCTTGGATTTCCACTCCGACCGACGAAGACACGCCGGAGACGAAGGCCCTGATCGACTCTCTGGAGCACTCGGGTACCCGTGGTGTCGTTACGCACCAACAGCTCGCCACAAGCTGCCCTGCGGGGTTATTATTATTTTTATTTGTGTTAAATAAAATTCACTCTTGATAAAAGAAGTGCTGCCATCTGTCTGCTCTTTTAGACTTTTCTTTTTTATTTTGAGAACGTTCTCGCGTCACACGAGACGGTCGAAGTTTTTCATTCAATATATTTTACTGGTCCTTTCGCGGTAGAACCGATGCTTGATTATCACGACTTAATCATTTTCTTTTATTATAAGCAATTTTCTGATTGGTTGTCGGCGAGTAGTTTTAAACACCAGTGTTCGTCTTGTTTCGTTCATTGAGTTGTTCGAGAGGGTTGCATGAAGTATTCGTCGCTTTCTTTTCACAATATTGAAATTCTTTTTCCTAATGAAAAGTAGTTGCTCGGGCAGTCTGGAGTGATTTATACAAATTCCATCGAGTTTCCTGCCGAGCAAAACCCATTAATTATCTGTCTATGGTTCGGTTAAAGCTCAGGTCGATATACCGCGTTTCAATCTTGGAATGGGTTTGTTGGACTCTGCCGAAGCCCCTTTAATTCTTACTGATTAAAAAAATCCGTTCTTTAGGCTAAGCCACAGAAGCTACTACATCAAGGTTCATGTGTCAAGGTTCAGCACCGTAGGACCTTATAACAGCCTTTCAGTAGAATCCATACACCATAAGGTGCATTGATTCTTTTTATTTTGCACCTCGCCATATCAAAGTCAAAATCTTTTTATTCCGTAAAAATGGCTACATTTGTTTGGAATCGTCACAATTTTTTTCCCTACCGTGCAGTTCATGACTAGGTGAGCACTGATAAAAATACTGCCAAAAAACTCAGGCATCCCTCTTTTGGTGTCCAAACAAATTTACATAATTTATTAATTACATTATAATTGGATCGACTCACTAATCTAATCATTAGGCTAATCATTAATATAGACAGATACTTTATAATATGCCCTGCTACACAATTTGGCTTTAATAGTACTCGTAGTTTTAAATTTGTTTATTGACAATTCTCTTATATTGCTGGGAAGTTTGTTATAGAACCGTATACATTGCCCCATAAAAGAATTACTTATTTTGTGGAGACGGCTTACATGTAACACAAGATTATGCTTATATCTAGTATTTATGCTATGAGTATCACTCTTTTTACAAAATGAGTCTGTGTTTTTATGGACATACAAAAGATTTTCACAGATATATTGCGATGCAACTGTTAAAATATTTATTTCTTTGAATTTTTCTCTAAGGCTCTCCCGGGGACCAAGTTTGTAGATAGCTCTTATGGCTCTCTTTTGCAATAAAAAGATGGTGTTAATGTCCGCGGAGTTACCCCAAAGAAGAATTCCATATGACATAATACTATGAAAGTAGCTGAAATAAACTATTCTAGTCGTATCAACATCATCATCGACACACATATATATATATATATATTAATTCACTTAATTACCAAGCGTACCTCTTTTAATATGGTTACTTTATTTTTATTGGCAATAAAATGAGGTTTGTAAGGATTGAGTCACGTGGCGCTTCTATCTGCCATGCAATTCTGTAAGAGCAAACATCCTTACATCCTCGGAAACATCGGCTGTTATAGCCTTGAACACAAAATTGCAATTCCTTAGTGTCGCTTTTCATGGTTGTGCGACACTAGCGCCGCTAGGCTGCGTTTGGAATTGGAATTCTACAAGGCAAACAGCCTCGCGTACGCTTACAGCCTTATAGAATACCAAATAAAAAGCCGTGATCGCAGTAGACTATGTCAAAGCTGTGACGTCTGTGATCACAGCGACGCACACAGCCATTACGAGTCGCTTAGAGAATTGCATGGCTGCTCACCCCGCAAGGTATTTGGCGTGAAGTTATAGATATATTTTTTAATTAGTGAACGTTGCAGTTCGAACGTCGTTCGTCCACCTGCTTGTTATTAAATACGAGCGTGATTAGTACAGCGTGTAAGGTTGACAACGTTCGAGTTGACTGATTCGGGAATTGTTGAATGAATAGTTCAAAGTCAGATGTCACAAAAGAGGAATATTGTTCCAACATTTGGTCGCCAGGTAACGGAAACGGCCGGCAAGTCCTTTGTTAGTGCACTCAGCGCACGGCGTGTCATCCTCGTGTCGTCCTCGTGTCGTCACCGAACGACTCTTCAGAACCCAAGCCATCGTACAATCGGTACAACACTCAAACGGAGGCAAAATTTCTCCTTAAACTCAAGGACTCAATACCGTGTGTGAAGTTAGGATTATCGACAATTTTCACAGCTCGTAGGTTCGTAGGAACTGGTTTTTCTACTTTATGGCTTTTTTATCAGCTTTTAAGAGTTGTATCGTGATGTTAAATAGCTTACAATGTTGCCCTTACTATCTACGAAAGATGACATTACTATTGATGACGACTAGTACTGGTCTACGTGACTGCGGGGCGTCAATCCGAATTTACGTTCCCGTGGCGCGGCGGGGTGTCACCGGTCCGACAGGCGCAATGCTATGCCGACAACCCGACTAAACTCAAGGGCGGGGCTCACAATGACAACCGCTTCATTTTCTTAATCGTTTACGAATACTGTTCATTGTAAGCGTCGAGAAACGTCGCTAGTGTGGGAAGTGTCGTCGACCAGCGCCAACACACATCGACGACGCCTCAGTACTTCACGTCAGCGAAATGACTACTTTGGCATTCGAAAACATTCGTTGGTTCTTTTAACAGTACATAAATGTAGCTGTGATATGACACACGTAAACTCCGAGCTGCGGAGGCGGCCGGGCGCCCGCCGGCTGCGGTCATCACGATACAGATTGATTTTTTTGATTCAGAATGTCGCAGGGTGACTTACTGCAGGCTTCTTCCGGTCCGCGAGCTCGGCTGGGCCGGGTGTCTGTGTGTTCTTGAACACGACTAGCTGCAAATGACCCGTGCTCGCCGGACGACGCGCTGTCATCTGCCAACAACAAATGTTTTAACTCGTTGTATAATCAACAGAACCGTTTCGTAGAGTGTGTGATTTCACCCCCAAGTGGTGCACCCTGTTATTTAGCAAACGAAGCTCCGACAAAAGAGAAGTAGGATGCATCATCGCATCCCAGCTGGGGAAGTCGCAGAAGATCTCAGCCAATTAACAGCTCCCTGGACCGTTATTGTATTCCTGGTTAGGCGACAGTTATCTGTTTCTTTGCATTAAATAAGGTCACGTTGCTCTGAATTATTTATTTCTCCAAAATTAACAAATTACAAATAATAAACAGCTGTAGGCCGATTCTACTAAAAAACTGCAACTGCGTACATTTTGACATTTCGTTAAACGTCACTGCTGTCAGATCGCTTAACGAAACGTCAAAATGTACGCATTTTAACACACGCCCCGCTGCAGTGCAGTTACAGTTTTTTAGTAGAATCGGCATACTGAACTTCGCCTGAACTCGTCGGGACACGGGCCACGGCCACGCGGAGCGACTGGTTGGATCACTCCCGCGCGTCAAATGCTGCGCTTGCAATGTCCAACCGTGTCGTCATGCCGCTACATCCTGCGAGTAAGAATAACGAGTGAGTGGGATTACCAGTAAGATTCTAAGGTGGTGCTGTGTTATTAACAGAGGTATCAACGCGCAAGCAAAACGTCATGCATGCGTAATAGGCTACGGTAATCGCTTTACATCACATGGATCTTAAAATTTTATAGTTGCATAAAAAGGTTTTAGAGATTATACTGCGCTAGCAGCAGGGGCGACGACTCGCGAGTTATGCTCCTTGTCTATCAAGCGCTCTCGGCTACGGCCACTATCCGTACGTCCCGTACATCAGGTGTGCTGTACGCCGGCCTAGCTCCAGCCGTCGTCATGTTGGCATTCGATGAGACACGTTTGTCTCGCTCGAGGTGCAGTGTTGGCCGCTCGGCACGCGGCCTCCACAACTCTCGCCGGTCCAGGTACGCCGCCAGCTCCACATGCGCTTGTATGACGAGAGTGTTTGTTCCCGACTGCAGGGCTTCCTTCTGGAAGCCTTCGGAACTGAATAAAAATCTCGCCAACAAGGATCCATTTGGACGGTGACGGTGCGTGCGCTGCGGCCGCCGCGGGCCGCGGGCCGGTGCCCACGCGTGGTGCTCAACAGTGCCAACCCGAGCCGGTACATGAACAATCCGGACCAGATTGAAGACGTTCACACACGTACACATAATATTGATCATTAATCTGAAAGTCTAAAACTGCTCACCATCAGGCTGGGAAGTTACCTTTGCATATTCTCTCTATCTATAAGTTCACGCCAAATCCCTTGCGGGGTAGGCAGAGAGAACTGTGCGCCGCAGGACGCGGTCCTTACACACTACACTCGCTTCTTTAACATTTATAACTCTTTTCATGCACGCTCGCCGGCTTTTAAGACTCTTGACATCACCTGATAAAACACGACCAATTTGGTCACGGTAGGTTAGCCTTGGTCTTCCTCAGCTCCTACATCCTTCCACTTTTGAATTGTATACCTAGCTATCTGTTTCGACTGCACTCTTTCCACATTTCCAACGGAGCATGCCTTTTCTTATCTTAACACTGACACTCTCTTTCAGACCCACTCTCTCTCTCTCTCTCTTACGTCATCATTACGAACGCGGTCAGCAAGCGTTACTCCACAAATTTTGCGCAATAAATCTCGACCGCATTTATTCTACTTTCATGCTCTGCCTGTCATACCCAGCTTTCACTTCCATACATTATTAGCCCAACGATTATCACCGAGTTCCCAGACGAGACCCAATGCTCCATTCACGCTGTTCCCTGCAGTCACTCGTCTCTCCACATCAGCGGTGTACCTTCCATCGCTGCCAAAAGCGCTTCCAAGATATACAATCTCATCCACTTGCTCCAACACTTCAACTGTAATCCTAGTGCTCGTTCTGGTTGTCTTTCTTTCAAATACCATTCATTACCTTGGTTTTCTACGCGTTCAATTGTAAGCCTTTCTTCATACAATCATCTTTCATTACTGTAACTAGTGTTTGCAGTTCGGATGGTGATTCTGCTATTAACACCGCGTCGTCTGCATAAAGCAGCCAGTTGACCACTGAGTCACCCAGTCGCATTCCCACATTCCTATTTCTTATTCTGAAGACAACTAGCCAGATACAGGATAAATAACTGAGGCGACAGCACGCATCCCTGTTTGACACCAATGTTGACATCAAACCAGGGGCGACAAGCTGCCGTCCACCCGCACACATGCTGTATAATCTTCGTACATGAATTGCACTGCACGGAGTAGGTCACCGTCAACCCCATATCTGGGCAAAATGTTCCAGAAATTCTTTCGCACGACCCAATGAAATACTTTCTCATGCGAATACCCTCTGGTCCATAGCCAGATGTTTCGCCACGATGTTGCGGAGTGTAAAAATTTGATCCGTATATCCTCTGCTGCTTCGCATCTCCTCTCAGAGTTCTACGTCTCTTAAAACGGCTTATAACCAGATAGTGGTCCGTTTTAATAGTGGGACCTCTACAGGCTCTTGTATCCATTAACGACTTTCGGAGACGTCCATCTATCAAAATCATCTCAATCACACTTTTCTATTCGTTCCGTCTCCATGTGTACGTGTGAATATCCTTGTGACGGAAGAACGTGTTCGACACAAGGAGGTTTCGTTCCATACATACGTCTAAAAGTAACTTACCAGTATCGTTTACACTCTTATCTCCGTATGGACCAAGCACAGCCTCATAACTATAATTGGCGGTAGAAATAGGTGAGACAAAGGTACCCACGCAGACGACGACTGTACAAAGTCTCTCTCTCGGAAAATCTTGTAATCCACCTCACACAATGTGTGGTGGATTACAAGATTTTCCAAGCCATGCCTATAAGACAATCAGCTCTCCTCGTTCCGCCAGGTTGAGCGTTGCGTGGTGGGTGGCGGCTCCCACCGCCAATGACGACGAGGGCGGATTGCTGCGCGTCGCCTCCCGGGGACGTCCTAATCCGTGCGGCTGTACGGTTTCCGTCCAGAATTGCAGTCCGCAGTATTGGACTGGCTGGGTCGCGGCGTGCACGCTTCTGGTACTGACCCCAAAATATTGAAAATAAAATAGTCGCGTGTAATACTCCGACGAGATGTTCACCAGTACATGGAGTATCACGTACCCAATGTTGCTAACGCAATCCAGTTACTAACGTATCAACTCCTCGCCAACTTGTGCTCGAAACAAACATTGTGTCGTACACTTTGCCGACGTGGAATAACAAGGCGTCTTCGAACAAAAACATTCTGTAATAACGACATCTCTCAACACGACCCTCTACTTGTACAACTGCTGGTGCGGCTGGCGGTGAGCGGCGTCCGTAAATGATTGAAAAATAAAATATTATTCATGTAATGCAGTAATGGATGGATGCCGGTGCGGCAGGCGCTAGTCCGGATCAACTAGTTGGTGGGACAAGCACACGAAGCAGGTTAGGTCAAAGGTAGCATGTAAATTTGACTTTCGCAAAATAACGCCTGAACGCCTTTAGATGCAGTGTGTTCCGCAGCCACGCAGCCTCACCCGCGGCCGTGTCAGTGCGATGCACGTAACGGAGGCCTCTGCTCACGGCGGTTATCCGTTTATTTCGCCGCCGAATGATAAACAAATTACCCGCTCCACAGCACGCTGGCAGACAGGATGGAGGTGCGAGCATTGTGAATGAACAATAGCGTCGTTAAAGTAAGTGGCGGCGACATGGCTTCGTGTCAATGGAAAACACATCGGGCGACGAATATAACTGAACGCATACACTACTGGAGCACGTCGGGAATTGAGTTCGGGACTTCCGCGGCTGCCCTACTCTCCGGCGGCCGTGCAATGCGCACATTTTTGATTCTTCGGCCGCCTGCTGGCGAAGGACTGTTGCTTTTTTTATACCACTGACTGGTATAAAAAAGTGACCATTGCAACTCCAGTGTCTCATACACTGGAGGTACAATGATGACCTCCCGGTCGTCGGCGAAAGGTGCGATTGTAAAATGAGGCTGTCGGCGTCATGTCGAACTCCTCGGAACACAACCCGTCGTACAATCGGTTGAACACGCAGAGGGAGGCAGAATCTCTCCTTAATCTCAACTTAAATATATATTTATACGTTACTAGCTTATGCCCGCGGCTTCGCACGCGTAGATTTTGGAATATCAGCAGTTTTACTTACTTTTATTTTACTTCTTATTTTTTAGTACAGTCGGCATTAAATAGTTAGTAAAAGTATCAAATATCCTTATTTGTGTAGTAATGAAGATATGTCACGGCCTGTTCGGTTTTCATTAACTATTTGATACTGGCTGTATACACTCAAAGCACCTCTTTATTCTCAACATTGCCTATTTTAAAAACATAAAAGTTTCAAGCCACTTAAAAAAATATCTGCCTGGGTTGAATTTAAAAAAAATCTTCCTTATCTCTCATATGCATTACAAAAGGAACCTATCGGTGAGTCAGTGAATTAGACAGGAACTTCATTTCTATTAATATAGATTAGCTTCTCGTTCAAACACAATTTCAACCCTCTTTTCACCTCACCTCACCTCGCTAAGGGTGGAATTTTTGAAAACGTTGAAACCAATTTTTTTTGGATTCTAATAGAGAGTATCTATACAAAGTTTCAAGACACTAACTTCAAAAAGTTTTCTGCTCCATACAAACTGTCAACCCCCCTTTCAGCCCCTAAAGGTGGAATTTTGAAAAACGCTGAAATTACTTATTTGACGTCTTGATTGAGAGTATATTTACAGTCTAAAGCAGCTCACTTTAAAAAATAACAATTTCTTAATAATTCGACTTTTAGTTCAAGAAATAATTTGACCTCCATTACACCCGGGGTGGAATTTTTGAAACTACTTTTTTGGATTTTAATAAAGAGTATCTGTATAAAGTTTCAAGTCACTAACTTGAAATAATTTTTTAACTCCATACAAACTGTCAAGCCCCTCTTCACTCTCGTGAGGTTTATAAAAGTAACCTCTTTGCAAAATTTCAGCTTTCTAGGTTCAAGAGTTTGGCTACGGAGTTGATGAGTCAGTGAATTAGTCAGGAACTCCAGTTTTATATATATAGATATCCGCCTTAGACTGTGATAACACGTCCTATTGTAGGCAATTTCTTAATATTACCACTCTCTTAATTTAGTATTATGGAAAGAGGAGATCTTGTTTCCATAAATATTTTTATAAACCAGCATACGGTCTGCCTGATGGTAAGCCGTCAGCCTAGTCTATGGACATTTGCAACATCAGGGTTGTTACTCGTGCGTTGCCGACTCTGTACTAAAAATAGAATAAATAATAATAATTAATCCGAATATTGCAACAATTTTTTTTTGTTATAATAATCAAGGTGATCATCACCTACGCTACGTCGAAGTACGAATTAGAACATTCAAATCAGTCTTTTTTTTTTGACCTGACTATGTAGTTAGCCCTGAGTGGGCTGTTACTACGTCACTGGACTAAAGAGGCGGGCGTGAGACGCCACAGCCTAGCAAAACTAACAAATCAGTCATCACTGAGGTCTATACTTAATGAGCTACAAAAGAAACCATAGCGCGTTTCAATTTGCCTTATGGCGCCATCTCTTAGCAATAATTGGAACTTATCGAAACTAATACATATATATTTTATGCCTCTGTTTTTAACCCCCGACGAAAACACGACGGGGTGTTATAAGATAGACATGTGTGTGTGTGTGTGCGAGGGTGTGTGTGTGTCTATGTGATTCTGAGTCTTTCTGTGTCATCGGAGCTCCCGCACGGATGAACCGATTTAGATTTATTATTTTTGTTTAGCCGGGAGTGTTCTTAGCTATGTTTGGTGAAAATTGGTCCAGCACTGAAATGAAAGGGCGAATGACGAACTGACTTTCTGGACTGTCGGGGAGGTTTTAAATTTTAAACAGTTAGATATTTTCTGCATTCGGGTTGCCCACTTGTCGACCGCGGCACATCTGAGATAGAAGAGTTTCGACAGGTTCGAATCCGATAATGTAGGTAAAAACGAAAATCTTTTATACTTATTAGTTTAGAAAAAAATATTTTACATTTGGTTCATGACTTTCAATGAAACTCCTTAATATTGAATTTCAATCGAATAACTTCAAAAACGGAAAGTTTCATACTAACTTACATCCCCGTTTTACCGCCCTTAAGGGATGATTTTTGAGAAAAATATTTTACTCGTGTTTCATGCCTTTCAATAAAGAACCTTCACGCTGAATTTCATTCGAATAACTTCAAAAACGGCAAAGTTTCATACTAACTTTGCGCCCCTGTTTAACCCCCTAAGGGATGAATTTTGAAAAAAATATTTTACTCATGTTTCATGCCTTTCAGTAAAGAACCTTCATGCTGAATTTCATTTGAATAACTTCAAAAACGGCAAAGTTTCATACTAACTTTGCGCCCCTGTTTAACCCCCTAAGGGATGAATTTTGAAAAAAATATTTTACTCATGTTTCATGCCTTTCAGTAAAGAACCTTCATGCTGAATTTCATTCGAATAACTTCAAAAACGGCAAAGTTTTATACTAACTTTGCGCCCCTGTTTAACCCTCTAAGGGATGAATTTTGAAAAAAATACTTTACGCCTTCAGAACCCGTTATATACCTTTTCCCATACATTTCGCGGTCATATATGACCACACGGGTTTCGAAGGGTTACTCATGTTTCATGCCTTTCAGTAAAGAACCTTCATGCTGAATTTCATTCGAATAACTTCAAAAACGGCAAAGTTTCATACTAACTTTGCATCCCCGTTTTACCGCCCTTAAGGGATGATTTTTGAGAAAAATATTTTACTCGTGTTTCATGCCTTTCAATAAAGAACCTTCATGCTGAATTTCATTCGAATAACTTTAAAAACGGCAAAGTTTCATATTAACTTTGCGCCCCTGTTTAACCCCCTAAGGGATGAATTTTGAAAAAAATATTTTACTCGTGTTTCATGCCTTTCAGTAAAGAACCTTCATGCTAAATTTCATTCGAATAACTTCAAAAATGGCAAAGTTTCATACTAAATTTGCACCCCCGTTTTACCCCCTTCGGGGATGAATTTCCAAAAATCCTTTCTTAGTGCTCCCCTACGTTATAAAAGGAACCCCTGTGCAAAATTTCTAGTTTCTAACCCGTATAGTTTAGGCCCTGCGTTGATATGTCAGTCAGTCAGCTTCTCCTTTTATATATATAGATATATTGATTTACTTTATAATATTATATCAAACCGGAAAGTGCGCGACCCCTGTCCATCAATCAGATTGCTATTCTGGCCCAAAAGCGCACCGATATGCGGGTGAGGGAGTACACCGGAGGCGACGCGCATTGGCCCGCCCTCGTCGATGCGAATATGCGCGGCAATATGTGCGGCGGTGGGTTCCGTCACCCACCACACAGCGCCAATTCCTTCGGATCGACGAGAGCCGAGTGCTGCATAGGCTGGTGGAATGCGAGAGGTGGATTGAATGATAAGATCAACAAGCTTATGGAAGCCATGAATGAGGGGCGTTCAGATGCTTTGTGTGTGACAGAGATCAAGGGGAGCGACGCCGATGAGCTGCCCGGTGGAATGATAGCCGCGTGCTCTGGGGCAGACCGGGGCGATCAGCTAGTGCTGGTGTAGGTGGCGTGCTCTCCTCTCGCTCAGCCACCGGTGTAAGAGATTACTGTTTGATGCCTAGACTTCTCTGGACGAGAGCCGTGAACTTAGCGTGTGCTCAAGAACTAGAGAAGTTTTGGGCGTTTACCGTCAGAGGGTATAGAGATCACTCGCGCGTGCACAAGTTTAAACGTAGTACTTATACTTAACACTGGCACAACTTGAAGCTCAGTCTTACATACTGCGCGAGCTCTGCGCCAGGACACCTGTGGCGGCGTACTGGGATATTTATTACATACTAGCTGCTGCCCGTGGCTCCGCCTGCTTGGAGTCAAATAACGTAGCCTATGTGTTAATCTATCTACGTGCCAAATTTCATTCAAATCCGTTCAGCCGTTTAAGCGTGAAAAAGCAACAAATATCCATCCATACATACAAACTTTCGCATTTATAATATTAGTAGGATTTGCAACATATTACCTACAGTTTCAATTCCCCAAAAACAAAACCGTAAGTGGCCTCAGATACGTACGCCGTTCGAGACGAGCTGCCTCTTTCTGGAAACGCGCGTGTCTTCGCTTGATGAAATGTCAGGTCTGCAGGGATGGTGGGGGGCGGGGGAAACCACGCGGAAGGGCGGTCCGGTGTTTAGGTGCCAGAACTTTAAACAGGAATTAATTGTGGAAGTAGAATCATTCCGGCCGGTACCGGCGGTCGCAGACAAAGCGACGAACAAACATTACACACCCGGCGTGACGTCACGACGGAGCACGCCGGACGTACCCGGAAACTATTTAATAGGTACCTTTCAACTGTTTATTTTTAGTCAATAGAATCAGACATTATTTTGCGAATGTCAAATTGTCAAATTCGCAGGCAATTTGACGTTAACTACGTAGTGTGAACTAAACGAGATCTCGGCGCCGGAAGCGCACAAAGTAGTCGACGTCAAATTGCCTGTTCATTACTATTAGTGAGTCGATGTCGTGTCGCGCGTCGTTCACGGCGAACAAGCAGGTTGAA
Organism: Pyralis farinalis; assembly: GCA_947507595.1. Classification (NCBI taxonomy): domain Eukaryota; kingdom Metazoa; phylum Arthropoda; class Insecta; order Lepidoptera; family Pyralidae; genus Pyralis; species Pyralis farinalis. Next base: position 407,123 of record OX382279.1, on the reverse strand, counting down.
TAAAGTCGATCGTGACTTGTCTACAGATGGGTTTATCTATCTCGAGCTTCGCCGAGCTTGGGAGGGCACGTAAAACCATTGGCCATTGTTGATAGGTGACAGTCATTAAGCTAAGTCGGTGGCCTTCCGGCGAATTGAAAATACTGGACTCTGCCAATGAGGAAGTACCTCCACCACACAGAAAACCGCGGCCAAATAACAACTACGACTAACTATTCTGACAAGCTCGGTGACGCAGTGGTGCTACGTTAACGCTTGTGGGTTCGATTCCCACACATTTTTGTTCATGAACATGTCTGTGTCTTGGTAGGTATGTGTGTTGTTCATGAACATGTCTGTTTGTCTTGGTAGGTATGTGTGTTGTTCATGAACATGTCTGTGTCTCGGTAGGTATGTGTGTTTATAAGAGAGGTAGAGCGCATCACAGCAGTTCGTCTAGAGCAATACCTCCACCATTCAGAAAACCGCAGCCAAATAGCAAATCCCTGAAATTTGTTGTGTTCTGGCGAGTGAGTGAGATCACCAGTAATTTCCTAAGGAATTTTTGCCGGTTTGTTATCAGCAGAGGTGGCGCCGCGCACGCGTAAACCAGTCCCGTAAACGTTTACGTCAGGTGGGCCGTACGCTTGCATGCCTTGTATGCCCGATTACGAATCAGAGAGTTCGAATGCGTGTATGTGTGTGTGTATGTGGTACAAAAATAGTAATTTGTGCTCATTTTTTCGAAAAGCACATAAAATGAGAAGAAGGAAAGTGTTCATCTGGACTTGCAGACACCTCCGGGGCGGGCGCCTCTACGACACACTTGGAACACCAACCCTTCACTGAATCACTGACTATTGAACTGAGAGGCCTTGAAACTCGGAGAGAAGGTCCGGAGAGGCGCCCTCCTTATCTTTGTTGACGCGGTCTCATTAGCCGCGCGGGTGATCTCTCTAATTACATGATTTCTTATTACCGACAATCACAATAATTATATTTGACGTCGTATCTACTCGAAGGAATTCTCCTAAAGTTCCTAATGGCGCTCACCCTTGTTCTTGATTGCGGTACTTCGTCTCTGATATTAACGAGGATAGTCCTAGAGTACTAGAAGTAATCTGTCTGACCCACTTCGCGATCTTCCACCAGAAGTTAGTCCACGCAAACTAGCGTCGGTCGACGGGCGTACGACATATGCGTGCTGCAGGTTCATTGAGATAAACTCCCTGCTATCGGCGAGTGCGGCGCCAGGACGCGTCCGACATCACACCGAACGACTCCTCGGGACACGGCCTGTCCTACGTACGAGTACATTCGGTAGAACACACAGAGAGACAGTCTCTCTTAATTCAAGGGCTGAATACCGCGTTCAAACTTGGACTGGTCAGCCTGACTCGAGACTGGCTTTCACTCTGTCACACCAAGTTTTTTTGCTCGTAAGCTTGACCTCTCCTCCAGGTCCTTGACTTCGGAAATGCACTTCGCCAGAAGTCTTGACACCAAAAATCCCAAAGCTGTTGATGATGTAAGAGGTATGCGTGTATGTACGAGTATATCTTCACGGCAGGTCGCTTGCGGGGAAGACAGAGAGAATCGAGCGCCATAAGACGCGCTCGTTACACACTTCACTCGCTTCTCTAACATTCGTAGCTCTTTTCATGCACGCTCGCCGATTCCTGGGGCTCTGGTGTATAATTGAGGAACCAAAGGAAAATAAGGTATCTCGGTGAACGCGCGAACGTGTGTCTCGATGGGGAGGAATAGAATAGTCTTCCGTCTCCTGTCGTACTTTAGTCAAGTACCCTCGATTTCAGATACAGATACAAGCTGAGCTCAGCTTTCCAGTACAAGTGAACGAGGGATGTCAGCTCCGGCCGCGTAAGAAGAGTCCCGGTCATTACTTCTGTTACAAATGAATATGTATTTATTTTTTTATAGCCATGTCCTCTAAACCTCACCATAATTTGTAGTCTAAGATTTGGGCTAGAGTGGGTCAGTCTTCAGCTCTTATAAAGTCCGGAACGTTGGTTTCGAGCCAGGCTTGGGTAGTTCGTGCCTTGCGACAGGTGCAGAGGCCTGCTGAAAAGTCGACGGAACATTTTTAAAAAGTGTGTCGCTGAGCGGCTTCACAACACGATCTACCACAGTCTCTTGGTACACTTTGTCTGAATTCTTCGCTCCTTTTTCACAAAAAATAAGCTTTGTGACTCCTTGATGAACACCACCAAACCATTACAGACGCAGGATAGTGACTATGTTGTACCTTTCCGACCACTTGGGCGGCTTTTTTAGAAATGTGTGCATACATTTTGTCATTTTGCGTGTTGTAGTGCTCTTTAATCGTGAAATTTTTTTCATCAGAAAAGATGATATTTCTGTGCCTTACACCGCCCAGGTGAAAGGCACAGAAATAATCTCTTTACTGAGTCTGAATCGGGATAAGGATATGGAAATATATTCCTAATGGATAAGGAAACGTGATAACGCTAGGAAGAAGAATGTACACATCTCTCTTAACTCACTGCTTGACAAGTGACGGTTACAGAACACAGGCGGCCGCGGCGACGTCGTGCCGCGCCCGACGAACGAACTCGACACGTCTAAATAAACCCGTAGTGTGGCCGCGGTCGACGCTGCTTGCCTTGCATGTTCATGTGAGTTGTCGCGCACGACCGCACCATACAGTTCATTTATGCCATTTATTGTAAAGATCACATCGACAGTCAGAAGAATCAGCGTGTTTTTAATAATCTTTTTGTACAAAAGCTCTACAAAAGTAAAAATTTAAACAAAAACTGAGCAGTAACTTTCATAAACTTTTATCACCCGTAATTATTTCAGATTATTTTATTTACTAAATTCGGAGATAAAGATAAGTATAAAAAATATTTTTTCATCACTTTTCATCATCGGTTAGTACTTTTACCGGTTTGGTACGGAACCCTAAAAAAATATTTCCTACTTGATACTAAAAATAAATATTCGACATATTAATTTAAAGTTTTTTTTTTTATACCACTAAGGTGGCAATCAAGCATACGGCCTGCCTGATGTTAAACAGTCACCGTAGCCTATGGACATTTGCAACACCAGGGGCGTCACTCATGCGTTGCCGACCCTCTAAAAACCTCTTCACGCATTTCTTGAAGAACTCCATGCTGTAGTTCCTTGGAAAAACCTCGGCTGGGAGCTCATTCCACAGCTTGAGTGTTCTCGGAAGAAAACTTCTCTGGAACCGCACCGTACGCGACCATAGCGGTTCAAGCGTGTGAGGGTGAACTCCCCGCCGTCGGCGAGCGGTGCGGTTATAAAAAGTAGCTGTCGGCATCATTTCGAACAACTCTTCAGAACACAACCCGTTGTACAATCGGTAGAACACACAAAGGGAGGCAAAGTCTCTCCTTAAACTTAAGGGTTCAATACCGTGTGTAAGCTTAGGATTGTCGACAATTCTCACAGCTCGTCTCTGAATCGAATCACACGGTCCAAGCTGGTATTCAGGTGCTCCCGCCCAAAGGTGACTGCAGTACTTGGGGTTGAATTCGACCAAGTTAAGCCGCCCCCAGTCGGATATTTTAGACAGAGTACCATCCATTTCAGACACAAGTTTGTTGCGGCTTTCCTCCACAAGGGAACGAGGGATGTTTGCACGGCCTGTATAATAAGTATCCCCGGTGCTGTCGTCCGCATAACAATGAATGCCATCAACACCTTGACTCTCTATCGCCAAAGCCCAGCGGTGTGTAAGATACACTAGAAGATCACCAGTTGAGCGACAATGGCGAAAACAGCGAACTTCTGGGCGAAAACCGTATTGACGGTCGCTAATCAAGTCGTGATCCTCTAGGTATCCTAGGAGTCGTATGTTTATCACACGCTCCATTACCTTGGAGAGAAGGGAGGTTATGGCGATAGGTCTGTAATTCGATGGGTCTGATCTATCGCCCTTTTTGGGCACCGGGTGCACATTGGCGGTCTTCCATGAAGACGGGACTTGCCCAGTGGAGTAGGAAAGTACGAAAAGGCGCGTTAGTACAGAACACAACTCAGGAGCACACAGCTTCAGCACCACTGCCGGTATACCATCCGGCCCACTCGATTTATGAATGTCGAGAGAGAGTAAGGCCCACCGGACATCTCGCTGGGTAATGGAGATTTCCGGCATTGAGCTACCGCACCACGGGATGGTAGGTGGCACAGCTCCCCCGTCATTCATATTCGAGTTAGACGCAAAGAGATTACCAAGTAAATCGGCTTTCTCCTTAGCGCTATGGGCCAAACTGCCATCCGGTTTTTGCAGTGGTGGCATGGACGGTTGACAGAAATTTCCCTCGGCAGCTTTAGCGAGCGACGAGAAAGCACGGCTCCCAGAGGGAAAGCTCGCAAGTCGCTCGCCAACTCTGCCGATGAAATCGAATTTTGCTCTAGCGACCACCCTTTTACTGGACCTCGAGGCAGCATTCAGATTGCGCTTCAAAACAGAGACTCCCCATTAGCATGCGCCGTGGTCCAAGCATCGTAAGCAGCCTGCTTAACAAGAATGGCTTCCTTACAACGCCGATTAAACCACGGCCGCTTTTGAGCTGCAGTAGCTACAAGGCGACTGGGAATGAAGCATTCCATGCCATCCAATATCGCCGCAGCCACTGCGGTTGCACAGGAATCAATGTCGTCTGATTCGAAGCACAGCTGCCTCCACGGGTACGATACGTAGAATTCACGCAATCCATCCCAGTCTGCTGACTTATAGTGCCATACGCGACGACATCCGGCGGGCCGAGGTGGATCGCGTCTGGCACAAGGCACTTGGGTCCGGATGAGGCAGTGATCCGACGATGTTATACTCATCCGGACGTGTGGTCAGCAGAAGGTCCAGTAGAGAGCTTGCATGGTCCTCTACATCTGGTATTCTTGTGGGAGAAAGAACCAGTTGAGAGAAACCATAGGCCAGAGCAAATTCATGAGCAGATCTCCCCGCGTAGTCAGTGCACCGAGAGCCAAGCCACTCGGCGTGGTGGGCATTGAAGTCTCCCAAAATCACTAACTCCGCGGAGGGATACTGTTCGATGACGCTGTCAGTCGCCCTTTGCAGGCGCTCAAATAACCGAGTTGTGCCTGTATTACCGCTATGAGACCTGTAAAGGCACGCGTAGATTCGGGTGTGGCCGCCTTGATCCACTCGCACCCATAATATCGACAGGTCCCTGTCTTCAAGGTTATGCAATCGGCGACAACAAATATCCTCCCGGACAAACAACCATACCCCGGCATGACGCACAAACAAGTGCTCCAGTTTGTACCCGGGGTAATTCAAGTAAGAAGTGTCGGCCGGTGAGGATATTTGTGTCTCCGTGAGGAAAAGAATGGTCGGCCGCGCGGTTTCCAGGTGATGATGGACCGCGTTGATGTTCGAGTGCAAACCCCTGATGTTGCAAAAGTCCACATACATTGTGGAAGGGGTGGCCGCTGTGAAACCATTTTTCCGTTTTTTTTTGCTTTTTCATGTGTAATGAGGTAAATAAAATAAGAGGTCGATGAACAGACAGAGTGAAGGACAAAAGCGCGGTGTTTTTCACCACAGTACCGTGCGGGTAATGCGATTTGCTGGCGCGGCGGGCGGAAGGGCCTCCGGTCCCCCCCTGCTGCAGCAGCCGGGTCCACCCCGGTCTCCTTCTCCGGCACGACCACTGCAACCGGGACTTTTCACAGGCTGGCGGTTCAGCCTCCCGGGGCGGAGATTAAGTGATCCCCGGGTTCGGGAACCCTACTAACCTGCGGGCGGCCAGCGGTCAACCGTTTCACCGGGTCTCCCTGACCGCCGCGCCAGCCTGCCGCGCCCACACTGCTAGTGGCGATTCGACATCCACCGGTCCTCCCGCTGTCCGCACAACGACCTCTCAGTTAACTGGCGACCTTACTCACGCACAGGAACACAACAATCCTTCCGGAGTTGTCATTTGGCTGCGGTCTTCTGTACGGTGGAGGTGCTTCCCCAGACGGATATTTAGAGCAAGAAGTCATGCTATGCCATATATGATAAAATTGAACATCGTGCAGTGATAAAATACCTGAATTTGAAAGGTTTAACTCCAAAAGCTATACATGAAGACATGTCAGCTACTTTGGGTGAGTCCGCTCCTTCGTATGCGACTGTTAAAAACTGGGTGGCAGAGTTTAAACGTGGTCGTGAGACCATTCAAGATGAGCCCCGTAGTGGCCGGCCTTCGACTGCTTCCACTGATCAAAACAAAGAAAAAATCTGTGATTTAATTTTATCTGATCGAAGATTGACTGTCGAGGAGATAGCTAAGACTGTAGGCATCTCATCTGAGCGAACACATCATATAATTACTACTGAACTTGGATTCTCTAAGGTGTCTGCGCGGTGGGTACCGCGACTGCTTGCAGTGGAACAAAAACGCAACCGACTCACAACTTCTCGCGAGTGTTTAGAGTTATATGAAGCTGACCCAATAGAATTTGTTGAAAGATTTATAACCATGGATGAAACGTGGGTTCACCACAATACACCCGAGACAAAAGAACAGTCGAAACAATGGAAAGGAGCAGGGGGTCTACTCCGAACGTCAATTGTCAAATCTTCGGCCGATATATCGGGCCATTTCCTACTCCAAAATACATTCGTTCCGACGGTCGGTCCGACCGAACTATTAATGACGTTTCTCGTATCGGAGCTTACTCCGAACGCGCAAAACGCGACCGAACTTTTGAATTTGACACACGATTTTTCGGGAGAACAGTGTCAAAATTCACGATAACAAATTAGATACCTTTTGTTCGTCGGAAGCATTCTTGGAAGTGAAGCAAAATTATAAAAAGGTGTGATATCATCAATATTAAGTGAAATTGTTGATCTGAACTTGTGTAGTTATTTATAATTTTACAAATACTTTATTTTAGTGCAATGGCAGGAAGATATTTTATGCTTCGAGCGTGTCTTGAGGAAGAACGTTTGGAACGCAGGAGAAGGCGTCGTCAATTACGAGAGAGTTTTGATATAAATACAATTTCCGACGTTGAGTTTATATGTAATTATAGGCTTAGCAGGGAATTATTTCAAACTCTCTGCACGGAGATTGTGCCTCTTCTGCGCCCAAAAAGGAATAGTCGTGGAATTGATCCCGTAATTAAGGTATATGTACTATCATCATATTTATTAAGTACAGCGTAAAAATAGTTTGCTAGTAAGTAAATAAAAAATATAACTTTTATATTCTGAGAATGGTGACACTTAAAGAAAATTACGATTTTCAGATCCTTACAGCACTTAACTTTTACGCACGGGGAAGTTATCAGGGTTCTGTAGCCCAAAATCTGGAAGCTCCAATGTCCCAGCAGTCCGTGTCAAAGTGTATCAGGGAAGTAACGGCTGCAATCAATACACCTGCTGTCCTTAGGAAGTATATAAAATTTCCTCAGAACCGAAGTGAAAGAAATGCTATCAAGAGGAAGTAAGTTTTGGAGGCCTACATCTGTATTTTTAGGCAAACCACTTTTTTTATTACCATATGTACTTTTATTACAGATTTTATGAACTTCACAATATCCCAGGAGTGATTGGTTGTATTGATTGCAGTCATATAGCCATTGTGCGACCGGACAAAGACGAAGAACGTTACTTCAACCGAAAGCATTTTCATTCTTTAAATGCTCAAGTTGTAAGTATGATTTTTTGAATGACAAACATTTGTAAATTGTAATGTTAGTTGTTTTCTTTTATATAAAATAGATTTTTTCTTTTAGATATGTAACGCAGACTGCTATATCCTAAATGTGGATGCCTCATATGGTGGAGCTACGCACGACTCATTTATTTGGGCAAATAACAACATCAAAAGCCATCTGGAGAATCTCAATGAAGATACTACATTTTTGTTAGGTATGTTCTAATTTTATATTAATTCATTGTGTAATTTTGTCACAAGTACTGTTAAAATAGTTTCAAATGTTTAAATGTTTACAGGTGATTCAGGGTATGCATTGAGAGAGTATCTGATCACTCCTTTTGAAAATGTGCCAGAAGATTCTCCAGAAGGTCGATTTAATGCAATGCATAAACGTGCACGCTCCACCATTGAGCGCACATTTGGGATATTGAAAGGCAGATGGAGATGTCTTCTTGCAGCTCGAGAGCTTCATTATGTGCCAGAAACAGCAGGTAAAATAACAATAGCCTGCTGTGTCTTGCATAATATGTGCTTACAAGCTGGATTGGAAGCTCCTGAGCTGACAGAAGATGATCAGAGTGCTGAAACCAGCCGGCAAGTTAGTGCCCCCGCTGCACAATCTTCAACTGAAGCTCTCCGACGTGGACAAACAGCACGAGCAAGATTAGTTCAATTAGTGCAGTGTTAGTGTTAAGTGTTAAGAAAAAAACATTATGTTACAAAATCATTTAGGTAGTTTTAGTTTATAGATTCAATAATGTTGACAAGGTAAATAGTGTTCTGTCTGCCATTCTGAATTGGTTCACTTGAATAATCTTTTCTTAAATTCAGCCAAAACCAAATGTATTAAATTTGTCTTCCAAATGTAACTTTAGCCAATACAGAAATTCTCCTTAAGAATAATAGATTAAAATTTGTTAGTGATACTGTATTTCTCGGAATTACATGTCATATACTTTTATGTAGTAGTATACTGTTATGGGGGAGGGTAGCAGATATAGTATCAAGTTTTATTTTACAAAAGCAAGCCATCCACTGTATTTATAATATGGGCTCCAGAGAATCAATAAGGGAACTTATTCAAGAAAATTAATATCCTTATTGTTACTTCTCAGTATATTTATGAAAACATTATGTATGCTCGAAAAAATGTAGTCACATTAAAAACATTCCTTTTAAAAAAGCTTAAATCATAATTCGCTAAATATACAATAAATGAAAAAACTGTTTTATCAAATTTTTTATTATGGTCTGTAGTTTTGGTTATAACTCAAACATAAAGAAGCTAGTCACCTGTAATTTGTGCAGTGAAAATAGCTAAAAACGCCTGTTTTAGCACTTTTCACTGCTGAAGAAGGATGTGTCTGAAAATGATTCAGCACAGACACCCATAAATTTATTTTTTCGATTGACATCATTATTATTGTACAAATATTCTGACATAGATGCATGCTCCGTGGGTTCGTACATGTAGAAAGGATGCAGGACGAAAGATTGACAAAACAGATATACAACGCGAAGGTGGGAGGGATATAGGTGCCAAGGAAGACCAAGACTCACCTATCACAGCCAAATTGGCCAAGGCAAGGGTCCATAGGCTACGGTAACTGCTTACTATCAGGCGGGCTGTATGCTTGTTTCAACGGCGCTGTTGTGCCATTTCCCTCAAAATGGCACACATTTCTGCAAGGGCTTCCTGCACAGTGTTGTTAAGCTGTGTGAGGGCAGCCCTTATGCCAGCTAATTCAGGGGTCCACTCTGCCTGTTGCGCCAGTCGTCGTTCTTCAAAGGCGAAGAATCTACGCGTAACAGAGTCTTCGGTGTTTCTCCCTCTTCTGGCGACCCTCCTTGTGTTTGAAGCTAAAAAACAGAAATTTTATTAATATCTTTCACATGCGTACAACTATTTTCTACAACTGCACCACTCATTATCGACAGGATATTCATCTCCACACACTGGAGCCACAATGGTCTCATACTGTGTGGTTCCAAGGGGGATTTGTTCTAAGAACTATTAGGTTGTGGAATGAACTCTGCCGAGGTTTTCCCCGCAGCCTACAGCATAAGGTTCTTCAAGAAAGGTGTGAAGAAGATTTACAGAGTCGGCAATGCATGAGTGATGCCCCTGGTTTGCAAGTGTCCATAAACTACGGTAACTGCTTACCATCAGGCGGATAATTAGCTTGTTTGCCACCTTAGTGGTATTAAAAAATACTTATTTACTTAGGGTGGTACCATGCTACTTATCATTTTTCTTGGTCCAAGTTGGATTGGATAGTAACTGTGATAAAAAAAGGATGGCTGTATTTTAACTACATAAAATGTATGGCAAAGAACTTGGATGCAAACTATGATCTTGAACGCTGGCATTTCATGTGATATTTTTTCTTTACTTTTAACATGTTTGTGGATTATCTAGTCTAACAATTTTTTATAATATCAAAAAAATTATAAACGGTTATATATTTAAATTATTGTTAAAACCTTGCTTGAGATTTATTTATTATTGACTTGAGTGGATATGTTACTTACATCTCTGTGTAGGCTCACTGCGAACATGTTCACTGGAAGTTGCTGGCAGGCTTCCAGTGCCCAAGAGCTGTGGTGGTTCTGTAAATAAAAAAAATGAAATCATATAATCATCACTATATTTAACAAAATGAGTAAAGTATTGTTTATAGTGCTGTGATAATTATTTTCATATAATAGTGGCCGCCAGCGGTTTCACTTGTTCAAGTCCTATTTCACCCATTCAAGTTTTATTTTCTTGTCAAAATGTAGCCTATGTCCTTCTCCAAGGTACTCTAAAAGTCTATACCAAAATTAATCAAATTGGTTCAGTGTTGAAAATAAAAACACATGTTACTCTGTTAATAATGTAGCTTTCTATAGGTAAAAGAATTTTTGAAATCAGTTAAGTAGTTTTTGCATTTATCTATTATACTCCTAAACAAATATTAGTATGCAAAGATTAGATTAGAGGCAAAGAAACGTATGGTCTGCCTGATGGCAAGCAGTTACTGTAGCTTATGGACACTTGCAACATCAGGGGCATAACTCGTATTACTACGAGTAATTTATTTGTTTTAAATCTCTATTGAATAAGAAAAAATAATATAGTAATACCTATAGCTCAACTTTCTTATAACTAACTTACCATTTACATAGAGTTCCGTGACCACTTGAGACTCAGGCATAGTTTGACTGGCAGGGATTGGCTGCTGGGATAGTGGAAAACTCTCCTGTTAGAAAAAAGAAAGTAAAATTTAATATATTGACACTAGAAATTGACATTCACGAACAATATTGTTAGGCCTTTACAATAAACAGTTGACTATAACATATAAAAACGAAATTTCTAAGATTAAATAAAAGCTATGTAAAATCATACTATCTTAGAAGTCACTACCTACTTTGTAAAATAATATAGAAATATGAATAAATTTACCTGTACAAAAGCTGGAACTGTTGCAGTTGTTTGAGGCGTTCCAAACCCATCTCCCATAATAGATAGGACCTTAAGGTCCCATTGGGAGAGCTGCGGAGCCGTTGATGGCCCCCCACCAGTAGCACTGGCTGACCGCCGTGCAGCAGCTACATTTTTTTTTGCCAGATATTTTCTGTCTGTCCACACCTTAAAAACAAAATGTCATATGGAAATACCACAAATGAAAAAATAACACTATTTGTTTGTCTTGGTCTGGATGTTTTAAGAGAGGTAGGGCGCATCAAAGCAGCCCGTCTGGGGAAGTACCTCCGCCTCACAGAAAACCGCAGCCAAAGAACAACTGCCTAGAGGGTTGTTGTGTTCCTGCGTGTGAGTGAGGTCACTAGTAAGCTCCCAAGGAGTTGCTGTGTAAGCAGCAGAGGAGGCATCGCACGAGTGATACAATATATCGCTAGCGTTAATAGGCTACAGTACCCGCTTTACATCAGGTGGGCCTTGTACTTGTATGACTCCCGACGTAGTATAAAAAAAAAGCTATTTGTTTAAAAACTTACCCGTTGCCACTGCTGTACAGTCTTTGTACAACCACCCATTGAATTGAGGGTTGTACATAATTCATCCCAAAGGCGCTGGGATTGTAGTCGGCCCTCCACATTCCTCAGAAGGCCACGAGCCAACTCGCGATGCTCCTCAAGAAAATTGAAGAGAACATCCATTTGTTGTGACGTTGGGGCTGACATTTCTTTAGACACTGAACTTTATGGACCACTCTAAACAAATTTCTGACTCTAACTGAATACAAACAAACTCGCAACCCATGGAAAATCATGTTTTTAACAAAAAATATTCCTATCTTTCAACACTTTGGAGTGGGTCATTAATTTAAACCGTGGGATAGGATAAGAGTTTGCAAAACGTCCACACAAATTTCGTAGAACACACTCCACTCAAAACTTAGAACACGATCACTTATAAAGTGTGTAAAAAATTCCTTTTAAAAACTTTTTGATTTACGACTTGTTTACAAACAAATCAACCTATATTAATTTTACGTATAACATTGACACATTCCTTATTAAAAAAAAAACAACATACGCAAAGACAAACAGCATACAGCCATGCTTTAAATTTTTATCGAATTACGAGGTATATTATCACTTCTATAGCTTACACATATTCATTAACTTACATTGAACATAAATCATGACTTTCTTTAAATCCTATACACGTAAATATTTAAAAAAATCAATATGAAAGAGAAACCGTAAACAAGGCGTAAAATTTCATAGCGGACCGCACTATTCATTCGTTCACGATAATTGTCACGTGACTCCGATCTAAACTCTCGAGCCCGATATGATTTCGGAGTAAGGCCACGACTTAAACTTCGGTCGGGCATCGGTCGGACCCGAAGATTCGTATGTGCGGTTTCGGAGTAGCACCCCAGGATCGCCCACCCCAAAGAAGGCAAAGGTGGTTTTATCGGCGGGCAAAGTCATTGCATCCGTTTTTTGAGATGCAAAGGGTATAATTCTCGTGGATTGTTTAAAAAAGGGTGAAACAATAAACTCCGATTACTATTGCAACCTGTTGCGTCGTTTGAGAGAAGAAATCAAAGAAAAACGTGCAGGTTTATTGAGAAGAAAAGTCTTGTTTCATCAGGACAATGCGCGCGTTCACACCTCTATGCAATCCATGGCAGAAATCCATCAATGTGGCTTCGAATTGATACCTCATCCCCCATATTCACCGGATTTAGCACCGTCCGACTTTTATCTGTTCCCAAAACTGAAAAAATGTTTAGGTGGTAAACATTTTTTTACAAATGAAGAGGTCATAGCCGCCGTGGACGCTTATTTTGAGGAGTTAGACGAAGATTTTTTTAAAACGGGTATCGAAGCCTTACCGGGTCGATGGAAAAAGTGTTTTGAGCTCGGAGGAGAGTATGTTGAAAAATAAAAATAAACTCAAAATCGTGTGGTTTCATTAAGTATGTTAGGCTAAGAACTTTTCAAATGACCCTCGTATCTAGGAGCGGTCAGTTTGATCAGCTTCGCGGCGAAAGTGTACGGGAAATATTGAGAGGAGACTGGAGGTGAAATCCGATGGAATGCTTTGGACAGCACTGTCAAAATGACAGAATATTACGCGTCAAGATTTTCACTCCACAATATAGGGCGGCGTGCTGTCGGCTCGGCTTTTCATCCTGCAGCTAGACACTTGTGTGCAAATAATAATAGCTATGAATGTGCGATTGCAAATGGGTGAGTCAGCGGTGAATTGTCTGCTTCACGCAGCACGCAGCACGCAGCCTGCCGTGACGTTTACAATTCAATGCGAAGAAGCCATGATAAAGGTAATAAGAAAAAGAGGAAATCAGAACGAACACGACGACTGCGACTGATGATGTGGCCTTGGAACAAGTATATGAGATTGTTTATCTTGGAACCGCTTTTAACAAGGATGAAGCACACACCGCTGACATGGAGGAACTAGCGAGTGAAGGGAACATTGTGAATGGAACGTTGGGAACACTTGTAGGCAGCTGAAGTGTTAGTCAAGTCAGCAGACACAGCTCGCTGTATACGACGCGGTCCTAATCCCAGCGATAACTTGTTGGAAGAGGAAGCTGGACATGTTTTTAGAGAGGAAGGGCGCAAAAAAATGTGGAGAAGTACCTCCACCTCACAGAAAAACCGCACTCAAATAACAAATCCCTAGAGGGTTGTTGTGTTCCTGCGTGTGAGTGAGGCCACGAGTAGGCTCCTAAGGAGTTACTGTGTTAGCAGCAGAGGTGGTATCGCGCGAGTGATACTTAATATATTACCAGCGTTCAAAGGCTACGACAACCACTTTACATCAGGTGGACCGTGTGCTTGTGCCTGTTGTCTCTCGACGTTGTATATAAAAAAAAACCTCGCGAGAAGATATACATGTATAGGAGTAGATAGGAGCGCTCCTACAGTGTACAGGTGAGCCGGCGGCCTACAGCCACCTCGTCATCAGGCTGCTGGCTGGCCTCCGACGGCGGCCAGACAATACGGATTATCATGGGTCCTATTCCGTCACTTGTCATCTTGAACTGATATTTGATCGATTACAGTCATAGTCCGTGTGTAGTCCCCGGACGAGCGGCATGCGGCAGGCCGCGCCGTGCCCTGCATTACAATCGTGCGGTGTGTGGTCCGGCGCCGCCAGGAAGCCGTGCCGCGGCGAGTCACGGCCGTCCTTCACGCCTTGTGGCCGCTCCTGCGCTGTGCAGGGCTGCCCACTGCGGACATATTATTCTTTTTTTACTACATTGGGAGGCATACAAGCATAAGGCACACCTGATGTAAATCGGCTACCGTAGCCTATGAACGCTTGCAATACGTTAAACATCGCTCGTGCTATGCCACCTCTACTGCTTAGACGACAACTCCTCAGGAGCTTACTCGTAACCTTACTCACTGGCAGGAATACAACAGAAGAACAAGAGTTATTATTTAAACATTTTTCGGTAAACTAAAACGTCTAACGATAATATCTTCAGTTATACTTTGAGTTACGGTTGAAAACAGACAGCACTCGAAAGAAAAATAATCGTAAATTACAACTATCGTAATTATTAATACCGTGGTGAAAATACGAGTACTATGGCAAATTGATGAAATTTATCGATAGTATATTCACCGCGGTAACAGATTGCCATCAGGCAGGCCGTACGATTGTTTACTCTCGCATATTGCACAAGTGGCATATTATTCCCCGGAGAGTTGTTGTGTTCGTACGAAGGTGCGAGCCGCCAGGACCAGGCCAGGCCAGCAGTGGCGCCGTGTGGGCAGCGGGCGCAGCGCCGGACTTTTACATCAAGATGGACGTATGCTTGTTTTGTTTGCCACTCGAAATATCTCCGCAAGAATGACCACTACTCTTACTTTGCCACTTACAATTATTTTTAATCGTAGTTCGCGTGAAGGTGTAATGCCAATTGTATGGAAAAGTGCTAATGTAGTTCCTGTTTACAAGAGTGTTACATTTCTATTATATCCACTATGGCGAAGGTGCTCGAGAGACTTGTCCATGAAGCTATTTATTCTACATTTCATAACGGTATTATACCAGAACAGTATGGCTTTGTGAAAGGTAGATCCACAGACACCAATCTTTTAGTATATACTAATGTTCTATTCAAAAGCATGGATGATCATATGCAAGTGGACTCAGTCTACACTGACTTCCGTAAAGCCTTCGATAGGGTGGACCATACAATGCTATTGAGCAAGATTTCTTTCAATGGCATGCGTGGCGATCTTTTTGTTAGTTACAGTCATATATTACTAACACAACCCAAAAAGTTGTAGTTAATGGATTTACTTCTGCAGCCATAACTGTATTATCTGAGGTGCCTCAGGGTTCAATTATTTATCAATTTTTTATTTATCAACGACATAGGTGACTGTTTTAAAAATAGTCAATTCCTTCTATATGCAGACCATCTAAAAGTCTTTCGAAAAGTTACTTGTGTAGATGACTGCTTTAAGTTACAGCAAGATTTGGATCGTCTCTCCATGTACTGTCATGACAATAAATTGCAATTGAATAATTCAAAGTGTAAATCTATAACCTTTACGAAAAAAAAAACAATTTCATACAGCATATATATAGTTTATGTAGTTCACCTCTCGAGAAAGTATCTGTTATTAAAGATCTTGGTATCCTTCTAGATTTGAAATTGCATTTAAATTTACATATTGACCTTATCACGAATAAAGCGTATCAACTTTATGGATTTGTTATGCGTACATGTTTATTTATTTTATTTATTTATTTTTACACTTTATTGCACCAAAACAAATACATTCAATAGACATAACATAAGAAGAGTACAATAGGCGGTCTTATCGCTAAAGCGATCTCTTCCAGACAGACAACCGTACAAGGAAGAGAAATAATCGTTAATAACAAGTAGGTAGGTGGCGCATTTATGATAAGAAACATATTTATACACATGTATATATGAACATGAATACATACAACCCACATTCTAAACAATTACATTTACACTCGAATAAATTATGTAAAAATAACTTTGATGTGGAAGACCATTGACATAATGGTCAGCAACAGATAGCAATACCAACGTAAGTTATTATAAATATACACATATATAGTATCATAGATATACATAAACATAATATAAGCTAGATAGAGAGAAAGTGTGACTTCACAAGATTTTTAAAGGAGTCTAAAGATTGCACAGCGAATAGAAATAGGCAAAGCTTTCCATAATTGCACAGCTCGTACCGAGAACGACTTAGCGTAATATTGCGAAGAGTGAGATGGTGTTAATAGACGAAGGGATAGAGTACTACGTGTACCGCAATCGCGACGATCCCGTACCTCACTGAGATAGATAAAACGTTCCTTCAAGTAGCCAGGAGAAGTAGGATTGAAAAGAATAGAATAAAGAAGAGAGAGAATGTGCAAGTTGCGACGTAACCTTATAGGGAGCCACTTGAGCTACGAGCGAAATTCGGAAACATGATCATATTTACGAAGTCCAAATATATATCGAATACAGAGATTTTGAAGGCGCTCAAGTTTGTTTAATTGGTCTTCAGTGAGGCTAAGGTAGCAAGAGTCAGCATAGTCAAGGATAGGAAGGAGCAAGGACTGTACGAGCGAAATTTTGGTGCCAATGGGGAGAAAATTACGCAAACGACGAAGAGAGCCAACTGCAGCAAACAACTTCCTGCTGACGTTGGCTATCTGCACCGTCCAGGAAAAGGTTCTGTCGAAATAAATACTCGTACCTAGGTTTTTAACACTCTCACTATATTCGATACGAACATTATTAAAAGATATTGGTGGAACAGTTTCCCAGTCGATTAAAGAGATTAGGCGGGAACTGCCAATAATGATAGCTTGTGACTTTATAGGATTGACCGTAAGGGCGTTAGACTTAGTCCATTCAGATATGCGTATAAGATCTGAATTTACTTTAGTGATCGTATTGGGCAGGTTAGTCATAGAGTCATGTGAATAAATTTGCAAGTCATCAGCATAGAGATGGCAGAAGGATTGAAGATTAGACGTAATAGAATTAATGAATATACAAAATAGAATAGGAGATAATACGCCACCCTGAGGTACGCCAGCAGTCGTAGAACCAAGAGGAAAGCTTATCGTCGAGGCGTACACGCTGCCGGCGACCATACAGGTAAGAATGAAACCAGTCAATTGCTGTAGGAGATATGTTAAGAGAACGTAGTCACTCTAAAAGTATGTCAAAATCGACTGCATTGAATGCATTACTAAAATCTAATAGACATAAAACAGTAAGTTGCGACGAGTCCATTGCTAAGCGGATATCGTCCGTGATTTTAACTAAAGCACCAGTCGTACTATGACCTGGACGGAAACCAGACTGTAAAGGATTGAGTATATTGTTTTTGGAGAGGAAGAAGGTAAGTTGTTTTTCAACAAGGCGTTCTAGAACTTTGGAAAGAAAAGGAAGAATTGAGATTGGACGATAATCCGAATGAGAAGAAGGATTCGACTTTTTAGGTAAAGGGATAACGTAAGCAATCTTCCAAGCGGACGGGAAAATACCAGAAGTAATGGAATTGTTAAGGATCAAGGTTATTACAGGAAGGACAATGTCAAGGTATAGGTAATATCATAAGCTACAGATAGTACATCCTTCTAACATCACATATAGTAAATTGACTGAAGAAAAAAGGAGGATAGTCTGGAGTTGGAAGTGAAGAAATCTATACATTTGAAGAGAACACAAACATATTTTTATTTATATTTTTCATTAATTAGATCGCAGTTAGAATATGCCACTGTTATATGGAATCCCCTGTATAATATTTATATAGATGAAATAGACACTGTCCAATGTAAATTTCTTCGTAATATTTATTATAAATGTTACCATTCACGATTGCCATATGATGATCTTTTAAATAAATTTAAAATTCTTTCCTTGAGAGATAGAAGGCTACTTCTTGATTCTATGTGTTTGTTAAAGTTGTGTCATAATGAATTTGATTGCGTAAATTTAACTAATCAAGTGTATTATCGTATCCCTAGTAGTTCTCAGCGTATACGTGGTAAATATCCTCATCGCTTATTTATGCTTCAGAACTGTAAAAGTAATGGTGGTATACGCGCACCACTGCGCCGCATAATGCAATCATACTCGTATAATGATTGCTTCAATTGTATCGACATCTTTATATCATTATCTAAGCCTGTATTTAAAAGACAGGTCATTGATATTCTCAAGTCCTTGTAAAATGCTTATATATAATCATATATAGTGTCGCTTAGTTACTGTTTCTAGCTCCATCTGTTTGTAACACCATTTAAGTATATTTGTGATAACGGTGTTGGCTGTACAATAACTTAACATAATCTTAGGAACATTGTTTACGTAATATTTTATTGTACTTGCTGTTTGTTGTCCTGAATAAAATAAAATAAAAAAATAAAAACAAAATGAGCGCGTATGTTTTTACGGGAAGTTATTGTAATTACATTGAAAGTGAAATTTCAGTATGTTTGGTATGTTTCCATTTCAAGGCTGAGTTTGGAAGGACGGCTGTGAGGTCGCGCGGCGAGTGCGGACGACACACTCTCCGTCCGCGGCACGTTCGACAGTTTCTTCTCTCCGAACAGATGAACCGATATATATTACATCATATATATGCATACGTATATACATATCTATATATATTAACCTAATAACAATCATTATTTTATGTGTTTACATTATCATGTCATGTTTGATTTACTCATTAGTAAGACCAAAACACAGATAGCTATGATTTATTGATTTGATTACTGCGAGCGGAGCACGTCTCGCCCGAGTGTGCAGCGGCCGACCTCTTATGAATGTCATGGGATCTTTTATTTGCAGTACGTTTCAAGGGAATTAATTTTGCTAATTCTGACTAGATAACTTATGAGAGTGGACAATATATACATCGTTTTGAACGGCCGGCGCAGCCCTGCATCGCCCGGCGGGCGGCGGACGGCTGGCGGCTGGCGGTCGGGGCGCGCCCGCAGTACTACGGCCGCCTCCGCGCCCACCGGTAAGTCGTCTCCGACACACTCCGAACAATACGACGCACCTGTTCACTCCATGCGACGGCACTCACCTTATAAACGTTTGCTATACTCCAAGGGCTTCCAGGTGACCTCAGTTACCCGCAAAAATATACTCTCTCGGGAAATATTGTTTCCCTGGAAGATTTCCGCAGTAAACAAGATATCGCCTCTTACATATTTGTCACGGAAGCCTCGTTCGTTCCGCAGCAGGCCGGCGAGGCAGGCGTTCGCTGAAACTCATAATTATACTCCTATTTACGAAATTGCTGCTTTATAATCGCTTATCGTATAAAATTCGCTAACGAAATAGGATTTCGTCGGGCTAGCCGCCCCGCCCGCGCCAGCCGGCCGCCCGCGGCCTTTTTTTTTGTTTTTCGCCCATGAAAATGTAGACCCACAATAGAAGGACTAACCCAACCCAAGTGTGCGTTAGTCATTCTTCCGTGAGGGGCGCCGTCCGGGACTCATGAGTTTCAGACGGCCGAATGAGTTATGTCAGAATTCTACTGACTAAACACCGCCTAGGGAATGCCTTAAGCCGGGAAGGCTTCATCGGAGGCGATCGCCCCGGGGGCTGCAGCCCGCGGTCCGCGGCGGACCGAGGACGCGCGGACAGTTATCGAGATAATGATATGATGCGTCAGTTGCCTTGTGAGAGCCGCGTGTCGGTGCATGCGTGCATCGGCCCGTCTAATTACTAAACAGTAAACAGTCGTTAACTGTTTACTGCGGCGGCGGCGGGGCGGCGGCGGGGCGGCGGCGCCGGGGCGGGGGCGGCTCAGCCCTATCTCCTGTTGACACCGGCGACACTCACCCGGCCGCAGTAATGAGGGCCGCTAATTAACTCGCCCGATAATGCACGGTCCGCCGCGAGAGCACTTCCTGTTTGTGATCGCGACAGTACTTACACTGTACGCACAATGTTTGCAGACATCACGAAATGAAACTATTCGTCGCAGACAGCGCGACGAGGGGGGCTCCCGTAAACGGTGTTCAAATACCTAAACTCTAAATCTTTCAAGAATTTTACATTCAATGCGATGACTTTTACACGCGGTCGGTAACTCGTTGGTCCCGCGTTTAGTTTTCTAATTTTAATAGGCTTCTGTGACTGCTTACTATCAATAACGTCGATCTTTTAGTTCAACGTCTAGTAGCCCTCCTTCTGGTGGTACCCACAATAAGTAACGAATATATATTTCCACGGCACATTGTTTAAAAGTTAAGGTACCCGTCGAATGAACAATGCACCACAATGTGTACACGACAGTAAGGAGCACCCGACAAATAATTCGTGTACGGATGACTATACGATTTTCTCGTGAACAGCGGTCGCGGCCGACTGTGTTTTATATGTGTACAAAGATACAGTATGTAGATACATATAGTTGTATAGTAATAGTTTTTCTACAACAATTGTATGTTTTACCTGTATCACCCCTCCAGCGACACACTGAACTTTGACCTCGACCTCGAGCGGTCCCGCCGGTCCCGCCCCGGTCCCGCCCTTCGAGAGGACCGCCGTAAAATTCAAATTAAATATTTTTTATTTAATGAAGTAGTTATATCATTGTGTTAGAGCTATTGTTGCAGATGAAGTCTCTTGAAGGTGTATCTCAGAGTTATCCAAACGATCATAAATACCAATTTGGTTTCGGCTGTTACTACATTTATAAATATTTTTTTTGTATAGGAAAACTATATCCAATTAATAGTGTAATTTATTATGAACTAGCTGTGCCCGCGACTTCGTCCGCGTGGAATATTATTTATTAATAAAATTTCTAATATAAAAGTAGCTAAGTTACTCCTTATTACATCAGCCATCTGCCAGTGAAAGTTCCGTCAAAATCAGTCCAGCCGTTTCAGAGATTAGCCGGAACAAACGGACAGACAGACAGACAAAAATTGTGAAGATATTCATTTTGGTATATGTACCGTGTCATCCATATGCATTTAGTAAAAAAGCGGTTATTTTAATATTACAAACAGACCCTCCAATTTTATTTATCTGTATAGATGTATTTGTCAACGTTTTACTCACTTACTAGTTGAATATGTAAGTCGTAACAGACAGACAAACGCAGAGCATGAAACGCTGCTGACGAGCTCGGTGAATCAGTCGTGAATGACGCGACTTTGACACCAACACTCGTGGGTTCGATTCCCACACGAGACAAACATTCGTGTGCATGAACATACCTGTTTGTCTTGGTCTGGATGTTTTAAGAGAGGTAGGGCGCATCAAAGCAGCCCGTCTGGGGAAGTACCTCCACCTCACAGAAAACCGCAACCAACAACTCACTAAAGGGTTGTTGTGTTCCTGCGTGTGAGTGAGGTCACCAGTAAGCTCCCAAGGAGTGGCTGTGTAAGCAGCAGAGGAGGCATCGCGCGAGTGATACTTAATATATTGCAAACGTTAATGGGCTACGGTACCCGCTTTACATCAGGTGGGCCGTATGCTTGTATACCTCTCGACTAGTTCCGACGTAGTATAAAAAATCGCTGTTTTCATTTTATTTGTGCTGTGCCCGCGACTTTGTCCGCGCGGAATAGTTATTTTTTTTTATTTATATTAATAAAAATAAATAAAATTTCAAAAATAGAAGTAGCCAAAGTTACTCCTTATTATATCAGCTATCTGCCAGTGAAAGTCCCGTTAAAATCCGTCCAGATGTTTCAGAGATTACCCAGAACAAACTGACAGACAGACAGACAAAAATTGTAAAAAAAATATTTTGGTATATGTACCGTGTATACATCCATATGCATTTAGTAAAAAGCGGTTATTTTAATATTACAAACAGACACTCCAATTTTATTTATCTGTATAGATTAGCTACAACTACGAGTGCTCTTTCGGGACGCGTAGGAAACACCAGAGACTGCGGAGCACCCTTGGCCGGACGGAGCGGCTCGGCCGCCCGGTCGTCTGCTCTCGCACTAGATGGACATGTGAACTCATCTTTTGTTGTCGACTGCGGTCTTCTGCGAAGGGAGTCATTCCCGGAGCGGCGCGCTGGCGCGGCACCTCTCTCCGAACTAGTGACTACGGATAGAGAGAGGAAAGCTACATGTTATCTATAAACACGTCGTAGTTAACAGAATGGCAGGGAAATGTAGAAAAAACTTTGAATCGATGATCGTAGTAGGAATCTCCACTCATGGGCTTCGGTAACCACTTTACAAAAGGTGAGCCGTACGCTCGCGTGTGTATAAATATATTAGTTCCGCGAGGGGCGTCGCGACGTCGCCCGGCTCATCAGAACGATGCTGCGGCAGCACACAGCAGAAGGCGGGCGCCGTATCGGGCCGGCCTCGACCCGCCGTCACCCGGAACACGGCCGCCGTTATCGCCGGGCTGTTCCCTCGAGTCGCGCACCCGCCGCCCGCCGCCCGCCGCCCGCCGCCCGCTGCGGTCAGGGACACGACGCGCACTTTCTTCGAACACAAATCTTCTTTCTCTTGAATTTTCTTAAAAATAAACGTTGTCATCATTAATTAGCCTATATGTTAGTTTCCACTGATGCGTCCTTGAGTTTCTCCAGTACGACAACATACTGTGGGTGGCGGCCGCGCGGCCGGCGCAGCTCTCGTGCACCACATTTATCAGTTCCAGCTTTTCGGCTTTTTAAGAAGTTCGGTCGCGGACGATTTCGATAAACGAGAGTCGTTAAACAAAGAGAGGTAGGGTGATAGGAGAAGTACCTCCACCTTACAGAAAACCGTAGGCTAATAACAACTCCAAAGAGGGTTGTCGTGATCCTGCGATTGACCTGAGAGAGGTCACCTGCAAGTTCTTTAGGAGCTGCCGCGTTAGCAGCAGGAGTGGCAACGCGCAAGCAATACCTTCTTACCGTTCTTCTTACCCCAAAATAAGGGGGGAGAGGAATGTGAGCAACGAGAAACTTTTCTATCAATTTTCATCTGTAGAACTGCAACCGCGACAGCGGCGGGAGCCCGCGGCGCTGTGTCTTCCATCTGTCGACGTACAAGACTTTATCTTTCTACGAGACGGTTCACAAAATACAAATTGTAATGGCCTCGTATTCCACTCGGCCGCATATATATACAGGGCTTTTAAAAGGGTGCCCTATGGTGGGTACAGAAGAATGAGTAACGCACACCCGAAGTGTGGGTTAGTCCTTCTTCCGTGGGTCTAAATTTTCATGGGCGAAAAGCAAACAAAAAAAACCTGAGGAGAAACTTTAACTTAGCGCGTAGTACTGATTTTACGGAAGGCCGGATCAGTGAAGTCCCTCGACGGGATCCCCGCCACCTCCTGCGACCCATCGCTCGACAGGGATTCCTTGTCACATATTGGAAATAAAATGACCTCGTTTCACGAGAGGTATATTTGTTCATAGAACGCCTATTTGTCTGGTATTGATATGTTCACGCCAAGACCCAGCAGCAGACGGAATACCGAGCGCGAAAATATTTTTGTTTCTGTTTCTATTGTGTATATTTGTACAATAAAGAGATTACAACCACAACCACATTACAACAGGACCAAAAATATTTGTAAGATATATTTTTGAAAAAGAGAAGAATTTTGAAAGATACGTGACGTAACCTGCAAAAGGTCTGGTTTCCTCCTAGTTTGTGGAGATACATATAGGTTCCGACGGCGGCCGCTCCGTGGCAAGAACTGTATCTCGGCCGAAACCTTAGAATTAGGAAACGGGATGACGCCCAGAAGAAGAAGACCGTGTACACAACCACACGCATTTAATAAAAGCAGAGCCTCAGAGCAGCAAGCGCCGTGCTCTCCCGCGATGAGACTCACATGACCTCATCTCACGGCCGGTGGAGCCCCGGGGCGGAGCTGGAACAATGTTAGTTTGACATTACAAACAGACACGCCAACTTTATTTACTTATATAGATTGAAAACCGACCGCTGTGGCAACACATCATTTAATGTCCAGCAAAAGAGAGCAAATTACAGTCCACACAATTATTAAACATTTTTACATAAAAAAGGTAAAAAACTGTCCTCCGGCAAGTCATTGTGGCAGCAAAAGCTAGACGTCACCGTCCGGTCGGCGGCGAGCGTCCGGTGCCCTCGGGCGCCGTGCCGGGCCGCCACAACGTAGTCTGTGAGTGACGAGGTCCACACCGAGCACGGAGCGGGGTCGGCGGGCCGCGGGCGGTGAGTCACGTAGTAGTAGGGCAGAGGGCGCGCGCCGAGGGCTCGTCATCGCCCCAGGAAAATTTCTCCTTAGCCTCCCGGAGGCGCGTTATCAGCGGCCCGCCCTCCCGCCGACCGCGCTCCCGCCGCGGCCGACCGCGCTCGTCGGTATATAATCCGAGCCGCCGCCGATTCCGCCACATTCCAAGTTGTGTTGCAGACCCAGTCGCAGTTTCCCGTATCCTCCAGTCTCACAGATTCGTTCTCTATTCGATCGCGATGGCAGCTAAATTCGTCGTTCTCCTCGCCGCCTGCTTCGTACTGGTGAGTTATATCGTGGCCATTATTCAATGTTGATTTTTCCGCTGTAATCTTCCTGCCGTAACTCGGTCTGTGTGGTATGCAGGCGCAGGCCGGCATGGTACGCCGCGAGGCGCCCAACGCGCTGCAGGACCTCGAGAAGCACGCCGCCGACTTCCAGAAGACGTTCTCGGAGCAGTTGAACGCCCTCGTCAACTCCAAGAACACGCAGGAGGTGAACAAGGCACTTAAGGAGGGATCCGACTCCGTGCTGCAGCAACTGTCCGCGCTCTCCTCCAGCCTGCAGGGCGCGGTGAGTGCGGGGCCCGCGGGGAGGGTTGAGAGCCACGGCGCGGCGTACTCACGGCGTGTTGTGTGTTGTTTGCAGTTGTCGGACGCGAACGGCAAGGCGAAGGAGGCTCTGGAGCAGTCGCGCGCTAACATCGAGCGCACCGCCGAGGAGCTCCGCAAGGCGCACCCCGACGTCGAGAAGCAGGCTTCCGCCCTCCGTGAGAAACTGCAGACCGCCCTGCAGAACACGCTGCAGGTGAGCGCGGCTCCCGGCCTGCCCTCAGTCTTGGGCACGTTCTCGACCTACCACTGACGACCGTCTGTGTCTCGTTTCGCAGGAGTCCCAGAAGCTGGCCAAGGAAGTAGGCGCCAATCTGGAG
Organism: Pyralis farinalis; assembly: GCA_947507595.1. Classification (NCBI taxonomy): domain Eukaryota; kingdom Metazoa; phylum Arthropoda; class Insecta; order Lepidoptera; family Pyralidae; genus Pyralis; species Pyralis farinalis. Next base: position 381,801 of record OX382279.1, on the reverse strand, counting down.
CAGACCAACGAGAAGCTGGCGCCCAAGATCAAGGCGGCATATGATGACTTCGTGAAGCAGGCGCAGGTGGTGCAGGATAATCTGAAAAAAGCCGCCGCGCCGCATTAGAGCCCCACTCCCGCCTCCACAACTTATTACAATAGACTACTCGAGCGCAGAGAACTTGTTTCAATGTCCACATCGCAGACCACCCGCCCCCGAGGGCCGCGCGACTGTCGCGTCCCAATTATGTCGCCCTCACTGAGGCGTTTCTTGCGAGCGTTCATGAGATCTGGTAACCAATTTCTATTGCTTGCCACCCGACGCAAATAACTTTACGACGAGGGAATACTTATAGGTACTCCTCGTGGGTCAAGATTACGGTTCACCGTTTTCTTAAAATTAGTATTTTTATACGTAGGTACGTAGGTACTGTAGCCCATGAAGACTTGCTGTACAAGGAGAAGACACTCGCAGGGCGACACCGACCCTCCACGTCTCCTGCGAGGCCGCGCTGTGTGTCTTATGTAACAATAATTTGTTGCCTCCACTTCGCTGCTTTAGCCTCGTTAGTTAATGAGCAGTGTTAATTTAGGGCCGGCAGCCCCTGACGTTGCAAATACCCATAAGATACGTTAACTGATCATCATCGGGCCATATGCTTGATCCACCCTAGTGGTATAAAAGAAGGGCACGGTGCGTCGCGCATACGCGGGAGGTTGGCTCCGCTTTGAAGATGACGCGTGCGAGCCGTTGGCATCTCCACGTACACAGCAAAATAACGTGCGAGTGTGAAGTGAGCGATGTGTACAGCCGCGGCGAGCGTACGGCACGGCCGCTATCGGCGGCGCGGGCGCAGGCTATCGCTCGCAGATAACTCCACTCGGACCTACCTAAACGAATAATTCGCGGAAAGTTCAAGTTCATTTCGATCGAACAATCCGAAGGTCTCACATCTCGTATCCCGGACGAGCTCAGTGGAGCAGTGGTTAGCGACGCTAATTCAACACCAAGGCTCGCGAGTTTGACTCCCACATCGGACGACCATTTATGTTCATAAGCTTTTTGTTTGTCTGGGTGATTTAAAATCACGAGAGATGGGACGCATCCAAGCAGCCTGTCTACGGCAGGCAACGGTGGCCACTTCACACCAGGTGGCCATATGCTTGTCTGCCTCCTGACGCTGTATAATACATTTCCAGGGTCAGGGTAGTGTAGTGTCACCGTGACTAGCGGACGCTTGTTCACTAATAAAACTATTTTAATCACAAACTCTTTACTCTCAATGCTCCTTCTTACAATACAATACACTTTATTGCACCAAATAAGACAAGAAGTAAACATCAAAACACAAAAGGCGGTCTTAACGCAAAGCGATCTCTTCCAGACAACCTTGAGGTAGAGGAAACGATAATGACACGGAGGTAGGAGGCGCATAAACTACATACATATTCCATATATAAATATATACATTCACCCACACACACACATGCAAGGTTTTTGAATGTAGATAAGGTTTGAGCACGTCGGGTATATAATGGCAGAGCATTGCAGAGGCGTACAGCTTGTACCGTAAAACACTTCAAGCAATAATTGGTAGAGTGAACTAGAGTGTGACGGCGTGGCCAGCCGGAGGGACGGCGCGCATCGCGAGCTGCGACCTGGTGCTCCAGTGTCAACTGAGAAGTGCTCCTTACATCGAACTCTGATTCAAATTCTCTTCTTCCTCCCACAACTTACACCTTCGTTCCTGTGGAAACTTTACCTACTCTCTCCGCCTCGTCTCATACCTTAAAATTCTTCGACCAATCCAAAAAAAACTGGTAAAAAGTCATCTTCTTTGTAAGACTTATTATTATTATATTTATTGTTTCATCAGACGAGCTCGGTGGCTCAGTCGTGAATGACGCGACTTTGACACCAATGTTCGTGGGTTCGATTCCCACACAAGACAAATATTTTAGATGAACATGTCTGTTTGTCTTGGTCTGGATGTTTTAAGAGAGGTAGGGCGCAGCCCGTCTGGGGAAGTACCTCCACCTCACAGAAAACCGCAGCCAAATAACAACTCCCTAGAGGGTTGTTGTGCTCCTGCGTGTGAGTGAGGTCACCAGTAAGCTCCCAAGGAGTTGCTGTGTACGCTGCAGAGGAGGCATCGCTTGAGTGATATTTAATATATCGTAAGCGTTAATAGGCTATGGTACCCGCTTTACATCAGGTGGCCCGTATGCTTGTATGCCTCCCGACGTAGAATAAAAAAAACAGAACGTAATGACTTCGTATAACGTATCTTCACATGAATTTGTGTAAATAAATATTTGCCTCCACTAGCGTACTGAACCTCGATTACTTCCAGATTATTCTCTTGTTTCTCGCTTTTCAGCGTATACATTAATTTTGAACTTATTCCGTACCGCAGTCGGGGGTTTATTTTTTAAAAATATTTTTCATTTTCAGCTTTTTAGTTAATGTATGTATGTATATCTTCAGGCCAGGTCTGCTGCACGGTAGACAAGTAACAGGCATCACAAAATGCGCTCCTCCTACACCTTACTCGCTTCTTTAACATTCAACCTCTTTTGATGTACGATCGCCGGTTCCTGGGGCTGTTAACGAGCACGAGTCTTGGTCTTCCTTGGCTTCTAAGTCTTTCTACTTCTATACAATAGAAGTAGAAGTGTCTATGTGTCCGTGTCTCATCATTCCTTCACACTGCATTCTTTCTATATGTCCGAACCAACGGAGCATACTTTCTTACACTTTCATTTCGATCAAATCTCTTTCTTACATCATCATTGGAATCGCGGTCACCAAGCGATGTCACAAATTTTACGCAATGTTCGCATGTCCACCGCATTTATTCTACTTCCATGCTTTCTCTGCCACATTCAGCTTTCACTTCCATAAGTTAGCGTCGGGATTAGCTCTGCGTTGTGTACAGGGTGTACACTTCTACAGTCTAGAAGTTGACCCAATGCTCCATTCACACTGTTCCCTGCACTCACTCGTCTCTCCACGTCAGCGGTGTACCTTCCATCTCTGCTGAAAGCGCTTCCAAGATATACAATCTCATTCTCTCGTTTCCAAGGGGACATGTGGCAGGAGCGTGCTCGTTCGCGACCCTGCCAGTCAATATGAATGTTGAGTGAATTTTGAGAGAAATGTTCGTGTGTGCCGGACGCTGGCACTTAGAATGAGTCTGATGCTCGTTCCACGTTAAGGTTAGCTTAGGTTAGTGTTGGGGTTACTCAAACGTTAAGCTGATGCTGAATGCTAAAGCTGAAGGTTATGCTAGATAGGAATGGTGACTCCAGGAGAGGAGAGCTAATAACCAAATCCGTCGAGTGCTAAACGTACACTGATTTATTGTTTTACCTAAATTACATTAATTACAATACAATTGTATACCTATTGCTTCGCAAGCGTTATTAATAAATTATGTCGATGTAGGTATAATATGTGCGAGGTAACTCGTACATCGCCAACCAAGACAAAGGAGGATGGCAGCTTAACTAAGATGATACCTACATTTTAGCAACCACACAATAAAGCTGAGCTTAATTTAGGGTAAGTCACGGATAGATGCCGCACTTTTTGAAATCTCCCTGTACATTGTGTTATATGTATATAAACAATAAACTGATTAGAAATATTTAAAGTGTAAATAAATAAATAAATAAATATTGTCGGACAAATTACACAGCGCCATCTAACCCCAAAGTAAGCGAAGCTTGTGTTATGGGTACTACACAACTGATAAACATACGTAAATACATTTTTTTTTGTAAATACATACTTATTATAGTTATGGTCATTGCAGAAAGTTTTGCAAGGAGCAGGTGGAAAAATTCAGCCACTGTGGGGGACCCCACCTCAGATCAAGTTGCGCGGACTGGCTCGCTGGCGTGGCGCCGTCTTACTGCAACTGCACACGTGCAAAGTTGGACTCGCAGGAGCACAACGCACTTAGCCAGGACTGCCCAGTCAGGCGTAGATGGGATACTCTAGCGAGAGCAGCGGTAGCGTATTGTTAAAGATGCTGAGGGCCCCTCAACGCTATCTGCAAAACCAAACAGGGAAAAAATCTATGCTGTAGCCCAAGCCAATCTTTAAAGTAAACAACTAGCCACAAACGAGCTTATGCTCGAGGCTAAAAACAGAAAAATTTCCTTTGCGCTGCTTCAAGTACCATATGTGAGTAGGGCTGGAAGGATGAAGGAATACGGCGGAGTAAGGGTTTTCCAGTGCACAGATCAAGGGACAGGGACAGTAAAGTCAGCTATAGTCGTATTTGACACTGACTTAGACGTCGAACAATGTCCTGAACTCACCACAAACAATATAGTAGTGGTGAGGATCCGGACCGGTGCATGGACGATTACCGCAGTGTCTTTTTACTTTGAACCGGACCAGCCAATAAAACCTTACTTGGAACAGCTCAAAAACATAAGACACACTAAAATCTTATTGGCAGGGGACAGCAATGCTAAAAGTACCTGGTGGGGTAGTACAGTAATAGATCATAGAGGAGAAGTGATGTCCGGAGCTCTTGATGAGATGAGCCTGCAGGTGCTGAACACCGGAGACACTCCAACGTACGATACGATCAGGGGAAATAAAAGGTATACAAGCCATGTTGACGTGACGACTTGCACTGTGGACATGATGGACCTAGTGGAAAACTGGAAGGTGGACGAAGGACTAACCAGCTCGGATCACAATGGCATACTATTTGGAGTGAGATCAGTTAAGTCAAAAGGTACTAGAATACAAAGAACCACCCGTAAATATAGTACAAAGAATGCCAATTGGAGCGAATTTCGTGAGAAATTGGCCCAATTGCTAGAGATAGAGAAAATTAATGTTAACGAAATAATAAAAATAAAAAACAAAATAAATTTGGATAAAGTAGTAACAAAATACACGGAAACAATAGTAGAAGCTTGCGAAAAAACTTTGCACAAAAGGAAAAAAGAAACCTCAATCTGTGTGCCATGGTGGTCTGAGGAACTTACCACATTGAAAAAGGAAGTTGTCACGAAAAAACGTCGAATAAGATGTGCGGCGCCTATCCGCAGAGCAAAAGTTGTCATGGAATATCTGCAGGCAAAAGAAAAGTACGAAAAAAGAGCTAGGGAAGCGCAGACGGATAGTTGGAAAAGTTTTTGCGAGAGACAGGACAATGAGGGGCTCTGGGACGGGATATATCGGGTAAAACGTACTCTGTTAGAACAGAACGGTAAAAAACTAAATGCAAACGAATCGGTCACACTCCTTGCAAATACCTTTTACCCGGAGGACAGAGAAGATGGTGAAAACGATCATCATAGGCGTGTAAGAAAGACAGCAGAGGAGGTAAATGACTGGTCAAAAGGTGAAAAGTATGACCCATTGTTTACCCTAGAAGAACTAAAACGCGCAGCCGGGTCCTTCAACCTACTGTCGCCTCCCTAACCTGTGGGACTAGGGGTCAGGATGGGAACCTGGCCCCATAATTGTCCCGCCGCCGGAGGGGCTGTCCCAATTTGCCGGGATGGCTCCTAGAGAGAAGAAGTCCGGCCCCTTTTGAGGGGCTGGCCAGTCGCAGTGGTGCCCTATTGCCGACAGATCCGGGGCACCACACCAACGCGGCCGATGGCATTTCGCGGGGTTGTTTAGTGGGTATACCGTCGGACAGCCGACGGGGAGTCCCACACTACCTCCGGAGGCCACCCAGGCACCGGTGGTGTGTGTAACGCATTTTTTGACGCGTCACAAAAAAAAAAAAAAGGTTAGGTTAGGTTGTGCCCTGTTGCTGACAGATCCGGGGCACCACACCAACGCGGCCGATGGCATTTCGCGGGGTCGTTTAGTGGGTATACCGTCGGACAGCCGACGGGGAGTCCCACGCTACCACCGGAGGCCACCCAGGCACCGGTGGTGTGCGTAACGCATATTTCCCCGCGTCACAAAAAAAAAAAGGTTAGGTTAGGTTAGGTTTTTTTTTATGTGTGTCTGGTCATATCCTTACAATATAAATTGCAGGAAATCCGACCTGACAAGTTGATGTTGGATAGAGGTCCTCGATAAGAATACGGGCGACCTTCACCACTATGTGTTTAGTTAGTGTGCGTTGTTTTTTATTATAAAGTTTATTATGTTTTATGTAGTGTACTGTGTATTTGTTTTGTGAGTTAATATTATGTGTTGTTGTTTGGTGATGGTTGTCTGTGGGCCGATTCTACTAAAAACTGCAACTGCACTGCAGCGCGGCGTGTGTCAAAATGCGTACATTTTGACGTTTCGGTATTCTGTTAAACGATCTGACAGCAGCGACGTTGCAGGAATGTTGCAGTAAATGAATCGCTATTCTGTTAAAAAACCTGCACTGCAACTGCACGTTTCCTGCAATATAATCGTATTCTGATAAATTGTTTTGACATTTGTATACCGGTGACAGATGTTTTGAAGGAGTTTACTTGCAGTTTTGTTAACGTTACTCTTGAGCAACTTTTGCGAAGTGAAATGAATATTCTGAAGCGGTGAATTATATTTGCTTTGTTTTGGGAGATGTTTGTGGATAAATATAATTAAGTAAAGCTTCTTTTCGGTTAGAAATACCTCCACTCCGGCAACCAAGGTCAATAGTGAAACTATAGGAGTCAACATTAAATAAAAAATCAGTTTTATTAGATTGAAATATGGCAACATTTCAGGTTTTAAGTAGTTTACTTGCAGGATACGCACAGTTGCAGCGTAGTTGCAGTGCCGTTGCAGTGCAGCATACGCGCAGTTCCAGCGCAGTTGCAGTGTAGGAAATTTTAGTAGAATACACCTATCGGCACTGCACTATTCCTGCACGACTCAAGTGACAGGCGTAAACGTGCAGTTGCAGTTATTTAGCAGAATTGGCCCACTGGTCCTCGGCTAGACCGCCCGGCAGGTAACTGTCCGGGGGCTGTCGCTTCGGGCTAGTTGTGTGTGGCTGTGTGTTGTGATATATATTGTACTAGGTATGTATGTTTGTGTATTTTGTAGTGTTCTATATACTTATATATTTACATTTTATGTATGACTTTATTATTTGGTAAGGAGTTGGCGCTCGCCCGGCCGGCGGTCGCATCGCCTATCATTACTGCGCAGCCGGCGGCCAAGCGTATGCCTAGTTATTTCTGATTACTTAATCTATAATGTTTCCTTAATACTATGCCGTGATCACATTTATGTATTTCTTTTGTTCCATTATTATCTTTGGATTTATGTCTTTTATTTTTATATATATGGTGTTCTTAAAGTATATGCCCAAATTGGAATGGGAAATAGTATTATGTATGCTGATTATGATAGTAAATATATTTTATGCCCCACGTGTTACAAATTCTTTCATAGAAAAAAAAAATCCGTCATAAAAATAGCTTTATATTGTATGAAACCAACCAGCTAGGAAAGTACTACAAAGCATGCCATAGGTACGATACTAGTGTATTTAGCGGCTCTTTGTTCGCTGCCGCCAAACGCCGCCGTCGTCGCCGTCAGCGCCGCGCATGCGCCATCAACGCAGCGCATTCAAGCTAATTGCGCGGTAGAGCACCTCAGTCTTTTAACAAGTGTCGCGCATTACATTACTACGCGTGACCGTAATCATGCCTGGACATCGTTACTCTAATCAGGAGTATCTCCAAATGGTACTTTGTTATCGCGAGTGCAATAACATCACTGCAAAAAATTCGGAATACGAGTCATCATACCATCCTCGGCGCAGTATACAGTTTTCGTGAATATGGCCACGGAGCTGCCGTTTTCAATGTGAGCAATAGTTACGTGTAGTAGTTACTCAGCGATGAAGGGCTACATCCATACCACTTCATAATCCTCGGGTAGTGCGGCCCGATCATTTCCAACGCAGATTTCAGCGTGAACGTGTGGGCAGGTATACTCGGTGACAGTGTTAGGAGTTCTTTTAGAGAGACGTCGTGTCGTGTCGTGTGAGTGAGTGTCGTGATTGTGATGTGTAAATAACTAGTAAATAAACTGATGACCTTTTAAACACGCTAGTTAATGTAACAAACGTTATCCGATAGCTTTTTATTTTTTAAGAAAAGTGGATCAGCTGTTAAATCCCGTAAGTGTTTTAAATTTCCATTTTTATTTATCTAGATAGGTAGCTATCAGCGCTACTGTACCGGCGTTAACTAAGTAGGTACTCACCGAATATCACATAAGCGAGACCGCTGGTGTTAAAAATGTCCAAATGCTACGATAACTGTTTACAATCAGTGTTATCGATAGCTGTGAGAGGAATCAGGAATTAGGAGATAATTCAAGAACGAGGAAGTAAAAACGGGAACACGAAGGGAAGATTCAGTGACAACTATTTAATTTCGACAAATATAAGAAAACGTCATAAAAAAGTAACATTCAAAAATACTATGTACATAGGTAATACAAAAGAGGTCCACTTCGGCACATCCTCCCCTTTTTCAATGGTAAAGACTATTCCAGAGGCAGAGGGACTATTTTCTTTAGAGGCCTCTTGAGTAGACCTCCAGAAGTCGATACATCAGCCACTCTGGCGACACCGTCTGGTCCCAGGTAGATTTTGGATATTCTGCCTCTTGGCCATGTACTCCGTGGAAGGTTGCCATCTGCTATCAGAACCGTGTCCCCGACTGAAATCGTAGGTCGTTGTCCGGCGCGTTTTGGCGGGTTAAGAAGCGGCAAATACTCGACTAACCACCGCCGCCAAAACTGGTCAGCCATTCTGGCTGCCTTCTTCCAGCATATTCTGCCGCAGAGGTCGCTGTCTTCTGACTCTGATGGCACATTTCTTCCGGATGAAGTTCCAATTAGAAAATGAAAGGGAGTTAAAGCCTCAGGGTGGTCTGGATCTGGAGATACATGAGTAAGTGGTCTACTATTGACGATAGCCTCAGTTTCAAGTAAAAAAGTTGCCAGCACTTCGTCTCTGGGTGACTTCTCCTTCAAGGTGACTTTGAGGGCAGTTTTAATACAACGCACTAATCGCTCCCACGCTCCACCCATGAAAGGAGCTGCCGGCGGAATGAACTTCCACTGTATCATTTCATTCGTGACAAATGTTGACATCTGCTCGCCGTACAACTTCTTGAGTTCTCGGTTCAATCCGACAAAGGCTGTTCCATTATCCGAGTAGATTTGACGTGGGCAACCTCGACGTGCAATAAATCTTCTCAAGCTCATCATCGCTGCGTCAGTTGAGAGACTATAGACGATCTCCAGATGAACTGCTCTCGTCACCAGGCAAGTGTACAGAGCGACATATCGTTTTTCGTGTCGGCGGCCAACGGTGACTAGGATAGGACCGAAGTAATCCAGGCCCGTGTAAGAGAACGGCCTTTGGCTGTGTGATACACGCGCAAGTGGGAGCTGTCCCATAGGCGGATTGAATGGTGCGGCTTTTCGCTGTTTGCAGAACAAGCAATTATTGGCGACTGTTCGGACTGTGCTCCTGAGGTGAATTATCCAGTAAATTTGACGTAATTCGTTCACCACCGTCTCTGTATTTGCGTGAGCAACCCGCTGGTGATAATAATGTACTAGAAGGCGCGTGGTTGAGTGTTTACCATCTAATATGACAGGGAACTTGGTCGTCGTGCTAACCTCTGCGGCAGCCGTGATGCGTCCGGATAATCGCAGCAAGTTATCAGCGCCAATCGAAGGGGACAGGTTCAACAGTCTGCTGGTACGTGGCAACGGAGTATTTTTTTCTAGACATGATCTCTCTGCCTTGAAGCTATCTAGTTGGCTTTGCCACAAAACGTGATTTTCTGCTGCTCGGAGATCAAGTGCTGTTAAGTCAGAAGGGATTAAGTTCGCATTGCCTACTCTACTGCGAATACCGAGAAGCTTGCGGGCGAATAAATGGGCTAGTGCAGTGGCACGAATAAGGCATAACCACTTACTTACGCGACGAGGGCTAGCAGAAATGGGAGCTAATGGATGAATTGGCTCATTTGTAATCGCGTGACAAACAGTTCGGTGCTTTGGCTTCACCTCAATTTGACTAGCATCTGACGCATTTATAATAGGTTCTGTCGGCCATTCGGCTGTCGAATATAAAAAACTAGGGCCGGTAAACCAGCGTGACTCCATGTGTAATTTCTCATTACCTAAACGCGTGGCCATATCTGCGACATTCATTTCTGATGGGACCCAGCGCCATTCACTGACGCTCGATAACTCCAAAATTTCGCCCAAACGATTTGCTACGAAAGGTTTGAAGTTGCGAGCGTCGTTACGGAGCCATCCTATGACATTCATGGAATCACACCAGAACACCCGCTTAGATGCTTTAAATTTATGAGCGTTGCAGATTGTATCTGCAAGTCGAGCAGCAACCAAAGCACCTTGGAGTTCTAAACGAGGTATGGAGGCTGGTTTCAATGGCGCTACTCGTACTTTACTGCCAATAAGCACAACGCGTACCGTACTATCTGGGTAAACTAATAGCCAATAAGCTACCGAGGCATATGCCGTTTCACTGGCGTCGCAAAATACGTGAAGCTGTCTTTCGGAAACATCAGTCTCACTCAAATTATACCGTCGAGGAATTTTCAAACTAACAATAGATTCAAGACAAACTCTGTGCCATTCTCTCCAAGCGAAAGTATCTTCCGGAGTGAGCTCATGATCCCAATCGACAGTTTTTCGCCAAACGTTTTGAAACAATATTTTCGCTCTCACAATAAGAGGTGCAAGTAAACCTAAAGGGTCGTAAATCGACATCATGACAGAAAGAGCGTCACGTTTGGTGAAAGAACTACAAATTGATTTTCCAATAAAGCCTTTAAAATTAAAACTAAGACAGTCCTCCGGTGGCTGCCATACTAACCCTAAAGTTCTTACAGATTTCGCTACTTTACCTAGCTCTACATCTTCGTCAGACAAAGATGGATCTAACAACAGCTCTTTTGGTAAAAGAGATAGAGCTATTGTGTCGTTTGAGACCCAAGACCTCATCTCATAATTGGCGTGCTTATGAATGGCTACGATATCAGCAGCGAGGCGAGCCGCTTGTGTCACTGAAGATGTGGATACTATACAGTCGTCCATATAATGGTTTTTAATTATAGCATCCACCGCTTCAGGAAACTGTTCTTGGAAATCAGCAGCATTTCGATTTTTTACATATTGAGCTGAAAACGGGCTTGAAGCTGCGCCAAAAATCATAGAGCTCATTCTAAAAATTTGAATAGGTTCGGTAGGTGAATCGCGCCAAATAAACCGTTGGGCATCTCTATCTCCCTCTCTTATCTTAACTTGAGAAAACATTTCCCGAATATCAGCAGAGAGCCCGATCTTACCTTCACGAAACCTAAATAGAATATCCAAAATCGAATTAAGCAGATCAGGTCCAGTCAGGAGCATAGAATTCAAACTAACACCGTTAGACTTCGCCGCTGCGTCATGAACAATTCGAAGTTTGCCGGGTTTATTGTGGTTGGTAACCCCGAAATGTGGTAAATACCAACACCTTGTATTAGTGCAATTAATACTGACAGGCCCTTCTGCGTAATTTTTATCAAACATGGTTCGAATATTCGATTTGTACAGGTTGGCATAATCAGGATTTCTGATCATTTTGCGTTCTAAACTTGTGAATCTGGACAAAGCATGATCGAAGCTATTCGGAGCCGCTAAACCGTCATCATCTTTCCATGGAAGCCCTACTTCGAATTTACCATCGGGTAAACGACGAGTACTCTCCTCCAGAATTTTGACAGCTTTAGAATCGTTTTTACTAAGATATTGCTTCTTACTAATGCCAAGAGAATCAAGTTTATAATAATTTTTAATGAGTAAGTCTAAATTGTGGAAGTCAAATTTTTCGTAACTGGTATCATCACTATCGTAAATATTAATATGGTTAACTATGTCCACGGGCTTAGTTTTATTAGACTCAAAACCAAATAAGACCCAACCAAGATTCGTTTTAATTGCAACTGGTTGTGACTTACTTCCCTTACGAGTTGCTTTGGATATCGTTAAATGCCAATTATCAATGCCAATTATTAATTTAGGTTCCGCATGTTCATAACAGAGAACCTCGGCCAAATCAGACAAATATGGTAAATCTTTTATGCTATCGGAACGAACAGTTTGTTTTGACAACCCTAAACATTTTATAGACCTAGCTCTACTGATTGTAAATGAATCGGTGCTGTATCGACCTTTAATATCGAAGTCAACATATTGTATGTTAACCTTTTTGCCTAAGCCATTAACACAATCTAAGCGAACCTCTGACTGAGGTCCTGTCACCCCTATTTGTTGACATAAGTCAGCATCGATGAATGTAGCTGTTGACCCATCATCCAAAAGAGCATATGTATCTATGCTCCCTATTGGCCCTGAAATAGTGACAGCTATAATTTTTAAGAAAGGTTTATAAGTATTAAAATTTCTATTAAAGGTTGTATGCGCGACTAAATCACACCCCTGTCCATTCGAAGTACCAGCATTATCAGAATTACTAACAATATTATTCTTTCTATCAATCTCACATGCGGTTTCATTCTCTATTGTGTGAGCTACTAAAAAATCCGTGTCATGTAAAAGTTTATGATGTCTTAACTTACAACTAGAAACATTGCAAATCTCTTTGGACGATTTGCAATATTTATAACTGTGCGAACCTTTTTTAAGACACTTATGACAAATTTTATTCGTTTTTATAAACTGCCATCTGTCAGAAACTGACAATGCGAGAAAACTATCACATTTAGATAAAATATGTTTATCTTTACATAACAAACACGGCTTAGTATCAATGTTCGAAAATGACTCACTCTTTTTAGGTGCACATATGTGTGCAGTTTGTGGAGAAGTTTGAGTAGTTTCCGACGATGATATTGCGTGTAACCTTTCTGCCTTTTTTGATGAAAATGAAAGAGAATCTGTAATGAGACCAAACTTTAGCTGCAACTCGGACTCTCGAGCTAAAAATTGGGCAAGTAACTCAAGTTTAGTCTTTCCTAATTCATTTACGGACTGATTTGCCACAGCGAAATCGGTCCACCTACTGCGTAATAGCGGCGTAAGTTTACCTAAAATTGTCTGAAATATTTCTGGAGATTCCAAATAACACTGTTGGTTTAGAAGTTTCACAACTTCAACACAATTGCGCACCCTACAAGAGAACTGGTTTAAATCACTAGAATCTGAATTCAATTTCGGTAAAGATCTAACCAGAGCAATTTCTTGTAGTACAATTAGTTCCGACCTACCGAATCGCAATTCTAATGCATTCATCACTTCGACAGGATTCCTAGCTGATACTAACAAGACAGAAACTGCTTCGCGCGCCGCTCCTCGGAGACTAAGGTTGATGCGCGCTAAGTTCTCAGTTGCGGAGAACACCGCGACGGAGTCCTCGAAAGCGCGCTTGAATACTAGCCAGTCCAAAGGCTTGCCATCGAAGAGAGGCAGCCTTCCTTCGCCGACCTTCGGTCTTGAAGTACCGTTAGCAAGTGATGAAATAGCCTGTGCTAATAAAGATATATCAGTTGATTCTTTTTGTCGCTTTTCTTCACTACAATGTTGTAAGCTACTATTAGGAATAGGAATGTTAGCTGTGGTGGCAGGTTGGCACGGCTTATGGGAGCTTTTACCATCACAATTCTCAAAATTTTGACCACATTCCAAGCCTTGACGTTTGTTTATCGCGCTGGAGCCTAGATCTGTAGGTTTCAACGTAACGTCATGATGAAGACTATTATTAACAGTAGCTAACCATTGTTTAATCGAAGATTGAGACCGAGATCTTCTGCTCCTACCATCTTCGGCTTCCAAAGCAGCGAGCTCCGCCTCCAGTTCTAAGCTAGCAGCTTTTCGTTCGACGTCTGCGATCGCCGCCGCCGCCGCCGCTGCAGCTTTCCGTTCGTCTGCGATCGCTGCCGCCGCTGCAGCTTCTTTTTCGACAGCTTCTCGTTCAATCTCGGCGACTTTCCGCAAATGTGCCGCTTGCAAAGCAAGCTTTTGGGCCCGAATCGTCGCAGAAGAACGAGTTGACCTAGAACTTTCAGAGCGATTAGAGCGGGTATTTGGAGCGAGAGTAGCCGCAGGCGTAGGGGCTACCGGATCGCTCATATTGTCACTGTGTTTTAATTGGTCTTCCTTTTCCCGAGCTTTCCTTTGATTCCGAGTCTCAACCATAAATAAGTTGAGAAATTTTGAAATAAAAAATCAATTTAGTGGAAATTTACGTAAGGGTTCAATAAATAACGCGCTGAAGGACCAAAATGTTATCGATAGCTGTGAGAGGAATCAGGAATTAGGAGATAATTCAAGAACGAGGAAGTAAAAACGGGAACACGAAGGGAAGATTCAGTGACAACTATTTAATTTCGACAAATATAAGAAAACGTCATAAAAAAGTAACATTCAAAAATACTATGTACATAGGTAATACAAAAGAGGTCCACTTCGGCACAATCAGGAAGGACCTAAGCTTGTTTGCCACCTTAGTGGTGTAAGTGTACCTTTTCCTATATCGAACCTCGTACACAATTACCAACAATATCATTTTTAGGGTTCCGTACCCAAAGGGTAAAACGGAACCCTATTACTGAGACTTCGCTGTCTGTCACCAGGCTGTATCTCACGAACCGTGATAGTTATAATTTTGAAATTTTCACAGATGATGTATTTCTGTTGCCGCTATAACAACAAATACTAAAAAATAGAATAACATAAATATTTAAGGGGGCTCCCATACAACAAACGTGATTTTTTTGCTCGTTTTTGCTCGATATTGATAACGGCAACAGGTAGACGCTTGAAATATTCACAGAATATTTAGGTATATATTCACTTTAAGAATAAATTATTAAATTAAAATAAAACAAATATTTAAGGGGGGCTCCCATACAACAAACGTGATTTTTTTGCCATTTTTATAGATAGTGGTACGGAACCCTTCGTGCGCGAGTCCGACTCGCACTTGGCCGATTTTATTTTTTATCGTTCCCATAAACAAACTTAGAATAATATTCTAAGTAAACAAACCACTCAAAGTGAAATACGAGTAACTACCTAATTCGTTGAAAATGTATCTAAGTGTAAACTAATCAGACTTAGTGATGAATGTTTGTTACCTCGTATGAAGCAAATCAGCTGTTTCATCTGTTTCATACTTTGGATCAGGCGCATCTTTTTTTTTACTACGTCGGGAGACAAATAAACATACGGACCACTTGATGTAAAGTGGTTACCGTAGCCTATGAACGCTCGCACTAAGTTTATCGCACGCGGGTTGCCACCCCCGTTGCTCACACAACAACTCCTCCCACTGCTTTCTGGTAACATCACTCACTCACATCACATCAACAACCCTCCATCCAGTAAATTGTTATTTTGCTGCTGTTTTCTGTGAGATAGAGGTACTTCCCCTATCGGACTGCTTTGATGCGCCCTACCTACCTATGTAAAAAACATTGTTAGGTGATGTATCAGCTGGTATAGTCACAGCCGTCATAGGTATTTCTTTTTTGTATACAACGTTGGGAGGCGTACGGTCGACCTGATGTAAAGTGGTTACCGTAGCCTATAAACGCTTGCAACACAGGAAGTATCGCTTGCGCGTTGCCACCCCCGCTACTGATACAGAAACTCTTCAGGAGCTCACTCGTAACCTTACTCACTCGCAGAAATAGTTGTTCTTTGGCTGCAGTTTTCTGTGAGGTGAAGGTACTTCTCCAGACGGGCTGCTTTGACGCGTCCTACCTCTCTTAACTGAGCTTTACGACTGGCAACTGTCAGGCTGGCAACTCGACACAGGCTGTGGTCGTCGCTGCGTAAATGGCGAATTCGATTAGACCCGCGACTCGTGCATCGACCCCGTCAAACTGAATTATTAACAACTGATGATTCATCATCATCATCGGGGCAATCATTATGCACCATGAACCAAGTAGGCACTTTATTTATTTGATTTCTCAAACTTTTTTAACGATGCCGGGACACAAAGTTTCTTGTCTATCGTAACAAATAAACGATACTCCTTCTCTCATTGAAGTTCGGGCATATATAAAAAAAACATATATATATATATATACATTTTTTTTTGTTTTTGTATTTTGTTTTATTATATTTGTATTTTTTTAATTTTTTTATTATATTTTATTTGTGATCACTTACATTGTGTCTCCTATTTGCTTGATTGTATTCATAAACGCCTCCTCTGTGTTAACTAATGTAGTCGTATTTTGACGAGCCAATATCCACGAGTTTTTAAAGGTAGAAAATAAAAAATATTCTGGTATCTCCAATATTGCTGGCAACACCACGAGTCCGCTCCTGTCAAAGCTCATTGTGTTTTTTCGTGCGAAACTCACGAGTATATTATTTTCATTATTTCGATAATAAGACTTTTGAAGTAATTGTTCACCATGAGTAAAAAGAGGAAGATCTGGGAATCCTTAATAAAACTATTGGACGACGAAGACGAAGGTAAATAACTCTACAGATATTTCCTGCTAACTGGTACCGGCGGCGTAATGGCGGCAGTTTTCGGGGCAAACAAAACAAAATTTACCTACGTGAAAAAACATGTAGTGTCATGCAATTAATTGTCATAACAAGCCTTGAACGGCTAAAGCCTCGTAAAAAGGTTTTACTTGCACGCCAGTATTGCGGTGCCACGAGCGGGCGCACAAACTATATATGGCAGTGGTAATAATTAGCAATTACATTAATCACATAGTTTTGAGTTGTCACGGGCGGGCAAACAAAACAAAATTTACCTACGTGAAAAAACATGTAGTGTCATGCAATTAATTGTCATAACAAGCCTTGAACGGCTAAAGCCTCGTAAAAAGGTTTTACTTGCACGCCAGTATTGCGGTGCCACGAGCGGGCGCACAAACTATATATGGCAGTGGTAATAATTAGCAATTACATTAATCACATAGTTTTGAGTTGTCACGGGCGGGCAAACAAAACAAAATTTACCTACGTGAAAAAACATGTAGTGTCATGCAATTAATTGTCATAACAAGCCTTGTACGGCTAAAGCCTCGTAAAAAGGTTTTACTTGCACGCCAGTATTGCGGTGCCACGAGCGGGCGCACAAACTATATATGGCAGTGGTAATAATTAGCAATTACATTAATCACATAGTTTTGAGTTGTCACGGGCGGGCAAACAAAACAAATTGTACCTACGTGAAAAAACACGCGGTGTCACGCAATTAAGGCGACACATCGAAAAATTAGACCAACTTTCATCGAATAGTATAGGCTAATGACTAAACTGACGGATCTAAGATTTTAATATAAATAACTTCATTTCTTTATCTTGAATTTGCTTGCTCAAATACGCGATTGTGTAAAATTGATTCGATAA
Source organism: Pyralis farinalis (assembly GCA_947507595.1). NCBI lineage: Eukaryota > Metazoa > Arthropoda > Insecta > Lepidoptera > Pyralidae > Pyralis > Pyralis farinalis. The sequence goes on along the minus strand of OX382279.1, from coordinate 364,461 downwards.
TAATTACTTTCGAAAACACCTCCTGAAATTCATTATTTTTGAAATTACAACGAAGTTGTTCTGTTTATACGCTTCAAAATTACTTAAATCTATTAGTAATATCTATGTTTATAATATGGTTGCTGCATATTTTGATAAGTGAAACATGAAATTTTTTTAAAATATTTTAAGTTTCTGACAATTTCTAAGCGATCACATTCGTCTTGGGTGCTACGTGTTTTCGACCTTATTGTGCGGTAATGAGGATTATAAACGCGTTGACTAACTACATCCAGCCAGTCCGGCTGCAGCCCGCTTCGAGGTGAGACCTATGTCGACTGTCTACTCGAGCTCGCTCCATTTACATCGCGACACCGAAGTTTTTATAATTAATAGTTGTAAATATTCAATATTATAGTATTTAGCGTAAGTGTATTATTATTAGATATAAGTAGTAAATAATATTATAGGTTTATATATATTTATTATACTGTTGTAATAATAGGGAACACTAAAAAGAAAATATATAGAATAAAAATACAAAGAAAATGTTCGTAGAATGGCGGAGGCGAACAAGCAAGGTATTTATTTTTTTTAATTATTATATTCATTAAACATATTATAATAACATTGTGTAGACATATTTCTAGTTTTTAGAACAGTTCCTAGGTATGGTTGGCCCAAGTTATTTAATTCCTCTTCAAACTTTTTTTTAATTTTGCTTACTTAATAACTCTATATAAAACTGCATTAATTAAATAAGAGTTATTTTTTGCAGGAATAAACAGTAACATTTGATAATTGGTAAACATTATCCACAGGCTGACCGCGTACCTATATAGGACGCCAAACTCCTATTATGTCCATTATAATCTGACCGAACTCCGACTTAGAAGTTGTACGTCGGTGGAGGTCAGGTTACGTTGGAAATTTATACCAATAAGGTTCGCGCTCTCAGCACATAGCAACCAGTGGAGACTCTTTATTTCTTTGTATTAAAATAAAAACTTATAAAATAGAATATTTTTGCTGTTTTGTTTTTTAGGAGAAACTTACTAAATAAACATATTCCACTAGAAGAATCACTACTCGATTTATATGCTACTTTAACGTAAGTGTCATACGGGACGACAAACTCATAGTAACCATTATAAGCTCACCGAACTCCGACTTAGACATTGTACGTAGGTGAAGGTTAGTTTACGTTGGAAATTTATCCAATCAGAAGATAGAAAACCAGTGGAGGTTTTTTTTTTTTTGTATTAAAATAATTACTAGTAAAATAGTATATTTTGATAGTTTTTAAAAAAACTCGGTATGTTTCATGTTAAAGAAGCGAGCGAGGTGTGTAAGTACCGAGTCATGTGGCGCTCACGAGGGATTTAGCGTGAAGATATAGATAGATAGTATACTTATACCCATGGTACTCGTGAAAACAAATAATATTTACTATGAACCAACACTGAAAACACAAAAAAATCATCTATTCTATACATTGTGGTTAGTATTGAACTATTGTACGGATTAGATTTATTTTGCAACATCAGAGATGGTCCTGGTTCTTTCTTCTTGAGAGTTTAATAAATAACAAGGAAACGTACAACAATACAAAACACAGAGTATACATAAGTAAAATACAATAAATGTCATTATACTGAAGTTAAAGTTATGAAACAGCAAGAAAATCATTTGTCACATGTTTTTTTTAAATATGAATAGATTATAAAATCTATTTGTATATATGTATATTAGGTTGTCCCTTATTTTTCAAAGTTTTTATTTTCTAACGCATATGTCTTAGTTTGTTCATTTGCTTTTAAAACACTCGGAAATTAATTTTTAACTTATTTGGATTACGATAATCCGTGCCGAATTACATCGAAACATGTTCATACAAGTTGCGCGGCAGTGCCGCACGTACTCGCGGTATTCATTTGTTCAAATTCAAAGTCAAAATCTTTTTATTCCGTAAAAATGGCTACATTTGTTTGGAATCGTCACATTTTTTTTCCCTACCGTGCAGTTTATGACTAGGTGAGCACTGATAAAAATACTGCCAAAAAACTCAGGCATCCCTCTTTTGGTATCCAAACAAATTTACATATTTTGTTAATTACATTATAATTGGATCGACTCACTCCCAGGCATTTTTATCATTAATATAGTCAGATACTTTATAATATGCCCTGCTACACAATTTGGCTTTAATAGTAGTTTTAAATTTGTTTATTGACAAATCTCTTATATTGCTGGGAAGTTTGTTATAGAACCGTATACTTTGCCCCATAAAATAATTACTTGTTTTGTGGAGACGGCTTGCATATAACACAAGATTATGCTTATATCTAGTATTTATGCTATGAGTATCACTCTTTTTACAAAATGAGTCTATGTTTTTATGGACATACAAAAGATTTTCATAGATATATTGCGATGCGACTGTTAAAATATTTATTTCTTTGAATTTTTCTCTAAGGCTCTCCCGGGGACCAAGTTTGTAGATAGCTCTTATGGCTCTCTTTTGCAATAAAAAGATGGTGTTAATATCCGCGGAGTTACCCCAAAGAAGAATTCCATATGACATAATACTATGAAAGTAGCTGAAATAAACTATTCTAGCCGTATCAATATCAGTGAGCCGTCTAATAGTTTTCACTGCATAAGCTGCAGAACTTAGTTTTCCTGATAATTTTTCAATTTGTGGGCCCCTTTGTAGTCTGGAGTCAATTGTTATACCCAAGAACACAGTTGTCTCCACAGAGGCTAAATTAGTTCCATTAACATGTACATTGGTAGCCACCTGCCTTACATTAGGTGTTGAGAACTTAATTACTTTAGTCTTTTTATCATTTAAAAGCAGATTATTAACACTAAACCAATGAATAACTTTAGAGAGAGCATCGTTAACTTCGTCATAATTACCTAACCGTCTATTAATTTTGAATGTCAGTTATTCTCGTGATTAATACGTAATGTTTTAACTTTTATAAGATGGCAGTGGAATTGAGAAGCAATAAATCAAGTATTTTCTTAGTTGGAGACGTAAATTATCAAATAATAGGCGCAAAATTACCGTCTAACCGTCAAGTTCTTCCTGTACTTTTTTATAAAATTCGCGAAGTTAAATTGACTGTTAGTGAAAGCGCATACCTAGTCATTCGAGAGTGTATTATATTTAGGGAAAAAGCTAGGATCCCTACCAGAGCTATACCTAACTGTGTAAAATAACTTGTGAATCTTCACCAGGAGGGAGTTGCAAAAAAATTCCAATTTTCTATTTCAATTTCAATCTAATTCAATCTGATAATTTTATTTTTCTTATTTATTCGAAATAAAAAAATCCTGTGTTTACTCGGCGCTATCAGCCATTATGACACTCGAACATCTATAACTTCAAGCCAAATCCCTTGCGGGGTAGGCAGAGAGAGCCGAGCGCCACGTGACTCGATCCTTACATATCTCACTCGCTTCTTTAACATTCATTGCTCTTCTCATGCACGCACGCCGGTTTCTAGGGCTCCTGACATCACCTTCTGATAGAACATGACCAATTTGGTCATGGTAGGTAAGTCTTGGCCTTCCCCGGCTCCTACATCCTTCCACTTTTGCATTGTATATCTGCTTCGTCATTCTTTCATCTTGCATTCTTTCTACATGCCAGAACCATCGGAGCATGCCTCTTCTTATTTTAACACCGACGCTCTCTTTCAGACCAACTCTATTTCTAACATCATCATTACGAATACGGTCTACAAGCCTTACGCCACAAATTTTGCGCAGCGCTCGCATTTCAACCGCGTTTATTCTACTTTCATGCTCTTTCTGCCATACCCAACTCTCGCTTCCATAAGTTAGCGTTGGGACCAACACTGCATTGTGTATAGCGAGTTGTGCCTTCTGGCTCAGGATTTTACTACCAAGAAGTTTTCCCAACGCTCCATTCCATCCCTGCTGAAAGCGCATCCAAGATGTACAAACTCATCCACTTGTTCCAACACTTCATCATCAATCGTAATCCTTACATTAGTTCTGGATTCTTCTCTTTCAAATACCATTATCTTTGTTTTCTTCGCATTCAGTAGTAAGCCTTTCTCCATACAGTCGTCTTTCATCGCTGTGACCAGTGTTTGCAGTTTAGATGGTGTATCTGCTAACTAAACATATGTGTCCGAATCAATAAATGGCCCGCTTTAGCCTCTCGATAAACAATGTTGTATTATGTAGCTGGTGTTTCATTCTTCTTAAGGGGGATACATGCCGTCCAGTGGCGCCTCAAGGAATAAAATATCGTATCTTAGCGTGGAAGATAAACATTATAAAGTCATGTGTTGCGTGTGTTACAAATACAATAATGTACTTTTACGTCATTAAACCAACAATTGAAATGTTTTGCTTTCGTTGTTATAGGCATAATTGCCAAAAAACGGCCTCTTTTAGCACTTTTGCTTATAACAACGATAGTGGAATATTTTGAGTGTTGGTTTAATGACGTAAAAATACTTTACTATCTTCGTAATAAATGCAACATAAGATTTCATAATGTTTATCTTCTATGCTATAATATGTTTTTTTATTCAATGAGGGCGCCACTGGACGAGACCTAAGTAAGTTAACTTGTAGAGATATAAACATAAAACGATGTCATTGATTTCTCTTTCAATAAACTTTTAAAATTGAATACGTTTCTGTAGTTTTTTATTACTATTATTACTATTGTTTTCCGTCTAGCTTAAATAAATATGTTTGGTTCAGTATGTATAAAGCTAAATAATAATTAAATCAATAATTTTTATTAAATATTGATATTATAAATTTTATTTAAGTGTGACGCGACTCTGTAGCTTTTCTGTTCGTTTGCATTGACTATACGTTGACCCCAGGTTACCTATTAGGCGCTAATTTCAAATTTTACAAATCGAGCGTCGAGTGTCAATTGAGGGGCGCGGGGTGATTGGGCGGAGCCATTTTAAAGCTTCACGATCGAGGTGTCGCCTTAATTGTCATAACAAGCCTTGTACGGCTAAAGCCTCGTAAAAAGGTTTTACTAGCACGCCAGTATTGCGGTGCCACGAGCGGGCGCACAAACTATATATGGCAGTGGTAATAATAAATGTGTAAACTTACTAAATGCAAGTACTTGATAATACCGTTGGTCTCTTTTTACCAACTTTCATACCACGTTGAAAACACCGGTTCTCGTTCGATCACCGAAGTTAAGCAACGTCGGGCGCGTTCAGTACTTGGATGGGTGACCGCCTGGGAACACCGCGTGATGTTGGTTTTTTTCTTTTTACATCGCTTTGCAAACAGTGAACACAAGTATTATGCAAATTTGCGGTACCACGAGCGGGTACACAAATTTTAAATGGGTGTGCAATAGGTTAAATTGCTTATACGTCACTGTTCAAGCACCTACATGTGTACTTATATGATTTTTGTAGTGCATTGCTATAAGTTCAAGTGCAGGAAAAATAATTCAATTATTACGCTAATCCTGCAGTGCTATAAGTGGGAATACACAAGTGACATATTACTGTCCTTTTCATTTCCTGATAAAAGACGAAGAGTGTTATATTCTAGCGATGAAGAAGAGGAGGAAATAGATATATTAAAATATTATAAGGCATGGGTTGGTCATGCAATTGAAAAAATTGACATCATTAGTGACAGCATTCGTCTATTATGCGATTTGCATAATCTAGAATCCCACACCAGGAGAGCTGTTATCCTGCCCGGACTAAATGGGACAGAAGTAGTATCAGTTATTAAAAAATCTAAAGATTTAATAAAATCATCAAAGGATCTGCAAAGGCAGAAGTCTTTAAACTACTGGGGCCCGTCCACTTCAGCACAACAGTAAGAAGCTCCGAGTGGACAAAGAGGCAATTATCTGAACAAGATCAGGAGCATGAAGCAGAGGTACCGAAGACAATCAGTAGGTCAAGTTCCACTGCCTCAATTGCCAGTAGCAGGCCGGCCAATTGCTCACCAGCAGGAGAGTGGCCGAGCACCTCGGGGGAAGAATGTCAAAGAAACATTCACATCACTTGTAACCTGTTACAATCACTTGGTTTTATAACAATTTTCAAAAAGAGTAACCTTCATCCTTCGAAGCGATGCAAATTTCTTGGCTTTGTCTTAGATAGCGAGAATTATGTAATTTCGCTGCCTAAGGAAAAACACATAACAATTAAGAAAAAATTAGAATCTTTTGTAAAACTGATAGTATCTACTATTAAAGATTTTGCATCTTTAATAGGCACCCTGATATCTATATGTCCTGCTGTACCCTATGGTCTTCTTTATACAAAACATTTGGAACGGTATAAATATATATGTTTAAATAAGAATAATGATGATTATGAATCTAAAATACAAGTGAATAATGAGATTGTACAGGATTTACTTAGGTAGAAGAGTCAACTGGTTAATGTTAGTAATCCAATAAGACAAGGAATTTATGTTATGACAATCTATACTGACTCTTTACTGAGTGGATGGGGTATTGTATGCGGTTCAAAGAAATTACATGGTTCTTTGGAATCAATATGATAAAAAACATCACATTAACTATTTAGAGCTAAAAGCTATATACTTTGGTTTACAATGTTTTGCAAAAGAGATGAATAAATGTGAGATACTAATTAGATCTGACAATACTACTGCAATATCATATGTGAATCGAATGGGCGGCATACAATATCCCTATTTAAATGACCCTGAGCCGAGAAATATGGCAGTTTTGTGAAACAAGACATATTTATATTTTTGCATCATATATAGCGTATAAAGATAATTTCTTAGCGGATCGGAAGTCCAGAAGACTGAACAAAGAGACTGAGTGGGAACTTGCTGCTCACTCCTATAATAAAATTGTGGAAGAATTTGGATGTCCACAAATTGACCTTTTTTGCCACTAGAAAAAATACAAAATGCAAAAGATTTGTTTCCTGGCACATGGAACCTGCCTGTGAAGCTGTAGATGCATTTACAATTTCTTGTACTTTTTTTTTTTTTTTTTTTTTTTTCTATGCTTTTCCACCATTTGCTCTTATTCTCAAATGTTTAAATAAGATAAAAGTTGATAGAGCAGAAGGTATATTAGTTGTGCCTTTTTTGGCCATCAGAGGCATGGTTTTCCCCTTTTTTCATATCACTCAAAAATCGAAATTGTTAAAAGTTAATCCGCAGAAAACTCTATTATCTTCTCCTTTTAGGAACTCCCACCCTTTACACAAAAGCCTTATCTTGGTTGCTGAAGTGCTCTCAGCGAAGTATACTCAAACAAAGGGATTAACTGAAAACAGTATTAAAATTATGATTGAGTCACTGTCCTCTAACACATTAAAACAATATGATTCTTGCCTAAAACAATGGTGGACATATTGTAATAATAGACAAATTGATCCTTTTGTACTATTAATTCCAAATATCTTAGAATACTTAGCTGAAAAGTTTAATAATGATTCTGCCTATGGAACTCTTAACTCTATAAGATCTTCGCTATCACTTCTTTTAGATTATGATTTAGGTTCACAAAGAGACGTAAAACGATTCTTAGCAGGTGTTTATAAAATAAGGTCAAATAAACCTAAATACAATGAGACATAAAACCCTGCACTTGTTCTAAATTATGTATCTAAACATTATCCACATTGTAAATTGACTTTAGGCATATTGTCAAAGAAGGTTATCATTCTTCTTACTCTAGTTACAGGGCATCGATTACAAACAATGGCTTTAATTAATTTAAATAATATAAATATAAATGTTGATAATATAAAAATTAAAATCTCTGATTCAATCAAAACAAGTAGAAGAAATCATTTTCAGCCTCTACTTGTCATTCCATTTTTTAAACAAAATGTTAGTATCTGTGCAGCCACTGCTTTGAAAGGATTACATTCATGCCATTGAAAAATTACAAAAAAAAAAGAAATTTGTTTAGTGCTAGTGTACTTAATAGTACAAGAATTAAAAAAAAAAATGATAATATAAGTTGTAACACATAAATAAATGTTGCACAATAAATCATTAAAATTGAGTAATCTATTCTTTGAACATCTACATTAGTTAACACAGAGGAGGCGTTTATGAATACAATTAGATGATCAAAGTAACTTACCTGTAAGTGTCCTTCGATCATGATTGTATGAAGAAACGCGTCCTCTGTGTACAACCCTACCCTTCTACGTGATTCAATCACGATCCCACCCTAAGTGATTACTAGCAATTTTAATTATCATAATTCTTTAAACTTATAATGAGCTTTGACAGGAGCGGACTCGTGGTGTTGCCAGTAATATTGGAGATACCAGAATATTTTTTATTTTCTACCTTTAAAAACTCGTGGATATTGGCTCGTCAAAATACGACTACATTAGTTAAGGCGACACCTCGATCGTGAAGCTTTAAAATGGCTCCGCCCAATCACCCCGCGCCCCTCAAGTGACACTCTACGCTCGATTTGTAAAATTTGAAATTAGCGCCTAATAGGTAACCTGGGGTCAACGTATAGTCAATGCAAACGAACAGAAAAGCTACGGAGTCGCGTCACACCTAAAAAAAATTATAATATCAATATTTAATAAAAAATATTGATTTAATTATTATTTAGCTTTATACATACTGAACCAAACATATTTATTTAAGCTAGACGGAAAACAATGGTAATAATAGTAATAAAAAACTACAGAAACGTATTCACTTTTAAAAGTTTATTGAAAGAGAAATCAATGACATCGTTTTATGTTTATATCTCTACAAGTTAACATGTCTCGGTATCTATGTTGTTCTTACTTAGGTCTCGTTCAGTGGCGCCCTCATTGAATAAAAAATCATATCATAGCATAGAAGATAAACATTATGAAATCCTATGTTGCATTTATTACGAAGATAGTAAAGTATTTTTACGTCATTAAACCAACACTCAAAATATTCCACTATCGTTGTTATAAGCAAAAGTGCTAAAAGAGGCCGTTTTTGGCAATTATGCCTATAACAACGAAAGCAAAACATTTCAATTGTTGGTTTAATGACGTAAAAGTACGTTATTGTATTTGTAACACATGCAACACAGGACTTTATAATGTTTATCTTCCACGCTATGATACGACATTTTATTCCTTGAGGCGCCACTGGATGGCATGTATCCCCCTTAAGAAGAATGAAACACCAGCTACATAATACAACATTGTTTATCGAGAGGCTAAAGCGGGCCATTTGTTGATTCGGGCACATATGTTCGAGTGTCATAATGGCTGATAGCGCCAAGTAAACACAGGATTTTTTTATTTCGAATAAATAAGAGAAATAAAATTATCAGATTGAATTAGAGAAAGTATTCCCGCTATTACTACTAGTTTTTATATAATTTTCGCAACACATTAACATAATGTGACCTCCAGGATTTTTTTTCTTTACAAAGAAGTTAAGGGCTATAACTTATAACACACACTTTAGCCCCTCTAGGTTATACCTTTAATGCTATTTTTTTAGAGCACGAAGAGTAAACATTTTATTACAAGCTTTTAGCAACTTTTAGTGCATAAAATGGTATACGGCATCTACACAACTTTCACGCGTCATACCCATAGATAACAGAAACAATGGGAGATGTGACATACCACGCGAGTTTACACCGGGACGGTTGTCGCCGAGTTTCACCCCACCATAAAACACTCACACACTTAAATAAATAAAAAATATCATTTTACGCACAAAAGTACAACGACACACATTTGTTAAGACGCTGTCATTGGATGTTTATTTAAACAACACCCAAGTAAGCACGCACTACTACATTTATAAAGCGGCAGAAACAAGCGGCCGTATCTCGAAACTGTACACACAGTGAACGAATAATATTACTCGCTTTACATTGCGTGTTGGTAAACGAGCGGTGGAGATGCGGCGTAATGGTAGAAAAGCAATGTATGATTAAGAATGAGAAATTTGATATTTATAATTTGTATCGTGGTAAGGCCCTGGTAGAAATGGCGTCAGAGAATTTTTGAAATTAATTCTGTATTTATGCTTATAAAATGTAATATTATTTGTACTTATAGGTGATAAGTGATTCCATTTGATTTAAAGTTAACCACTGCACTTCTATTTTTGCAAAAAGGCAACAGCACAACTTGACATTTTGCTAAAACAAGGAGCAACGTATCTCAATCGAACTTGATTGCAACTAACTATCCGTTCTTGGCAATGTTCTCGTTTTGAGCATATTGCGCCGACACCAACCACGCCCCCTCGTCACATCTCCCGTTGTTTCTGTTATCTATGGTCATACCTAACATCGACGAATATATCATTCAGGTATCTACTGAAAGATTGCGTACCTAAATGATAAAGAAATTGTATATTTTGATCATTAAATGTAAATTTAACCTTTACCAAAAATTTATCAAGCACTTGGAATCCAATCAGCGAAATGTGAAAAAAACACAACCAATATTTTAGGGTATCCTTCGAAAGAATAAATTATAATGATTAATTTCATCTAATGATATAGATTTATAAATTTATGGAAAATATTTAGATTTAACATTCAATTATCACTAAGATTTTAAAAATTGCTGTTTTTGACCCTAACCGTTATGTAGCTAAATAAATTGATAAAATTATAATTTATAAAATTAATTTTTATTCCTTGAGCCTCTTTAATAAGCACAAATCTTGATTTGGTGCCTTCACCACCAGACTACATTCAAGCTATTTCACGTAATATATATAACCGCTATGAATAAACAAACGTCTTGAAGTACTCGTTTATCCTTGGCGCTAATTTTGGATTGGGATTGCAACAAACATATTTTTAAAGAGTAAATAGCTCTAGCCATCCACCTTGCTTGATGCATCGCCAGGATCCAGGAGGTCTGATTTTAATTTTTTTCTCATTATCTCCTCCTAGGAATATAATGGATAGTTCAATTACTTCCCGATAATCGTCACGTACAATGTTTTTTTGTAATTCTTGATTATAAAATATCAACAATTCTTTTATTATTGTATTACCAAAATGTTGTGTGACAATATCGGTGTACGATTGAATAGCAGCAGGATTAATAGTTTTCCAGTCGTCTCTAAATTTTTTGAACATTGGGATATCAGGGCTGCTTGTAACTTGGTGGATTTTTGATTCGATTTGACACAGCTTTACCTTGATCCTGGCCGGAAGAGCTCTCTAGTTTGGGTACAGCCAGAAGTTGTTCATTTTCTCTAAATGAAATTAAAATTGGCAGGCGTTCTTCTTTAGGGCTTCTCACGTCCAGACCAGGTAACAATTTCCCATTCTAGTAAACGGTCACCATTTTAGACATATTATTTTGAAAATCTGATTTTATAGATTCCGCTCTATCTTTTCTACTCTGAGTGCTAATGCGTTGATAGACGATTTGTTTATCGGTAAATCATCACAGCTAAAATCTAGTGCTTCTACTACAGCCCGGTGTATATAGACAGAATCCCTTATGCTTAATTGAGATCTATCTAAATCTGCAACTAACATAGGCGTGATAAAGTCTTCCTTCCTCGTAACACATTTGGTCATGTCTTTTTTTCTCTTCTTTTAATTTTCTCTGTTTGGTCCTTTCTTCTTTTTCGGCTAACTTTTTTTTGTGCGCCTGCTAAACATCCTGAATTATTTATATAAATATTTTGTCTTCTTCTATTGTAATCCGTTCTAAAGCATCAGCGTGTGCTATATCGAATAAACTATCTAAATTATTTTGAAAGTCCTCACGGCGCTTGTAAACATATTGTATTTTTTTGGAAATTTTTTGCAACTCCCTCCTGGTGAAGATTCACAAGTTATTTTACACAGTTAGGTATATCTCTGGTAGGGATCCTAGCTTTTTCCCTAAATATAATACACTCTCGAATGACTAGGTATGCGCTTTCACTAACAGTCAATTTAACTTCGCGAATTTTATAAAAAAGTACAGGAAGAACATGACGGTTAGACTGTAATTTTGCGCCTATTATTTGATAATTTACGTCTCCAACTAAGAAAATACTTGATTTATTGCTTCTCAATTCCAGTGCCATCTTATAAAAGTTAAAACATTACGTATTAATCACGAGAATAACTGACATTCAAAATTAATAGACGGTTAGGTAATTATGACGAAGTTAACGATGCTCTCACTAAAGTTATTCTTTGGTTTAGTGTTAATAATCTGCTTTTAAATGATAAAAAGACTAAAGTAATTAAGTTCTCAACACCTAATGTAAGACAGGTGGCTACCAATGTACATGTTAATGGAACTAATTTAGCCTCTGTGGAGACAACTGTGTTCTTGGGTATAACAATTGACTCCAGACTACAAAGGGGCCCACAAATTGAAAAATTATCAGGAAAACTAAGTTCTGCAGCTTATGCAGTGAAAACTATTAGACGGCTCACTGATATTGATACGGCTAGAATAGTTTATTTCAGCTACTTTCATAGTATTATGTCATATGGAATTCTTCTTTGGGGTAACTCCGCGGATATTAACACCATCTGTTTATTGCAAAAGAGAGCCATAAGAGCTATCTACAAACTTGGTCCCCGGGAGAGCCTTAGAGAAAAATTCAAAGAAATAAATATTTTAACAGTCGCATCGCAATATATCTATGAAAATCTTTTGCATGTCCATAAAAACATAGACTCATTTTGTAAAAAGAGTGATACTCATAGCATAAATACTAGATATAAGCATAATCTTGTGTTATATGCAAGCCGTCTCCACAAAACAAGTAATTATTTTATGGGGCAATGTATACGGTTCTATAACAAACTTCCCAGCAATATAAGAGATTTGTCAATAAACAAATTTAAAACTACTATTAAAGCCAAATTGTGTATCAGGGCATATTATAACGTATCTGACTATATTAATGATAAAAATGCCTGGGAGTGAGTCGATCCAATTATAATGTAATTAACAAAATATGTAAATTTGTTTGGATACCAAAAGAGGGATGCCTGAGTTTTTTGGCAGTGCTCACCTAGTCATAAACTGCACGGTAGGGAAAAAAAATGTGACGATTCCAAACAAATGTAGCCATTTTTACGGAATAAAAAGATTTTGACTTTGAATTTGAACAAATGAATACCGCGAGTACGTGCGGCACTGCCGCGCAACTTGTATGAACATGTTTCGATGTAATTCGGCACGGATTATCGTAATCCAAATAAGTTAAAAATTAATTTCCGAGTGTTTTAAAAGCAAATGAACAAAACCAAGACCTATGCGTTAGAAAATAAAAACTTTGAAAAATAAGGGACACCCTAATATACATATATACAAATAGATTTTATAATCTATTCATATTTAAAAAAAACATGTGACAAATGATTTTCTTGCTGTTTCATAACTTTAACTTCAGTATAATGACATTTATTGTATTTTACTTATGTATACTCTGTGTTTTGTATTGTTGTACGTTTCCTTGTTATTTATTAAACTCTCAAGAAGAAAGAACCAGGACCGTCTCTGATGTTGCAAAATAAATCTAATCCGTACAATAGTTCAATACTAACCACAATGTATAGAATAGATGATTTTTTTGTGTTTTCAGTGTTGGTTCATAGTAAATATTATTTGTTTTCACGAGTACCATGGGTATAAGTATACTATCTATCTATATCTTCACGCTAAATCCCTCGTGAGCGCCACATGACTCGGTACTTACACACCTCGCTCGCTTCTTTAACATGAAACATACCGAGTTTTTTTAAAAACTATCAAAATATACTATTTTACTAGTAATTATTTTAATACAAAAAAAAAAAAAAACCTCCACTGGTTTTCTATCTTCTGATTGGATAAATTTCCAACGTAAACTAACCTTCACCTACGTACAATGTCTAAGTCGGAGTTCGGTGAGCTTATAATGGTTACTATGAGTTTGTCGTCCCGTATGACACTTACGTTAAAGTAGCATATAAATCGAGTATTGATTCTTCTAGTGGAATATGTTTATTTAGTAAGTTTCTCCTAAAAAACAAAACAGCAAAAATATTCTATTTTATAAGTTTTTATTTTAATACAAAGAAATAAAGAGTCTCCACTGGTTGCTATGTGCTGAGAGCGCGAACCTTATTGGTATAAATTTCCAACGTAACCTGACCTCCACCGACGTACAACTTCTAAGTCGGAGTTCGGTCAGATTATAATGGACTTAATAGGAGTTTGACGTCCTATATAGGTACGCGGTCAGCCTGTGGATAATGTATACCAATTATCAAATGTTACTGTTTATTCCTGCAAAAAATAACTCTTATTTAATTAATGCAGTTTTATATAGAGTTATTAAGTAAGCAAAATTAAAAAAAAGTTTGAAGAGGAATTAAATAGCTTGGGCCAACCATACCTAGGAACTGTTCTAAAAACTAGAAATATGTCTACACAATGTTATTATAATATGTTTAATGAATATAATAATTAAAAAAAAAAAATACCTTGTCTTGTTCGCCTCCGCTATTCTACGAACATTTTCTTTGTATTTTTATTCTACATATTTTCTTTTTAGTGTTCCCCATTATTACAACAGTATAATAGATATATATAAACCTATAATATTATTTACTACTTATATCTAATAATAATACACTTACGCTAAATACTATAATATTGAATATTTACAACTATTAATTATAAAAACTTCGGTGTCGCGATGTAAATGGAGTGAGCTCGAGCAGACAGTCGACATAGGTCTCACCTCGAAGCGGGCTGCAGCCGGACTGGCTGGATGTAGTTAGTCAACGCGTTTATAATCCTCGTTACCGCACAATAAGGTCGAAAACACGTAGCACCCAAGACGAATGTGATCGCTTAGAAATTGTCAGAAACTTAAAATATTTTTAAAAAATTTCATGTTTCACTTATCAAAATATGCAGCAACCATATTATAAACATAGATATTACTAATAGATTTAAGTAATTTTGAAGCGTATAAACAGAACAACTTCGTTGTAATTTCAAAAATAATGAATTTCAGGAGGTGTTTTCGAAAGTAATTATTATCGAATCAATTTTACACAATCGCGTATTTGAGCAAGCAAATTCAAGATAAAGAAATGAAGTTATTTATATTAAAATCTTAGATCCGTCAGTTTAGTCATTAGCCTATACTATTCGATGAAAGTTGGTCTAATTTTTCGATGTGTCGCCTTAACACAGAGGAGGCGTTTCTTCATACAATCATGATCGAAGGACACTTACAAGTTACTTTGATCATCTAATTATATTTAATACATAGTAAAGTTCCATGATCGGAGCTGACAACATTGCTGAGCAAATAATAAAAAAAAAGTAAACTTAGAGTTAACTAAATACAATAATTCTTTATGATAAAAGATTCGACTTAAATTATGATTAGTTAGATACTGCTTATAGTTCCATTCTACAGGTGAACGGACCTAACATTATACATAATACAAATTAGGTTTTTTAGAAGGCTGGCTTATGCCGTGCTATAGCTTATTAACTTATATAATTATTAGTGGTTACCTAATTGAATAGGGTGGCGGCCAGGGGCCGTCGCCTTTTGTGATACAGAGCAAAGCTCAATGCTCAGGGCGAACCTTCATCACATGACAAACAGTACAAAATAAATTTAAACTTAAAATTAATATTGAAGCCAGAGGGCTAACAAAATTCAATAAAGCTATCATTGTAAATAATTCAGATATAATTGGATGGTTAACTAGTACTACCCACTTTAGTGATTATTAACATAATAAATAATACCCATTATAATTGAAGGTTAATTGATGCTACTGAACTTAATGACTAATATTTTGTGTCGTCCTCCTCGCCGCCCCGAACCTACCTCCGTTTGCGTTGTCGCTGGGAGGGGCGCTCACCTCAGTAGTCGTGTAGCAGGCACAAGTTCCCTCCATGGTGGGGTTATGCTACGGTAGACTATCCGTTTGCACTATATTACTGTGCTGCATCCGGGCCTTTGGTATTGCCTGCTTGTGTTATTTCATAGTTTTATTTGCGTGTGGGTTATTTAGGTGTGTGTGCGATAAGCTATGGTTAGTATCAAAACAAATAGCAAAATAGGTGATTTACGTATGAAATTCGACTGACCAATCAACCTCGTTTGGTAGGTATTATTATTGAGATTTTGTGTTTCTAACGGTTTTTTTGATCAGAAAAGTAGGTTCCGCATGCGTGCGGATGGCATCCGGCCGGTAATTACAAGCCGCGGGTGTACGCGGATGCTCGCGCACGTGTGGGATGCCACTGAATCGATGTTGGGACGACGTCGTGTGTGGTCTGTATTGGCATCCTTATATTGCTACCGCCGGCATCCGCATCGGCACGTGTATGTTGCGCATGCATGTGGATGGCATCCGGCCGTTAATTACGGGCCTCAGGTGGGCGGATGCTCGCGCGCGTGTGTGATGCCTCTGAATCAATGTTACGACGACATGGTGTGTGTGTGTGGTCGGTATTGGCATCCTTATACTGCTGCCGCCGGCATCCGCCTCGGCACGTGTATGTTGCATCCGGCCGTTATTTACGGGCCGCGGGTTTGCGGATGCTCACACACTTGTGGGACGCCACTGAATCAGTGTTCAGGCGACTTCATGTGTGGTCTATGTTGGCATCCGTGTGGTGGTGCCAAAGCTTCCGTCTTGGCACGTGTAGGTTACGCGTGTGTACATTATTGCCGCCGGCATCCGCTTTGGCACGTGTAAGTTGCTCATGCGTGTTTCGGTGGCCTGGTTTGGATACGAGGGGTTCGCATCCGGCTGCCCCGGGCATCCAGTGGTCCTAACGGTTTTTTTCTACTTTTACTTAGGTAGGTAGAGATCGGCCACCGGTGGCCGCCGGTTGGTCGTTGACGCCTCCAACGTTTCTTCGGGCTCGGCGGTTGCTGTTTATGCTTGCTTGGTTGTATTCTTTAAGCTGTATAATTATGTTGTGTATCACTGTACAACCCTGATGTTTGTGGTCCTACTTTCCTTTTGGGTTGCTTTCCTTCGTTTAGTTGTATCCATAATCGACTCTGCTTGTGATTTTGTTTTTCATTAGGGTTATTCTACTGCAATCATTGGACACTGCCGCGTGTTTGGTGTCAAGGTTCTTCTTATATTTTTGGTTGTGCTCTCTACAATTGTAACATGTTTGTTTTGTTTCGTTCTGCTTGTCGGGGCAGTTAGAGTACGTATGGTCGGCGGACGTCCGCGGCCCCTCTTCCCCGTCTGGCCTCTGGAAGGCTTCGAGACCTCGCTCCCCTCCGCGGTATCCGAGTTGCGGCGCTTCAGCCAATACCTCGCGTCCCGAGTACTCGCGCTGGGCGAGCACGAGCGCGAACTCACCGACATGTCGCTGCTGTCGGACTCCGACAGCTGCAACTCTTCTCGCAGGTCGCGCAACACACTGTCGCAACGCGACAGCGAAACACGCGCCTCCCTTCCTTCTACTTCAGAACCATTGTTCTCTCCTTCGCTTTGGTTTGTTTTTGTTTGATCCATATTTGATCCCACGAGTGGAGACGATCTAAATGTCGAGCCCGGGGTGACGCTCATTCCCGTATTACATAAGCCAAGGCAGATACAACGCCGGTTGCCAGTTCCGGCGAGGTTGCAACGCTAGCGGGCAGCAATCCCCCTGCCCATGAGTACCACAGCACGTTGCCAACTGCGTCCATGCGGAAGACCGTGTGTCACCACCCTGCAGACAATAATAGCTCATCCTAAGACTAAGATATAATTGTCGCGAGCGATGACACCCTGCCCACCACACAAGGACTAGGGGTAATTTTTTATAGAGGTTTCTTCCTCACAGTCCGGGCGTTGAAGCCAAGACCCCCGACCCCCTTGGCCCCTCTCTCCAGCCAGTCTGGCCCCGAAAGTCATGTCATCTGACCCCAGAAACCACGTCGGCTTGAGAAAGGGTCCAAGGGGCTACGGTATACTCCTACTCGGAGTCAGTCTTTCGACCAACCCCTGGTCACTCCTCTCGAGCAACCCTCCTTTGGTCGCGACCACACCACAAAGGGCTCCACTCGCTTTGGGTCTCAGGGCCCCTCTGAAAGCAGAGAGGGTGAGAACACCAGCAGTCCGATATTGGTCAACGGCAAACACGAACTCTCGAAAGGGAACATATTTACCGTTGTCCAGGGTGCACCAGCCCTCCCGCTTCCGTTCCCCCCCATACGAATATGAAAGGGACAAGAAACGGGAGGACCAACGTGGAGGATTCGGACGTCGCACCCCTCTGGAGGTTAGGTTAGGTTTTTTTTTTTTTTACGTGTGGAAATGCGTTTACGCACTTCGCCTCCCCCGCCGCGGGGGTAGCAGGGACGGCTTCGAGTGGGACTACCGGCCAAACGTCCGGACTACCCACTAAAACCCCACGGTGTTCCTCCGTCGCCTTAGCCGAGTCGCAGGATAGGCAAGTGTATACTCACTGCGGCTCGGCAAGTGTTGCCCTCTTGTGGAGGGCTCGACACAAGATGGGGGGACATATTTGGTCCCCCTCGACTCCTCTTGATTGCTCCCCCGAAACACGGAGGGGAGCCATCCGCCACTACATCCTCACTGGGGCGGCAGGTCCCCCGACCCGCCGCCCGTGGCTACTCTAATCGGGGACGCCGGCATATATGCGTCGCCGGCGCCCCCTCCGTGTGCTACCGGCACGCTCCCGCTCCCGCAGCTCCTCTCTCTTGGCCGCCATCACCTCGTGAGAAAACGAGGAGACGGCGGCCCAACACTCTTCGCTGCCGGCCATGGCTTGCACGACGGCCGGCAGCGAAAGATCCCGCCCAATTGCGTCCATAAGCGGAGCGCGCCAGGCATCCCACGCCGCACACACGGAGAGCGTGTGCTCTGCCGTGTCCACGACGCCGGCCGCGCAGTGGCGACACACGGGGTCCGACTCGATCCCCACCAACTCCCACAGGTACTTGGCAAAACAGCCGTGTCCCGTAAGGAGCTGGGTCAGGAAATAAGTCGGCACCCGGTGCCGCGCCTCCACCCACGGACGCAGGACGGGGCGAATGGCCTCGACGAGCGATCTGCTCGCCAAGGCGTCCGCCAACCTGTCCGCCCACTTCCGGAATAGGACATCACGTGCCTCACGTCTCCAGCGATTGACGTGTTCCGGAAGCGGGCGTTCTCCTTCTCGGCGCATCAGGGCGCCCCTATCGTAGACCTCCGCTAGGACACCAGCCTCCAGGTCCCAGGGGAGGCTACCCGCAATCAGGCACGCCGCCTCGTACGAGACCGTGCGGTACGCCCGGGCGGCCCTCTGCGCGATGACCCGCTGCGGACGTCGCAGTAGGGTCAGGTTGCCTGCGCTGAGGGTCGGCGCCCAAATTGGCGCTCCGTAGAGCGCTTTGGAGCGCACCACACCGTCATACAGACGGCGGCAGACACCGCCCGCCCCCCCGCAATTGGGGAGCAGCTTCGCGAGCTTCCCGGCATATGACACCAGCTTTGGAGTCAGCTGCCGGAAATGCTCCGCGAACCCCCATCTGCCGTCGAGGACGAGGCCGAGATACTTCAGCGTCGTTCCGACGGCAATGGAGGTGCCGCCCACCACAATACTCGCGTCGCGGGGGGGCTTAGTCCGAGGCCCATGAAAAAAGATAGCCTCGGACTTTTCCAGGGCCACCCTGAGGCCCAGCGCCCTGATGTGCCGCACCACCTGGGCCGTGCCTGCAGTGGCAAGCACGGCAGCGTCCCTACACGTGGGTCCACGCGCGGTGACCAGGGTGTCGTCGGCGTAACAAAGGACGCCGACTCCACGAAGATTGGCACCGCGCAGGACCCAATCGAACCCGATGTTCCACAGGAGCGGTCCCAATACCGACCCCTGCGGAACACCGCACGTCATGTCCCTGCGGACCACTGCGCTCCGGGCTGGATAGGTAATGGCCCGGTCAACGAAATAGTCCGCAAGGACGCGCCTGAGGTACCACGGGACGTTGTGGTACCTCAGCGCCTCTTCAATCGTCGCCCAGGGAATGGAGTTGAAGGCGTTCGCAATATCCAGCGAGACAGCCAACAACACCCCCCCCCCCCCTGGGCGACAGCCTCCTCTACCCTGTCCCTGACACGGGATATGGCGTCCAGCGTGGATCTCCCACAGCGGAAGCCGAACTGGTCGCCGCTGAGATCCGGCCCATCCGCCCCCAGGCTCCCGACGAGTCGCGCAGCGAGCACCCGCTCTAGGAGCTTGCACGCCTCGTCGAGCAGAACAATAGGACGGTAGGCCGACGGCGACTCGGCTGGGCGCCCGTGCTTCCGAAGCAGCACGAGCTTGCCCGTCTTCCACCGCCGCGGGAGCCTTCCCGACACCAAACACTCCGTCAACAGGGACAGTATCTCCTCCTAGAGGACCTGCACCACAAGCGCTAGGACCCGCCCAGGGATACCGTCCGGCCCCGGGGCGCGGTTCCTGAGTTTTAACTTCAGGACCGCTGCCCCTAACTCGGCCTCGGACATGGGCGGGACGACCTCGTTTTCCGCCGGTCCCCGGCTCGGCGCTGCCATCCGTGATGGCACCCACTCTTCCCTCGCTGGAAACAAGGCCCTGACCACCTGCTCCAGAAAGAGTGGCTCCAGAGTCCTAGTGAGGGGAGGCGCCCAGGGTCGGAGCTTCTGGCTTACGACCCTGTAGGGGCGCCCCCACGGGTCCTGGTTGAGGCTGTCGAGCCACTCCTTCCAGGATTCCTCTTTAGCGGCCCTTATCGCCGAGCTAAAGGCTGCACGCGCGGCCCTGTACGCGGCGAATAGTTCTTCCTCGAGGGCTAGGTTTCTGATCCTCCTCCCGCGACTGCGGGTGTACCTGCGCTGAGCTGCGTGAACGAGTTTACGCAGCCCTGCCAGGTGTGATCGCCACCAGTACACCTGCCTCCGCGGGGGGGTCGGTCTTGCCCTCCGCATCGCCGCATCGTAAACGCGAGTCAGCGCTCCTGCGAGCCACTCGCACCTCGCGTCCACGTCCAAGCCGCTTGCAGCGGCAGCCCACCGCTCGACGACGGCCGCCTCTTTGGCCAGCTCCGGGTCCAGCGTGCTGAGACGCCACCGCGGACCTTCCCCTGACAGGGGGCGACTAAAATCTACAGCCGGAGTGTCGGTGGGAGCGGAGACGACGTTGAACCGGATATATCGGTGATCCGATAGCGTCTCCACCCCCTCGATGACCCTCCAGTTTGTCGCGCGGCGGGCCAGGGCGGGACGGGCGAACGAGAGGTCGACCCGCCCTGTCTCCGCACGCACGTTTGAACCGCCCCCGTGTTCAGCAGCGCCAAGCCCGTGGACACCGCCCAATCCTCCAAAATCTCCCCCCGGGCGTCGGTCGCCGGGGATCCCCACACCCTGGATTTGGCGTTGAAATCACCGGCAACCACCACGGGGGTGGGGTGCACGTCCGCCACCAGGGCCCTGACTTCTGCGAGCATCTGCTCGAAGTCGGCGAGGCTTCTGTTGGGTGAGAAGTACACCCCAATAACTGCAACGTCGCCCAGCGAAGCAAGAACGCACCCGCGACCCCGCGACACCATATCGAAGGGGGCAGGAGCCGCGCCACCCCGCCAGGCGACGATAGCCACCGAGTCGTCCCGATCGCCCGCCCAGTCATCCCGGGCGCGGATGCAGTACGGCTCGGCGACTATGGCCACTGTCGTTTGCCACTCCACTGCGGTCTGGATCAGGAGGTTCTGAGCCGCAGCACAGTGGTTCACGTTAGCCTGCAGGAATGAGATTTTCCCCATTATTATTGGGCGGTGTCCATCACCTCCTCTGACGGCTGGGTGAGGGGTGCAGAATTGGCCCCTCCCGTGGCCTTAGCTCCCCGAGACCGGCGGCCTCTCCCGCGGGCCATCGCGGGGCACTGTTTGGAGCCCAGGTGGTGGCCCGCCGGGGCGCTCTCCGCCGCGCAGACGGGGCAATTGGGGTCTGCATCGCAAGCGTCCTGCTTATGGCCAGGACGCTCGCAGCGGAAGCATAACGCGCTGCGATCGATTTCGCAGGCGCACTGCGCCCCCACATGCCCCGGCACCAGGCAGCGGAAGCACCGCTGCGGTCTCGGCTCGAGGAGGACCACTCGAGCGTTGGCCCACCCAACCTTCAGACGACGGCCGTCCGCCACCTTTTTGGCCGCCACAGCAGGGCACCGCACCCAGACGGTGCCCTGCCGGCCAGGTGAGCGGTTTATCCCGCCCACCTTGACTTTCTCAGCAGGACAACCCCCCTCCAATGCGACGGCCTGGGTCACCATATCGGCGGTGGCCGTATCGCCCAGGCCGAAGATGCGCAACTCTGCAGACATCTCCGGCCGGGAAATCCTAACTTCCTCTCCAAGGGCTATCCGGAGCTTTTCGGCTAGAACGTCAGCCTTCTGGGTCTTATCAGCCCCGGCCACCTCCAAAATCCGTCCCCCGGTTACCGCCGTACGGAGGCGGACGCCTTCGATGCCGAGGCCCTTGAGGTCGACCTTCCTTTCGGCCTCAGTCATCACCTGGGCGTAGGTAACACCCTTAACCACCGCGTCCTGTCGCAGAGTCAGCACTACCGCGGCGGTGCGAGGGGCGCGGACCTTCGGGGCCTTGGGCTTCTCCTGAGCCTTAGTAGGTTTAGGCTTATCCTTCGCCGCAGCAGTGGCCCGGGTGGCCTTCTTCGGGCGCGCAGCCACCTTGTTCCACTCTCCAGCTTTGGGGGGCTTGGGGCAGGAGGCGACGGGCGCGCTTCGCGCGCGGCCTCGGCTTCGATGGCCGCAGCGCTCTTCTTCTTCTTTTTCCCCTTCGCCTTGGCCCCCGGAACAGCTGCCGGGGGTGAGGGAAGGGAAACTGAGGGCCCAGGCGTCGGACCAGGACCTGGCAGTGCCGGTGCCACCTCCACCGTGGGCACCACTTCAACCTCCGCAACCACTTTTGCGACGCGGGCGGCAGTGCGTGTGTCCGCCGCAAGCGAAGGACGCAGCCGCGGCTCCGGCAGGAGACGGCCCTCAATGCCGGCGAGACGCGCGTCAATGAAGAACGCAATTTCATCATGCGTCATCGCCGGGGCAGAGACCGCTTGCTGCTCAAACCTCTCCATCTTCTTTTGCAGGGCGGCCAACTCACTCTGCAGACGGAGCACCTCCTCAGACTCCGTGCGGGACCTCATTTCGTCGAAGGTTTTCTTCCTCGCAGTCCGGGCGTTGAAGCCAAGACCCCCGACCCCCTTGGCCCCTCTCTCCAGCCAGTCTGGCCCCGAAAGCCAGGTCATCTGACCCCAGAAACCACGTCGACTTTAGAGAGAGGTCAAGAGGCTACGGTATACTCCTACTCGAAGTCAGTCTTTCGACCGACCCCTGGTCACTCCTCTCGAGCAACCCTCCTTTGGACGCGTCCGCACCACAAAAGGGACAGCGCTCCACTCGCGCGAGCACGCACCAGCAGTCCGATATTGGTCAACGGCAAACACGAACTCTCGAAAGGGAACTTATTTACCGTTGTCCAGGGTGCACCAGCCCACCCGCTTCCGTTCCCCCCATACGAATATGAAAGGGACAAGAAACGGGAGGACCAACGTGGAGGTTTCGGACGCGCACCCCACCCCAGGTTAGGTTAGGTTTTTTTTTTTTTTTGTACGTGGGGAAATGCATTTACGCACTTCGCCTCCCCCGCCGCGGGGGCAGCAAGGGACGGCTTCGTGTGGGACTCCCTGCCAAAGTGGCCGGACTACCCACTAAAACCCCACGGTGTTCCTCCTTCGCCTTAGCCGAGTCGCAGGATAGGCAAATGTATACTCACTGCGGCTCGGCAAGGGTCGCCCTCTCGCGGAGGGCCCGACTCAATATGGGGGGCAAACACCTGGCCCCCTCGACTCCTCACGACGGCTCCCCCGAAACACGGAGGGAAGCCATTCGCCACTTAGTCCACACTGGGGCGGCAGGTCCCCCGACCCGCCACCCGTGGACACTCTAATCGGGGACGCCAGCATACATGCGTCGCCGGCGCCCCCTCACCGTTGGCCGACGGGGCGTGAGCGCGCTACCGGCGCGCTCCCGCTCCCGCTCCCGCAGCTCCTCGCACGACGTTGCTCCCCTGCGCACGACAGCCGCACACAGGAGAACCGCCGCGCCGAGGGGTCCTCCCCTCCATCCACCGTCCGAGGACCGCTGTCCGAATGGACCATCATATAGGAGCCGGGCTCCTAGGAGCCGAGCTCCTACCACCTCGTCCGATATTAGTCAACGGCAAACACGAACTCTCGAAAGGGAACTTATGTATTTACCGTTGTCCAGGGTGCACCAGCCCTCCCGCTTCCGTTCCCCCCCAACGAATATGAAAGGGACAAGAAACGGGAGGACCAACGTGGAGGTTTCGGACGCGCACTCCAGGTTAGGTTAGGTTTTTTTTTTTTTTTCCTAATACCTCCAACACATGATCGGAGCCTGTGCTAATCTGAGCTTATTGCATACCAGTTCTCGCTGTTATCCTGCTCGTACTGCCATTCCACATACTTTTTCTTTCTTTCGTTCTTCTTCTTTTGTGCATTCTCGGGTGGGACTCCCGACTATTTATCTCTAACTTTTTGTTCTGGGGATTTATTTAGGGGCTACTTTATTTACACATATATTGTTATACTAACTTTTATGTTTTTTGTGCTTTCTTACAGTTTAGTACAATTCCATTTATGCTAGCTTAACATCTTACTAATTTTTTATTTCTATTTTCTAATTATCTTTGTCTACAATTTTTCTTAGCCTATTTCTTATACAGTATTTTCTTATTTCTATTTAACAATTTTTAATGCTTGACTTTAATATTACAAATATTGAGTAAGCATTATTTCTTATCACTATGTTTTGTTTTTGCTTATTATACTTTTTACTACTTTAACGCAATATTCTAAGAATTTATCTCTTTTATTACTTGTCATGATCTCAGCTGCATTTTGGGCCACCATATCCATGTCCATTTCCAGCTCGAGATCGCGCCTTTTTGCTGCGTATACTGGACATTCAAATATGGCGTGTTTCACTGTTTCCAGTTTTTCGGGGTCAGGGTGAGTTACAGGTCTGTATATACACGGATGGGAGCAAGATAGAGGGACGGGTCGGAGCCGCGCTCTCCATGTGGAAAGACGGCACCGAAACCAAAACCCTCAAGCTTGCTCTCCCGAGTTATTGTACGGTCTACCAGGCTGAGCTCCTGGCAATATGCAGGGCGACGGAGGAAATCTACAGGTGCGGAGAAGATACCTTCGGCATATTTTCGGATTCCATGGCCGCGCTACAAACGGTCAAAAACACTGCTTTGCCTGCACCCGTTAGCAGTAAAAACCAGGATGAACATAAAAGACCTGTTCAACCAGGGCAAAGCTGTGTCTTTGTCCTGGGTTAAAGCACACGCCATGGGTTTTGTTTCTGTTATTTACAATGTCTGCCGCGTTTGCCATCACTATGTTTGCTCCTATCTCTTCAGCAATTTGGTGTCTGGACCTTGCATGTACCGGGCAATCAAAGATGACGTGTGGTACCGTTTCTTCTTGCTCTGGGTCGCATAGACACGATGGACTCTCCCTGCACTTGAAACGGTGTAAGTACTCGGAGAATCCACCGTGCCCCGTCAGCAGTTGGGTTGTCTCCTTGCTGATGGCGAATCTTCTTGTCACACTATAGGCTGTCCCTACATCCGGGAGGAACAGCTTGGTGATGCCCTCGGTCTCGCCCGTGACGTATCTCCTGTTCCACTCCTCAAGGGTCGCCTTCCGTATGCTTCCCTTGACGAATGAAACAGGGTACGCGTCGTAGCTTGGCTTGCTCTTTAGTCTAAGTGCCGCCTCTTTTGCCAGGCTATCCGCCCTCTCGTTGCCCTCCATCCCGGCGTGGGCTTTAATCCAGGTCAGGGCTAAATCCTTGCCTTGATTTCGTAACGTTTTGATATTAGCCCTGGCCTGTACCGCTAGCGGGTGGAGGCATTCCGGGTTTTTGACCGTAAGGAGGGCGGCCATCGAGTCGGGAAAAATCCCGTACGAGGCGGCTCTTATTTAGCGCTTCTTCAGTTGCCCTCACTATCGCGAGCAGCTCGGCCTGGTACATTGTGCAGTACCGCGGCAGGGCCAGCTTGATGCTCCTTGTCTCCGCTGCGTCTCTCCATATGGAGAGGGCAGCACCGACTTTTCCTTCTAACTTACTCCCATCTGTAAATATGGAGATGTCCGGTTTACTTAGAGCATCGAGCTGACCCTGATCCGCGATGACCACTAGCTCCATGCCGAGGCGCTCCGCTGGATGAGGCAACTCTATCGCTGAAGCCATTCTTTCTACCAAACCTCCGCACAGGTCAGGGCGCGATTCTCCCCTCTTCGCCGTATATAATTCTGCTGCCTCTCGGACTCTCAGGTCGAGGGGCAGCAGTCCGGCCAGTATGAGCGCTGAATTTAAGGACACTGTGCGGTAGGCTTTGCAGATCTTGTGGGCGATCCCGCGCTGCACCACCTCCAGCTGTTTCCTCACTCCTATTTTCCCAGCTGCCAGTCCCCACACGGACGCCGCGTACAATACTACCGGTTCAATTGTCGCTACGTAGATTAATTTGACTACTTCCGGATTTAGCCCCCAGCTGGTTTTTGCCGCCCTTTTTTTTTTTTTTTTTTTTTTTTTTTTTTTTTTTTTTTTTTTTTTTTTTTTGTGACGCGGGGAAAAATGCGTTACGCACACCACCGGTGCCTGGGTGGCCTCCGGTGGTAGTGTGGGACTCCCCGTCGGCTGTCCGACGGTATACCCACTAAACGACCCCGCGAAATGCCATCGGCCGCGTTGGTGTGGTGCCCCGGATCTGTCAGCAACAGGGCACCACTGCGACTGGCCAGCCCCTCAAAAGGGGCCGGACTTCTCCTCTCTAGGGGCCATCCCGGCAAATTGGGACAGCCCCTCCGGCGGCGGGACCGTTATGGGGCCAGGTTCCCATCCTGACCCCTAGTCCCACAGGTTAGGGAGGCGGCAGGAGGTGCGCGTAGCGCCTCCGCCGCACTCCCGTCCGCCGTCTCCGGAGCGGGACAGCCAACGGATCATCCTCCCTGTCCCGCTCCGCGGCCTCCTTCTGGGACATGACCGTCTCACAGAAGGAGGCCATCGCCTGCCAGGCACTGTCGCTCCCGAGCATGCAGCGGACCACTCTCGGGAGCGAGAGGTCCGCGCTTCCTAGCGCGGACACCAGATCGTGGCGCTGCCGAGACCATCTGGGACACTGCTCCAGAGTGTGCTGAGCAGTGTCCTCGGCCGCGCCACAATCGTGGCAGCCTGGCCGCTCCTCCCGCCTCGCGACCCGGTGCAGGTACTCACCGAAGCACCCATGTCCGGTGAGCACCTGCACCATGCGGAAAGTAAGGGGTTTGCGCCGGCGGCGCATCCACGCCTCCAGGACCGGGCGCAGCGCATCCGCAACGCGGACTCCATACCGCGGCTGCGCCAGGTCCTCCCCCCACCTCCGCATCATCTCCACATGCCCTCGCTGGCGATACCGCCCCACCTCCACCGACGTGGGGCGCTCGCCGAGAATCCTCCTATCCGAGACAAACCCGTATACCTCGGCGAGCACCTCCGCCACCAACTCCCAGGGCGGGTCGCCAGCGAGGGCGGTCGCGGCCGTCCAAGCTACCGTACGGTACCCCCTTATCGCCCTCTGCGCTATGACCCGCTGCGCTCTGCGCAGCTGGGCCCTGTTGCGGTTGCAGAGGGCGTCCGCCCATATCGGGGCACCGTACGTGGCCATACTCCGGCAGATGCCGGAGTACAGCCGCCTACACGCGGCGCTGGGCCCGCCCACATTGGGCAGGAGGCGACCCAGCGCCGCCGCAGCTCTGATGACCTTCGGCCCCAACCGCTCGAAGTGGGGGCCGAAGGTCCATCTCCCGTCCAGGGTGAGGCCCAGGTAGCTCATCTGGGCACTCACCCTTATCCTCACTCCTCCTATTTGGAGGTGCGCTCCCGAGGGGGGGCCCCGCCTGCCGGTCCCGCGGAAGAGGAGGGCCTCGGTTTTATCCAATCGGACCCGAAGCCCAAGCCTCTCTATGCGGCTGACCACCAGTCCTACACCGACTTCGGCCAGCCGCGCCGCCCCCACGAAGGTCTTACCCCGGGACGTGACGAGGGTGTCATCTGCATAGCAGATGACGCCCATCCCGGGGAGGAGACGGCCCCGCAGGACCCAGTCGTATGCGAGGTCCCACAGAATGGGGCCCAGAACGGACCCCTGTGGGACACCGCACACGACACGCCTTCTGACCATCTGGCCCCTCGCGTCCTCGTAGCGCACCTCCCTGTCCTCCAAGTACGCCTTCAACAGCCTCCCCAAGTACGGAGGCACCTCAAAGTATTTGAGGGCCTCCAGTATGGTACTGTGGGGGAGGCTGTTGAAGGCGTTGGCGATGTCTAACGACACCGCCACCACCACGTCTCCCTCGCGCTCCGCATCCTCCGTCACCGACCTTAGGCGCCTAATGGCGTCGACGGTCGACCGTCCGGCCCGGAACCCGAACTGGGCATCCGAAAGGCCCGGTCCCGGGCCATCCTCCAAGTGCTGAACGAGGCGGGAGGCGACAACCCTTTCCAGGGCTTTCCCCGCCTCGTTCAACAGAACGACCGGTCGAACCGCCGACCCCGAGTCCGGGGGCCGGTCTCCTTTCAACAGAAGGCAGAGCCGGCCCACCCTGAAGGGTCCCGGGCAGCACCCCGACCGCAAGCAGCAGTCGAGGAGCCCACGGAACCCGTCTCCGAGGTGCACGAGAGCCAACGCTAGCACCTTCCCGTGCACCCCGTCCGGACCCGGCGCCCTCTTCTTGCCTCGGAGGCGGTCAACGACCGCCTCCATCTCCTGGTCGGTGACGGGCGGCGGAGCGCCCTCCTCCTCTCCTCTGGAGTCCGACGTTCGGGCCATCCTCGGGGGAGCGTAGCCCCGTGGGTTGTCGGGGAAGAGTTCCCCGACAACCCTCTCCAACACGGCCGGCTGGAGGGTCTCCGTCAGTGGGGCCGACTGGGCGCGGATTTTGTTCCGCGCTCCCCTATACGGTCGGCCCCACGGGTCCCTGTCTAGGCCCTCCAGCAGCTTCTGCCACGCTCCCTCCTTGGCCCTACTTATGGCCATCTGCAAGGCTCTCTTCTTCTCCACGTAGATGCCGTGCAGATGGCCATCCCTTGCTTCGTCCCGGGGGCGGCGACGCCTGCTCCGAGTGTACGCCCTACGCGCCCCGTTGCAGGCGTCCCGGAGGTCGGCTATCTCCGCCGACCACCAGTAGACCGCCCGCCTCGGAGGCGGACGCCCAACGCTGGGCATGGCCGCCCTGCACACCGCCGTGAAGGCGTCGCAGAGACGACCAGCCCCCTCCTCGGCGTCCAGATCCTCCATTGGCGGGAGGCCCCAGCGGCCGACAATGGCCGCCTCCTCTGCCAGTTCCCGGTCGAGCCTGGTGAGCGCCCAACGCGGGAACCGACTCCGCCACCGGGACGAAATCGTCGGACTCCCGGAGGCTGGAGACACCTCGAACCTGATATAACGATGGTCCGAGAGTGTCTCCACCCCCGTCTCCACCCTCCATCCTTCCACTCGGCGTGCGGCGGACGCGGTGGCGAAGGACAGATCCACCACCGACCCTCCGTTCCACCGCACGCACGTGTGGACTGTCCCCCTATTCAAGAGGGACAGTCCCGCGGCCAGCGCCCACTCCTCCACCTTCCGCCCATTGGCTTCCGTGGCCGGGTTGCCCCACGCCGTGGACTTGGCGTTGAAGTCCCCGGCCACGAAAACCTGGGCGGGCGCTAGCCGCCTCACTGCCGACCCCAGAGCATCGAGCAGCTGCTCCAGGGCCGGCAGGTCGCGGTTCGGGGAGAAGTACACACCGATGATTGCGTACTCTCCCCGAACCGCCGCCACGTAACCGCCACCCCTCCCCCACACCACGAGTGGGGGGCTGGCGCCAGGCCTCGTGACGATGGCCACGGAACCGTCCAGATCCCCGGCCCAGTTAGGCCGGGAGGGCACGGAATATGGTTCCGCAACCACCGCCACGTCCACGTCCCACTCCGCCATGGTCTGCAGGAAAAGGTCCTGAGCCCCGGCGGAGTGGTTGACGTTGGCCTGCAGGAAGCGAGGATGTCCGGCCATTACTCGGACATCCTAGCCTCCGGCGCCGACTGCCGCCCACTCCCGCGAGAGATGGGGGGCGTTCTCCCGCGGACGGATGGGGGGTTACAAAGACGGCCCCCCATCACGTGCGTCGCCTTCCGTCCAGCGTCTGCGCATACGACACAGCGGGCCTGGGCCGAGCAGGCCGAGGCGATGTGCCCCGGCTGCCCGCACCGGTAACAAAGCCGGCTGCGGTCCTCCTTGGAGGGGCACAGCTCGGCTGTGTGCCCCTTCCCCATGCACTTGTAACAATGCATGGGGCGCGCCTCCAGCAGGTGGAGCTGCACCCGGCTCCAGCCCACCCCGATACTGCCCAGCTCGAGCAGCTTCTTCGCTGCCGTCACCGGGCAGCGCATCAGGGCGGAGCTGGAACTCCGCCAGTCCGGGCGGATTTCGCCCACCCGGACCTGCTCGGGGGTGCAGCCCCCCTCGCGCGCGACCGCAGCCTTGACCCGCTCTGCCGTAGCGGCGTCGTCCAGACCCGTGAGACGGAACTCCGCACACTTCACGGGCCTGGACACCTCAGCAACGCTGGACAGGGCAGCCGACAACCTGGCTGCCAAGGCGTCAGCCTTCTCGTGACTGGACGAGCCGGGGACTTCGATAAGCCTCGCTCCGGTCGCAGACTTGCGAATCCGGAGCGAGCCGATTCCCAGCTCGCCCAGGTTTACCTCTCGCTCGGCCTTTAAAAGGGCTGAGGCATACGATGCCCCCCCTTGGGCTGCCTCCGGCCGTAACTTGAGAATTACGGCCGTGGAGCCGGGGAGCACCACTTTGGCCTTTCGGCCCTCCTCCTTGCCTGCGGGAGCTTTGGCTGACGCCTTGGAAGGCGTGGGTGCCGCAGGAGTCGCGGGGGCCGCGGATTTCCGCGGCTTGCGGCGGACCACGTCGGTCCACGACGCCTCCTTAGGGACCTCGGTGGCCCCTGCCGCTGCCGACGACGTCGCCGCGGCCCTAGATGTGGACGGGCCGAAGCTCGTCCACGACTCCTCGCTGGCGCCAGTACGGCGAGCGGGGCCCACTTTTGCGGCCTGCCTCGCCCGAGGCCGCACCTCGAGCTCGGCCGGCCGGGTCACCTTCTGCGGTGCCGGAGCCGGTCGTCCTGCGTTCTCGATGGCCGCCCTTGTGGCCTTGGCCACCGCAGACCTGTCACCCGCCAATGGCGGGCGGGTGACCGCGGGGGGAGGCAGGCGGGATTCCAGCTCCGCGAGGCGCCCATCGACGAGGTTGCCGACGAGCCGGGCGATGTTGGACTCCAGGGTCTGGATATCCACCGGGCCCGTCGGCCCCTGCGCCTGCGCCCTCCTCTCCTTCCGGAGCTCCTCAAATTCCAGGCGATGCGCCCGGACCTCTTCCCTCAGGGAAGAGACCTCCCGCTGGAGCCGAGCGTTGTCGGCTCGGAGACGGAAGGTCTCCTCCGTCTCTGTGCGCATCACCAGGGATTCGAGGATCTCCCGAATCCCGCCCGCCGCCTTCACAATCTTGGCGGCGTAGCCCCCTTTGAGGCTCGCCGACCTGCCGGTGAGGTCGAGGATAAGCCCCAGCTTCTCCCCGGCCCTCGCCAACAGCTCGTCGGCTCCCCCCTCCGTTGGGCCCGCCGCTCTCCCCTCAGGGCTTCTCCCTTCGGGGCTCTGTTTCGCCGCCTCGGGGCTGTCCCCCTCGGCGCTTCTGGCCACTGCCGTGACACTATTCTGGCCCTTGCGGGCCCGCTTCTCAAGGAGCGCCTGGATGGCCGCCTCCTTGGCCTCCTCATTGCGCTCCCTGAGCTGTCGGCGGGCTCTGGCCAGACTCGGGGCAATGCCGCCCCTCTTGCCGCGCCTGGCAGTGGTCACCTTCGCACGCTCGTCGGGCGTCTCCGTCTCTGAGCCGGAGAAGAGGCGCTTGCCCCGCCCCAGCTCCGACTCCGAAAGCGTGGGGACCGACATACTGTCGGTCTCCTCCCCTCCGCCAGACAGCAACTCCAACTCCACCTCCACTAGCTGTGGCTGCTGCGGGAGTTCACCCTCCATGGAACCCTCAGGCCCCAACATCGTCCCGCTCCCCGGCATCACCGGGACTCGGCTGTCTAGGTCCGTGACCGAACCCTAGACAGCCCACAAAACACAAAACACGAACGATAAACACAAAAACCCAACAAGTGACAAAACAAACACCAACAAAAACCGCCTATGTTCGTCACCGAACCCAGCGACAAACACAACAACAACCAACGCAACAAAAACACGCGACACCACCAAACACACGGACACGCTAGTTTTAGATCCACCGCTTCGCGAAGACTTTTTAAAAATAATACAAAAATTAATTTATGAATTCTAGTATTAAAATAGAGTCGCACGTTACAGACGTTCAGCTTAAGACTAACTATATCGAAACAAAATCATGGTACAATTCACATCGGACCACCCGCAGGAGACGAGCCTGTCAGCGCCAGACATTCTGAGAATCGTATGCAGTTCGCGCTTACGTTCGCATTAAAACAACTCTAGGCTCGGCACCCGGGTTCATAACTCTTCCCTCCCCAAGTTCGAAGTCATCAGTATGGTTGTCACTCTGATGATTTCGAATACAACATTTAAGAAGGTTATAATTATTAAGTACATAAATGATAATACATAAAGCTAACACAATATAAAGGAGTAATGTTCCTATGCTAACACTTCGCGTTTTTATCGCACTTTCACTAAATTGACTTTGGGCCACTGTTTCACTATCACTTGTCTTCAAGACGTACGCCAATGTATAAAGATTCTGCAGGTCCAGCTCGTCCAGATTCACGGGCCTTCGTGAGGCCGCCGTTGGCGTTGGTATCCCCAAAAAGTTGATAGTGGGTAACTTTGGAGTGATCGATGCGGCTCTGGTACTCTGTCTCCTCAGTTTGACATCTTCTATTTCTAATTGACAGTCGTCCTCTATCGTAACAATATAAGTTCCAAAAATATACTCTCTAATCATCTCATTTCCGCAACGAGTCGTTACTAAGGTTTTGAGGCTGCTGTACAGTATCCATCGATCCGGTTGTATCATTTCTATTTTTACTCTTTCATTTTTTATAGGTATTGGAGAACAAGCGGTGACATTCGTGGAGAATTTCGTCAAGGTAATTATGCAGGTGTCTTCCATAGCTCCACGTGCTATGTGCTCTCGGTAGCACATGTAGAGTTCCTTTTCCAATTGTTTGCAGGAGCGAGTCAGCGAAAATGTTTTCGATCCATTTACAATAAGGTAAGGCTGTTTAGGGATTATGAGGACAGTTTGGTTAAGGTCATTGATGACGGGGAGTGGGAGGACTCTATAGTAATTATACATGTCCTTTTCTACTAAAGGAACTTCGATAATAAAGGTAATTTGATTTTCCTTTGAATAAGCTTTTATTTCTAGACATTGTTCGAGCTTTATTAAGTTATTGTAATTTACACTATAGGCTAAGTTCTCAGTTTTTTCAATATCTTTTAAAATAGTTACGAGTTCATCAGGGTCTATAATCGACTGATGTAAAGTTCTTAATTTACTAAAGGCTATGGCCGTTTCAATTTCATCTAATCTTATATAGAGCATCTGGTAATTATGTAAAAATAGATTATATACATGAATAAGTTTGTTTGCGGTAAGTTCAGTCATTGTTTGGTTAAGCACTTTTCTTATCTCCCAGATCTCTTTATCCAATTGGATAAAATTGTTCTTACTAATAGAAGTATTATTTATTACGGACTCCAGCATTTTAGTGACCAGGCTGATTTTTCTAGAATTACTTTGTTGATTAATTTTTATATTATTAATGAGTGTATCGTACTTTATGGCATCTTCATTGTCTAAATTGCCAGTCAACGTTTTTATGAGAGAGCCTAATGGATTAAGAATGCCTCGCTTTCGTCGTATGGACGGAACTATCTGCCTAAATTTTTCGAATGATAGATATTTGAGTTGATCTGCTTGTGTTTTTACATCAGCAAGCTCGTAATTAACAGATTTATTATTATAATATTTAATTACATGTTCGTTGAGATTTGCATAGCGGTTATTGTTAAACTCTAAATCTTCCTGTACTAGGCTTAAATCTATAGTTTTGATGATGGACCACTTGTCATCACTTATCATGGCTCGACCTTCCCTTATGGGTAGAATCCCTGGATTCCGGTCAATCCTTTGCAGTCGAGGGGCCTGGCTTTGGCTGCTGCGGACCACCAGGAGAAGCACGAACCTGTGAAGGACGTTTTACATCCTTAATAGGGATCTTAGTGTTGCGATTCTTTGAAATGACCGGTACTGTATTTCTAACTATCTCACCCGACACTTGCGCTTTCTGAAAGCGGGCCTTGTCCTTGCTACGCCTCGTATTTACTCCTTTAATGAATATTTCGTCCCCCTTTGCTATATTAAATTTTGTTTCACCTCCAAGATTTAACTGAACCCTTTCCTTATCCCTTATCATTTTATCTGTTATAAATCTATAAAGGTGTTTAGTTCGCTTGGCATGATCGGTTACTAATTTTTGAGTATACTGTTTGTCAAAATCAACATTAAAAGAACTAGTTGAGCTCGTGTGTCCGAAGACTACTTCGAATGGTGTAAGACCGGTAACTGAATGGATTGTATGGTTATACGCCATAACAGCGTATGTCATAATGGATGCAGCGTCGGTTAGTTTTTGCTCATATTTAGCTATTCTATAGATTTCCACAATGGTTGAATGAAATCGTTCTATAAGACCCATAGAGTTAGGGTTGTGTGGTGTACCAATGTGTAGGACAATTTTGTAAAATCTCAAGGTTTCTTTCAAAAGAGTATTATTAAATTCAGATCCGGGATCTGCACTTATTTTTTCAGGTTTACCGTAAATCGCGAAATATTTTATTAGTGCGCGGACAACTTCCGGCGTGGAACGGTTAGAGATCTCAAATGCTTGCCCTAATTTGCTGAAGGCATCTATTATTGTTAGGAAGTACCGGCCTTCAATGGAAAACAAATCGATAAAAATTTCTTCAAACGGTTTGGATTGCGTTTGTGTTAGCTGTAACTCCGGTTTGTATGGTTTCCGATCGTATTTCATTTGCTTACAGACTTCGCATGAATTAATTACGCTAGCCACTGTGATATCTATGTTGTTCCAGAAGTATACTCGTTTCAGCTTCATCAGGGTCTCATTTATACCTCGGTGGCAGGTCTGTCCATGATGGTATTTTAATACTATTTGTCTCTGCTCTTCTTCATCTTCTACGTATATTACCCTTTTTGTGCATTCAAATAACTTTACGGTACCTTTGTTGAACAGAGATATAGTTGCTTCTGTAAATTGTTTCCGGTGGGCTTCTTCTTCGAAGTATAAAAAGTATTTTATTTTTGGTCTAATGTATTCTTTCAGAAACTGTCTTATTAATTCTGGTCTATTCGTAGGTAAGTGTACTTCTAATATTTTCTGTTTGCTTCTTGCTAGATCTTTAACCGTAATATGATCTCTATTCCAAGAAAATATCAGAATCTGATTCGGCTTAGTGTCAATAGCTTCCTCAAGGATTGGGATACCATCCGTATCTATGTCAAGTGCAGAATGTATAGTATCTGTCTTGGAGATTGAAGTTTCGTCGGGCACACTGATAGTGTCTTCGGATTCTGTCGGTATTGGGTATTCGGACTCAACTTCATTTCTAAGGTTTTTAGAATTGGAGGTTCCAGATTCTGAAGATAGCTCGATAACATCCTCTTCTGTGGTTTTTCGTTCTTGTTTCAGTCTTGTGATTTCGGATGCAACGTCATCCAGGTAAGATTGTAATCTATCTTCCGTATCGTCCACATTAACTTGCAGCGATTCAGTGTCTTCTTTGCCTAGTGCATTTAACCTTATCCGGGATAGAGCATCGGCATTTGTGTTCTGTTTTCCGTTTTTATAGACGACGTCGAAATCATATTCTGACAATCGTAGTTTCCACCTTATTAATTTACTGTTTGGTTCTTTTATGGAGTTCAGCCATGCAAGTGGCCTATGATCGGTATATATGGTGAATTTCCTTCCATAAAGGTATGGGCGAAAATGTTTTACTGCCCACACAATCGCCAGCAGTTCTTTCTCTATGGTACTATATCTCGTTTCTGCGTCGTTCAATGTTCGGCTCGCATATGCAATAGGTTTGTCGCTCCCGATAGGTCCTTGAGAGAGCACTGCCCCTAGGGCATAGTTTGAGGCGTCAGTAGTAATAATGAATGGATTTGCGAAGTCGGGGAATTGTAGCAATGGAGCGCTAGTTAGTAGTTCCTTACATATTTCGAATGCTTCTCTAAACTCGTCTGTAATTTCAACTTTATTTCTTTTCTTTAGACACACAGTAAGGGGTCGTGTGATCCTAGAAAAATCCTTAATGAATTTCCTATAATAACCCACCAATCCAAGGAAACTCTTGATTTGGGTGGTTGTTGTAGGTAATGGAAAGTTTAAAATCGCTTCTAATTTATCGTTATTAGGTTTAAGACCATTTTTTGTTATTACATGTCCCAAATAGAGGACCTCTTTCCTGAGGAACTCACTTTTATCTAGAGTGACCTTGAGATTGGTCGCTCTAAGCCGTTCGAATACTTTTCTGAGCTTTTCTATGTGTTCCTGTAAGCTGTTCGAATATACAATGATATCGTCTAAGTAAACTAAGCAATGTGTTCCTTGCAACCCTCTCAAGACGTTATTCATCGCTCGTTGAAACGTTGCTGGTGCCGTTTTAAGTCCGAACGGCATCCTGGTGAACTCATAATGTCCTGACGGTGTTGAAAACGCTGTTTTGGGCACGTCAGCCTCAGAGACCTCAATCTGATGGTACCCGCTCGCAAGGTCAATAGTACTAAAATAAGAGGACTTGCCTAACTTGTCAAATAATTCCGTAATGTTCGGTAGTGGATATCTGTCGTCTACAGTTATCTCATTAAGTCGCCTAAAGTCGATAACCATTCTGTACTTCTTTTCTCCAGTTGCGTCCGCCTTTTTGGGCACTAGATGCACCGGAGCACTCCATGGTGAATGCGATTCTTGTATTACGTTATCATCGAGTAATTTTTCGACTTGTTTCTCTATTTCGGCATTTTGTGTAGGAGACTGTCGAAATGGTTTTATGTAGATAGGATCTTCGTTCTTGGTACGTATGTTATGTTTCACGTCATTTGTAAACGTCAATGGAATTTCGTCGGCATGGAATATATCGCGGAATTCATAACAGAGTTTCGATATACACTCTTTTTCCTCTTGGTTCATATGATCTAGGCGCAAGCGGTGTAAATTTTGTTTAAGTATTTTATCAATTTCGTAATTACGGGTCGTTAAGTTAACTTCGCAGATATTATTTTCGAATTCCGTAACTTCGAAAGGTTTTGTAAAAGTCAGGGAAATGGGTTTTTCCGAACAATTTTGAATTACCGTAGTTGCAAATGAATCCGTACACCTAATTATTGCGCTGGGCATACGAACACCTTGTCCAAAGTTCACATAATTAACTATAGCATCTCCATTTTGAAGTTTAGTCGGAATTTTGACGCGAGTCTCTGAACGCGGTTCTAAATGAACTTCGTGCATTAAGTTATAAATAATGGGTATATCAGCATTTCGCGTATGCAGAACTTGGTTCTTCATGTCTATTGTAGCATCTAATTGTTTTAGAAGGTCGGAGCCGATTAGGCCGTCGTAACGCCTATCTACCTCATACACATAAAACTTATGTCGGCTTTTGCTATTGAAAGTTTTCATAAGCGGAATTATGATGACGTCATTATGTGTACTCCGCGCGTGGGTACTTACGACTTCGAATGGTTCGTGAGTCTTATAAATTTGAAAATATTCGTCGACCTTATGGGGGCTTATGAATGACCGAGAACTACCAGTGTCAATCATAAATCGTGCATTCATTTCTGGTAGTTCAATATGAGGCAACGTGAGCACACTACTACAATTGAGGTTTATTACTTCCGGTGGTCTGTTCGCGAGGCCGTTAAATGAAAATTTTCCTCGTCCGAAGTTATTTCTTTAATTTCAGGTGCTGTATCTAAATATGGTTCGTTGTTTATTGAAAATAACCCAGTACATTCGTTCTGCTCAGTCGGTTCGAAATAATTGACTTCATTTGGGTAGAAATCTTGACTATAGTCTAGGTCAAAGTTTGACAATTCATTTGGATATTCCATCGCGTCTAACATATTGTGCCTAGCAACAGTCCTCATGGAGACGTCTGGAGTCGAAAGGCCTTGTGTATAATTAGGTCTATTAAAATTATTGTTATTTACCGAAGGTCGATAACCTTGTGGCTGGTACGAAGTTCCTAATCTAGCCTGCTGCTGATTCGGTATGCCGAATTTAAAACCTTGGTAATTTTGATTAAACGACGGTCTTTGATAATTCATATTCTGATTTGGTCGAAAAGCTTGGGGTTGATTCGGAATGCCGAACTTAAATTGTTGATTCGGAATGCCGAATTTAAATTGTTGATTCGGATTGCCGAATTTAAATTGTTGATTATTGGGATGCATCCTAAATTGTTGCTGAATATTTGGCTGGGGTCCTACGTTTTGTGGTAATCCCCATTTAAAACCTGTAGTTGACGAGCTCTGTTGTGGCTGTGCCAGATGACTTAGCTGCTTGTGTTTAATGTTATACTGGTTTTGAAAATTAACCTCTTCCATCACTAAACCTAAAGCCGTCTCAAGTGAAGGGCAACCCCTTAAGCGTAATATGCGAATCATATTTTCGGGTAAATTGTACATAAATACTTTTAAGGCACTGTTATTATATATTATCATTTTAGCCGCTTTGACTCCCTCATCGGTGATCTGGTTCACTTTAGCAAATAAAGCACTGCGTACACTTTGTATGCGACTACAAAAAGCTGGATATGATTCTCCCGATTTAATTTTTATAGACTCTAATTCAATTGCTATGCCCTCTTCCGAACGCGGGTCACCAAAATGTAGAAGTAGTACGTCCTTTAACGTTTCCCAGGACTCTATGTCCTGTCTCTCACTAAGTAGAGCTGCCGCCTTATCTACAAGCCTGCTTGTAATAGCATGAAACAAATACACTGCCTGTGCTAAATTTCCTTGCGCTGAATAGTTACGCAACACATATTCAACTTTTGTAATAAAAAAATTCAAATGTTCAGGCTGTCCGCCGAATCTAGGAATAATAGATAAAATTTCGGAAGGCACCAAAGTCACTAATTGCGCCGGTGCTACGTTTTGGTTTTCTTGAGCCATATTTGTTTTATACTATTTTACAACTAATTATTACCTAAATGCTTATATGAACTCTGCCGATTTAGTGCAGTAACTACCGAAAATCAAATAACCTTATATATGAATTGTTCACTGATTTTAAATGAACAAAATAATTAACATTTATTTATTTATTATATAACCTTATAATGAGTTGTTCACTGATTTTAAATGAACAAAATAATTAACATTTATTTATTTAAAAAAAATACTTTTATTTATTTATTTATTAAAAACTTAATAACTTTCCCGAAATTTTATATCAGCAATTTTTGTCCGAAATAAAATCAAGAAAAATAACTAATATTAAATCTAATGAGTCACACCCAACAGGAAATAATATGGGAAAGAGAGGAATTGTAAAAGATCTACTCACAATCCGCCCGCCAGCATATCTTCCGTTATAGGTGCTCGCTGAACTCCGCACTGTTGTACACTCCACTTAAAAAGTTCACTTGTCGTGGCAAAACAAATTTATTTGGTTCGGGGATATTCCGCTGATAAGTCCGATAACCGATTTATAGAGTCCTCGAACACAGCTTTAAATGAATATCCGACCCGGCTGCGCCAGTTTTAGATCCACCGCTTCGCGAAGACTTTTTAAAAATAATACAAAAATTAATTTATGAATTCTAGTATTAAAATAGAGTCGCACGTTACAGACGTTCAGCTTAAGACTAACTATATCGAAACAAAATCATGGTACAATTCACATCGGACCACCCGCAGGAGACGAGCCTGTCAGCGCCAGACATTCTGAGAATCGTATGCAGTTCGCGCTTACGTTCGCATTAAAACAACTCTAGGCTCGGCACCCGGGTTCATAACTCGCTCCACACCACCAAAACAATCGACGAAAACGTCAACTCCTACACTACTCAACCTCCTCGCCCACAAGTATGGTTTTCTAGTTTTAGTCACCACTCACCGGCCACTGCGTTACCGCGCACCAGGTGAGTGGGTCCAGGGCAGACTGCGGGGAAGCACTAGAAAACACTTGGGGCCTGCCCCGGTTTTTGCCGCCCTGCACAGCTGCTTGTATATTCCAATCGCTCTTCTGCAGACGTTCGCGACATGTCCGTTGAAGGTTAGTTTGTCGTCGATGGTGACACCCAATATTTTCAACTCGCTTACTATGCTGATGTTGGTCCCCTCCATCTCGAGGCGTGGGGCGTCGTACTTCAGTTTCCGTGTCAGGACCATAGCTTTGGTTTTTGATGGACCGAATACCAATTTATTTTGCACACCCCACTCCCCGACATGTCGAAGCGCAGCTCTATTTCTATCGCGGTGTCACCATCGAAGACCAACACGACGTCGTCGGCGAACGCCTGGCAGTAGCATCCCAGCTGTTCCAGGCCTTTTAGGAGGGGATCCAGGAACATATTCCAAAGAATCGGACCCCCTATAGAGCCCTGGACGCAGCCCTTGTGCGTTGCCCTGCAGTGCTCCTCCCCGGCATATCTCACCCTGACTCTCCTGTCCCGAAGGTAGCTGTCCATGGTCCTCAAGTTCAGTGGACACTTTTCCTCAGCCAAACGAACTCTTATTTTTGGCCACCATGCATTATCGAAGGCCCCCTCTATGTCCAGTGACACCAGTGTAACAGTTTTCTTCTGTCCCAGTTTCTCCCGGATGTGTAGAGGGAGTCCTCCGTGCCACGCTGGGGCATGAATCCGTATTGGCGAGTACTCATCCTTGGTAAAAGATTGAACTTGAGGCGGGCCACTAACAGCTTCTCCAAGATTTTACCGAATATCGGCAGTAAGCCGATCGGCCGGTAAGACCCGGAGTAGTGTAGTTGGTCTTGTTCGGTTTCCTGAGCACGATCACCACTGCCTCCTTCCACGCTCTGGGGAAGTGACAGTACTCAAGACATTTGTTCAGGAGAGCCAGGAAGAGCTCCGGGTCACATGCCATTGCTTGTGAGCATATGTCCGCGGTAAAGCCGTCCACACCTGGGGCCTTTTTGGCATTGAAGGACTCACACGCCGCCCTAAGCTCGGTCATTGTGAACGGCGGGTCGCAAGGTTCAGTTTGTTTCCCGTCGTTCACATTTTCCGCTTTCCGTCTGATGGTTGCGTGGTGAGTCGTATCTTCTGCCTCGTGGTCCCCAGGGTAGAAAGCCTCCGCCAAGCATTGGGCTGACTCCTTCGCATCAAGGACTCTGCCGTCCCTAATGAGCATGGGGTCCTCTTCCCTCCTTGTCGTTCTGCCTATTACCCTGTAGATCCCCTCCCATACCCCTTCCCTGTCTTGTTTCTCACAGAAGGTCTTCCAGCTCTGGACTTGGGATTTTGCAGCTTCTGACTCATATTCTTCTTTCTTTTTCAGGTACTCTTCTACGACCCTCGACCTCCTGGCCGGGGCAGCGCAGCGGATTCTTCGCTTCCTGATGGCGACCTCCTTCTTCAGCCTCTCAAGCTCCTCGGACCACCACGGGACGGTAAGTTTTTCTGTTTGTTTCTTTGGGGGAATCGACAGCGTACACGCGTCTTTTACTATCTCCGTATATTCCTCGACGGCTAAGTCTAACTTTTCTACGCTGTCGATTCTCTCAACTTTATCCTTGGTTAGCTGTTTTTCTTCCAATTTTTGGGCAAATTTTTCGCGGAACTTGGCCCAGTCAGCTTTTCTGGTATTGAACGTTCTTGTGGTCATATTTATATTTATTCCTTTTGCCCTATGTAACTTAATCGAGAATGTTATCCCGTTGTGGTCCGAGCTCGTCAGGCCATCGTCCACCAGGTCTATAAGATCAGTCGAACACATAGTCACGTCGACGTGACTACTGTATCACTGCTGCCCCCGGATGGTGTCGAAGGTCGGAATTTCCCCTGTGTTGAGTATACTCAGGTTCAGCTCAGTTGCGGCGCCCAGCATCTCTTCTCCTCTGCTGTTTGTACTCGGACTGCCCCACCACGTACTCTTGGCATTTGCGTCTCCTCCTACAATCCACCTGTCGGTCTTTATTGTGGCCTTGACTTTCCTAAGGTGGTCAATATAGGGTTCCAGGGGGCGGTCAGGCTCGAAATATATGGAGACCAGTACGATCTCCCAGCCGCCGGTTTGGACTCCCAGAACTACAATGTTGTTAGTCGTCAATTCCGGGTATTGCACGACTTTCATTTGACTATTTAGGACCGCTATGGCGGCCTTTGCGATCCCTTCGTCCTCCCCGGCGCTCTGGAAGATCCTGATCCCCCTGCGACTCTTCATGCGCCTCTCTCCGCCGACGTACGGTTCTTGAATGAGCGCCACCGCTGCCCCCCGCCTATCCGCCTCGATGAACAACTCATCCGTTGCCAACTTTTTCCTCTGCAAGTTTGCCTGCAAGATTCTGTACGCGGTTTGTCCGTCGTGGGGGCCCTCAGCAATATGCCACGGTGGAACGCGCCAGCTGGTCCCATCTGCGTCTCACCGGGCATTCTGTGCTAAATGCAT
Source organism: Pyralis farinalis (assembly GCA_947507595.1). NCBI lineage: Eukaryota > Metazoa > Arthropoda > Insecta > Lepidoptera > Pyralidae > Pyralis > Pyralis farinalis. The sequence continues at coordinate 321,669 of OX382279.1, read as the reverse complement.
TATGACGTGCGTTGTCCACTCCCGCCCTGGCACAATTCTTGCAATTTGGTGGCTCTCCGGTTATCCTCTCGCTACAGTCGGCACTCAAATGGGGGCCACCACAGTGACTGCACAGGTCCACGGCTTCCTTGCAGAACCGCTTCCCATGCCCATACCCCAGGCAGCGGGTACACTGCACCAGGGGGGTCTGGTCCTCGACCGTCACTCTCTGGAGGTCCACTCGCAGTTTCCTCTCGGCGATAGCTCTCCTCCAGATCACCGGAGACACGCACAAGACAATGTGCCCATTGTGGGGATTTCTCGCTCTCCTGCGGTATTTTATTGTAACGCGATTTTCCTTGTCGTCGAGGCCGTGAAAGACCCCCCCGGTTCTGGTTCCGGAGGGCTTTGATGACTTCATCATCACTGTGTATACGCAGTACGTCCCTCAGAACCAGAAACGGGTCCTTGTTCTTCACATCCTCGACGACAAGGTGCTCCCCGGCTGCTTGTAGGCGTTCTTTTACCTTTTTCTTTTCCTGTTCGTCCCTACAACTCATGATTACTTTCCTATCCTTTGCCTTTCTAACTCTCTCCACTCGAACCCATCCCTCCTTTGCATCGACTGCCCTTCTTATTTTTTCCATAACCTCTTCCCCGGTTTCTTCCTCATTTTTCGAGGAGACAACCACGGAGTGCATGGCGGTTCGCTCCGGATCCTGGTTGCCGGTTTGAGGTATGGATGCGACGCTTGCATAACTTGCCCTACCTATCGTCTCTTCCTGTCTTTTTATAGCCTCGTTTAGGTCGTTCATTACCCGGTTGTTTTATTTATTTATTTATTTATTTATTCAAACATACACAGTATTGAACATTACAAATTTAAAAAAAATCCAATGCGTTCAACAGTGTTTAAATGAAGAAACGAAAAGAGACAAATTACATATCATTAATTAATAATTTTCAGCGAACTTTGTAGCTTCTATGTGAAATTCGCTCCTTGAGCAACTAAATAGATCAAATATTGAGTTTTTAATTAACATTTCATTAATCAGGCGCAGCGCTCTAGTCAATGGAGCGTGACTCGCCGCTGTCGTCCTCGTACCCCGGCAGGCGAACAACTTGTGGGAACGCGCTCTAATGTAGTTGTCCGGTACATATAATACAATCTGCTCCAACACTGCCGGGTTGTGTGTGAATCCCCTGAGAAGACCGAACACAAATTCCATCAGTGTGACGGTTCGCCTCACTTCTAGAGAATTGTATCCGGTCATACCCAGCAGGAAAGCACTGGGATACACGGCTGGGAACCCGACATAATACCCATAATGCTTATGGTACAACCACCTTATGAACTTCTTTTGGAGTTTATCGACCATTGAAACGTATTTGGCTTCAAAAGGGTTCCACACTACCGCGTTAAACTCTAACTTGCTCCGTACGTATGCATTATATATTAGCTTTATAGCTATAATGCAGTCGAGATGACTCGCCTGTCGCAGCACAAACCCTAACGCTCGGTAGGCACTTTTACAAATATTATCGATGTGATTGCGAAATGTAAGGTCACTGCTCATTACGATGCCTAAGTCAGTTATTGACGATACTCGTTTCACACAGTCGCGACCAACACGATAGTTAGCTATGTGGGGACTTGGTGACCTACTGTATGAAACAATGAAGCATTTGTCTATATTAAAATGCAGGTCATTGTTCACACTCCACCGGACAACATTATCGATGTCACGTTGAAGCGCCTCGCAATCACTCTTATCACGTATCTCCAAAAACAGCTTTAGATCGTCAGCAAACAACAGACACTGTGCTGCACTGACTGTCATCGGCAAGTCATTTATCAATATTAAAAATGCCAAAGGACCCAAATTCGAACCCTGACTCACACCTGAATACGTGAAATACATCTCAGATTCACTTCCGCAGTGCTGCACGTACTGCCTTCTATTACTCAAATACGAAGAAAAGAAATGGAGCAGTGCGGGAGTGAACCCAATCGCTGCACACTTTTTTAACAATACGTCATTATTAACAACATCGAAGGCCTTACGAATATCGAGATAGATTGAATCCACCTGGACACCCGCGTCTGTGTTATTACAAGTGTAAGTCCAGAACGACATGAGGTTACTAACAGTCGATCGGCCGTGCCGGAAGCCGTGCTGAGCATCACATAAGCGAGCTTCTATTTGCCTACTAATCTTATAATGCAAGACCATTTCGAATAACTTGCCGAAAACAGACAGTACCGCTATAGGCCTGTGATCCTTAACCTCAGCACTAGAGCTGCTCTTGGGGACAGGTATCACTCGCGTTGTTTTCCAAGCCTCTGGATATATATTCTTCTTGATACATAAATTAAATAAATACAATAAAGGATATTTAAATACTGATCCGCAGTCCTTAACGATGTAAGGCGGGATACCGTCAGGCCCAGCCGACTCCTTAGGTTTTAGCGATATTAACGCACGCTCAATATCCTCGAGGAATATACAAGGTATATGGACCCAGCTAGCATCCGCATCAATTGACGCCATCGCTTCCTCTACACACAATTTTGGCGGATTTTGAGTATAGACAGAGCAGAAGTAATCAGCAAAAGCCTGCGCCGTATCCTCCGAAGGGACTAACTGACCATCTTTCAAAATTCGTTTACAAGTGCGTTTGCAATTATTTTTAGCATTTACATACCGCCAAAATGAAGAGGGATCTCTCTTTATATTACATTCCATTGTTTTTTTATATTGCCTAAAATCATTTCTTATACCTATCTTTACAAGAGCTCTGTAACGAGAAAATAATGCACGATCACTCTGAGAATGAGATTTCTTATACAATTTGTGATAGAAATGTTTAGTTTTAATATTACGCCTGGTTTCGGCCGAATACCATGCCGGGTATGTATACTTCGACCGTACCCACCTCTTTTTTATTGGTACACAATCGTGTATACACGTACGAAGCAAGTTATAAAAATGCGCGACCGCTTGTTCTGGTTCAGAAAGTTCATAAAGTGGTCCCCAATCTATTGTTGAAAAACGGGAGTATAGTTTAATAAAATCGGCTTTCCTAAAATTCCACTCCCGGACAGTATTAGAGCCGAAATCTCGAGGTTTTACATTACTATGAGTGTACTCCTTTTCGACTAAAACAAATAGTGGCGGGTGGTACACATCAGCCGGCACTAAACTATCGAGTTCACGCTCCACTGTCACCAGTCCTAATGACGAACTGCTTAATACGAGATCCAGTGTTACACCATTGCTATTGGGAACCCTATTTGCCTGATTCAAATTACACATCGACAGTACACATTCAAAACGAGCATTTATAACAGCTGATGCCGAGTTCAAATTAAAGTCGCCGCACACTAAACAATTTTGATATTGAACACCCATACGTTCTATTGTCTCGAATACGACTGAATATTCATCTTCGCTAGTGCCCGGCGGAATGTACACACACATGCTAACAAGCAATAAGTTATTATCGCGATACAAACCACCGCACACTATTTCGCAACCGGTTTCTCCGCATCCAACGTCGATATGCCGCAATTCATAAGCGGGAGCGGAAATCAGTGCGACTCCTCCCCCACGTCTTGCACCTGGTCTGTCGGTCCTTAGAAGTGAATAACCTAATGGTACGACCTCGGCATCTCTTATACCCTCTTGAAGCCAGGTTTCCGTAATAAAAAACAAATGAGACGATGATACCGCTAATGATGATGAAAACTGACTAAGCTTAGTACGAAGACCTCTCACGTTTTGATAGGAGACTTTTAATAGCCTTTTATTGGTGCGATCGTGTCGCATCTTGACGCTCGTCGGTTCTCCTATGGTAGTTTCTTTTACGAAACCACTCATTAAACTGAGTATTTGGCGGCCAACTACTTGGGGTCATGAAATACTCAAACACACCTTCCGGCACAGTAACTACAAATGAGGCGTAGTTCTGGTGTTTTAGCTGCAGCTTTTCCACAGCGTACGGAGCTTGTTCTGGTTTTTTCTTTGCCATATACGACTGCACATTTTCCGCTGTAACATCGCACTTTAAAGACCACAAATGAATTTGTCTATGCTTTTCGACACCAGTCAGTTCTTTATCCTCCGCTCCGGTACCGCGATTGACTAGCCTTCGATGTTTATAACGGACGGACGTGAACTCATCGACACCATTCTCGCTGTCGCTCATAACTTGGGCAGCATCCTCCTCTGCAACTGTTGGTCTGCATGACGTAGCTTGCAATGCGGCGGCGGCGGCGCGCGCTGAGGCCGATCCCGCCGATGAAGAAGCAACGTTTGAGCCCACACGACGATGATCCGGGGGGCTGGGAGGGTTGGCCGCTTTCTGCTTACGAGTTTGCACCGTCGACCTCGGTTGTTGCAGCGCTGCGACGGGCCGCCGGGGCGCGGGGGGATTTCCATATACTGCGGCCGTTGCGGGTGTTGTTGTAGAAGTACCCACATTTGGAGATTGTTGAGCACTCTGCAGGCGATCTATTTTAGCTTCCAGAGAACGAACCGTATCCACAAGGGAGTTAATTTTTAGCTCCATTGGAAGAAGCAACCCCTGAATTGTTTTAACCAATTGGTCAGCTATATTCTGGTCCATTTTCAAAACAATTATAATATATTAACACAGAACAAACACTACACGTCTTGTGTTAAAGAGTACCCGCGCGCGAATTTTCTAGGATGAGCCTCTTGTTTTCCTCAATTTTTGCAAGTATCATGTCGCATCCTTCTTGACTGGATTTTCCGGTCCTATTCCCTTTTTGGGGCGTCTCCGTCAGGGTCAAAATCTCTTCCTTCTTCTCATTGCTCGGCCTCCCTTTCCTTTCAGTCGCCAATTCAGCCTCCGCTTCCTTGACGATCTGAAACAGTCGTTCCACGGCCTGCAACACGTCTTGCTTGATGTCTGTTTTTAAATTCCTAGATATTGCTAGGGACATCTTGGCTTTGTTGTGGCAGGCCCTGGCCTCGTCAGTCCTACTCTTCGGGGACACAGTACCCACTTTCCGAACTAGCACCTTTCCCTCCAGGGGGGGCGTCGGTTTGGCCTTTGTTGGTGCCGCCAGGGCTGTCATGATTGTCGTGGGTTTGTTCTTCCGCGTATCAGCTTCTGGGTTTGTGTCCGTTTCAGCAGACTCCCACTGGCCGATGCTTCGTCTCACTTTGGAGACCTGAGTAGGGCTTGCTCTCTTGTCTTTGCTTGGGGTTTGGCCCTCATTGGTCGAGTTGTTGGCATTTTTAATAGGCGTCCTAATTCCGAACATTGTTCTTGGAGGTATGCGTCACTTACAGCTAAAATAAAAGGTCACTCAAAAAAGTGAGTCGATTGTAAAAGTTGTAAATAATCGTGTTTATATATATATAAATCTGTCGGTTTATGTGTGTTTTTGATTACAGTCAATGACTCTCCCGGAGTCTTGTCTCTTATATCTAGGATTATTTATCTAGTTTCGTATGGTAGAGTAGTTTTCCAACTTTTTGTGTACTCTACCTAGAGTCAGCCGGTTTATACGTCCCCTCTATCTATGTCCTGATAGGCCTCCACATGCAGACCAACCCACAAAAAACCGCGTTCGATTTGGACCACTGGTTCCTGAGTTATTTGGGTTTGAAATTTCGGTGGAGTTTGTGGAGGAAGGTGGAGCTAAGTTTAAACCGGCTGTAACTTTGCCAATTTTGAAGCTAACGAGACGGGGATTTCGCTGCTGTGGTGTTCTTTGCTTAGGCAATAAGCGGCCGCCGTCAGTTGTCCTTGAAAATTGAGCGAGAGATATCTTGTCCCGTGCCGTTGTTTCCGACGCGGTAGAGTATCTCCTTACTATCCTCGAAAACCCCGCCTCGATAGGCCCTGTGGTTACGGAGTTAGAGGACTCCAAACTTTTCCAAGATGGCCGCCCAACTGTCAAAGTCAATCTTTGACGGCCTATATCTCGGCTTCTAGCCACCGGAGAAAGTCGGGGTTTGGAGTCCGCCCACTCAGTGTGACCTGTTCTTTTCGCTGGGCGCACCTCCTGGGGTCAAGAATTTCTTGGTGTCCAATCGGCGTCAATTTGGTACGTAGGGCAAGCGTTGGAGTCTATATCGCCAACGCTGAAAACCCCAGCGCTCTACGTCCCATGGTTCCGGAGCTATGGCCAGTTGAAATTTTTAAAGATGGCCGCCGAACTGTCAAACTCGATGTTTGACAGCCGATATTAGCGGTTCTAGAGCTCGCAGAAGCACGGGGTTTTGAATGCCGGGTTTGGCCCTGTCTGGACTACCCTCCAAGAATGCCTCCAGCGACAATAAAAAAATTTCGTCGAAACTGAGTAATTCGTGTGCAACACGATTATATAGGAGCTCGGTTGCTCAACTGTGAAAACCCCAAGTCGCTAGACCTGTCCGTTCCCGAGTTATTCGAATCTGAAATTTAACAAGATGGCGGCCAAAAGTGGAGTTTTCGCGTGAAAACTGTTATTTTCAACCTAGAAGTGTGAAATTTGGGCTATTTTATGTCTAATGTGCAGTCTAAAGATAATGTGATTATAAAATTTAATATTATTTAATTATTTTTAAAGTTATTTAGAAAAAACACTAAACATTTAATATCTCGGAAACGGAAGAGCCAAAAAATCTGAGCAAGGTGTCTAAATTTAGGATAAATCGAGGCGCATACAACACAATTGGATTTAAAATTTTTACGTTTGATTTTGTACCTATTTTTTTATAAAAAATCAAAATTCCCTTAAAACTTAATTTTCTCTGAAACTTTCCTCTACAATTTTGAATTAAAAGTATTTTATGGATAGAACTAACTAGCGCGCAACGTTTTTTAACAGAAAATTTATATGGTCTGCCTGAACTTTCAGAGATATTTGACCTTCAATTTCGAAACTTTAATATAAAATATAATAAAAACTAAGTGTTCTAAAAATCTGCACTGACTTTTGTTTTTCTCTGCTGGGCTCCCGGCTGCTCCCTGCGAAGATGCACGCCTCTGCGTCGACTCCTTCCCTGACCACACCGCCACGTGGTTTTTGTTTTTTTGTTGATTACTCCTTCAGTTTTTGTCCGAAAATCGTGGAGTTGGTTTCAGGACGTACTCCTTCTTCTTCCCCACCTTTTGATATAAAAAAGTGAGGGAGTCGTCACTTTATCTTGCGAGATATTGGCACTTTTAACACTTTCACAAAAACTTAACCTCTCAAAAGGGAGGTTTTTTCACAATATCTCTTCACTCACACTTCCGAATTTCGTACACTTTTCAGAATCGGGTGAAGGCAAAAAATCCGCAACTTTTGATGTATCGCACTTGATAATCGGACCGATTTTACTAATTTTAATGAATTTTTTAGTGCGGAGCGTTAGCAAAATGATGCGTTCTCAGCGAGGGGAGGCACGCAACTGGGTTAGGTTAGGTTGGGGTGCTAAGGCCGGAAAACCTCCTCGTGAGTCCGGGTCTGCTGCTGGCCTTTCTGTCCTCCTGGATACGTCCGGTTGGAACGACAGGCTAGCAACAGCCCGGACCTGGTACACCCTGGGCAACGGTCAGTAACTTCTCCTCGCGGGGTCTTGCTGATCGTTGGCGAATGTTCTGGCACGTAGGGGCGGAGTTCTGCCGCGGAGAAGGCATGTGCAGCGCAGTTATTTCTGTGCTGCATTTGGGCCGATGTCGCTCCCTTGGTACTTTGAGGGACGCGACCAAAGAAGGGTTGCTCGAGAGGAGCGACCAGGGGCCAGTCGAAAGACTGACTTCGAGAAGGAGCATACCGTAGCCCCTTGGGCCCTCTCTAAAGTCGACTTGGTTTCTGGGGTCAGATGACCTGACTTTGACACGACGATGATCCGGGGGGCTGGGAGGGTTGGCCGCTTTCTGCTTACGAGTTTGCACCGTCGACCTCGGTTGTTGCAGCGCTGCGACGGGCCGCCGGGGCGCGGGGGGATTTCCATATACTGCGGCCGTTGCGGGTGTTGTTGTAGAAGTACCCACATTTGGAGATTGTTGAGCACTCTGCAGGCGATCTATTTTAGCTTCCAGAGAACGAACCGTATCCACAAGGGAGTTAATTTTTAGCTCCATTGGAAAAAGCAACCCCTGAATTGTTTTAACCAATTGGTCAGCTATATTCTGGTCCATTTTCAAAACAATTATAATATATTAACACAGAACAAACACTACACGTCTTGTGTTAAAGAGTACCCGCGCGCGAATTTTCTAGGATGAGCCTCTTGTTTTCCTCAATTTTTGCAAGTATCATGTCGCATCCTTCTTGACTGGATTTTCCGGTCCTATTCCCTTTTTGGGGCGTCTCCGTCAGGGTCAAAATCTCTTCCTTCTTCTCATTGCTCGGCCTCCCTTTCCTTTCAGTCGCCAATTCAGCCTCCGCTTCCTTGACGATCTGAAACAGTCGTTCCACGGCCTGCAACACGTCTTGCTTGATGTCTGTTTTTAAATTCCTAGATATTGCTAGGGACATCTTGGCTTTGTTGTGGCAGGCCCTGGCCTCGTCAGTCCTACTCTTCGGGGACACAGTACCCACTTTCCGAACTAGCACCTTTCCCTCCAGGGGGGGCGTCGGTTTGGCCTTTGTTGGTGCCGCCAGGGCTGTCATGATTGTCGTGGGTTTGTTCTTCCGCGTATCAGCTTCTGGGTTTGTGTCGGTTTCAGCAGACTCCCACTGGCCGATGCTTCGTCTCACTTTGGAGACCTGAGTAGGGCTTGCTCTCTTGTCTTTGCTTGGGGTTTGGCCCTCATTGGTCGAGTTGTTGGCATTTTTAATAGGCGTCCTAATTCCGAACATTGTTCTTGGAGGTATGCGTCACTTACAGCTAAAATAAAAGGTCACTCAAAAAAGTGAGTCGATTGTAAAAGTTGTAAATAATCGTGTTTATATATATATAAATCTGTCGGTTTATGTGTGTTTTTGATTACAGTCAATGACTCTCCCGGAGTCTTGTCTCTTATATCTAGGATTATTTATCTAGTTTCGTATGGTAGAGTAGTTTTCCAACTTTTTGTGTACTCTACCTAGAGTCAGCCGGTTTATACGTCCCCTCTATCTATGTCCTGATAGGCCTCCACATGCAGACCAACCCACAAAAAACCGCGTTCGATTTGGACCACTGGTTCCTGAGTTATTTGGGTTTGAAATTTCGGTGGAGTTTGTGGAGGAAGGTGGAGCTAAGTTTAAACCGGCTGTAACTTTGCCAATTTTGAAGCTAACGAGACGGGGATTTCGCTGCTGTGGTGTTCTTTGCTTAGGCAATAAGCGGCCGCCGTCAGTTGTCCTTGAAAATTGAGCGAGAGATATCTTGTCCCGTGCCGTTGTTTCCGACGCGGTAGAGTATCTCCTTACTATCCTCGAAAACCCCGCCTCGATAGGCCCTGTGGTTACGGAGTTAGAGGACTCCAAACTTTTCCAAGATGGCCGCCCAACTGTCAAAGTCAATCTTTGACGGCCTATATCTCGGCTTCTAGCCACCGGAGAAAGTCGGGGTTTGGAGTCCGCCCACTCAGTGTGACCTGTTCTTTTCGCTGGGCGCACCTCCTGGGGTCAAGAATTTCTTGGTGTCCAATCGGCGTCAATTTGGTACGTAGGGCAAGCGTTGGAGTCTATATCGCCAACGCTGAAAACCCCAGCGCTCTACGTCCCATGGTTCCGGAGCTATGGCCAGTTGAAATTTTTAAAGATGGCCGCCGAACTGTCAAACTCGATGTTTGACAGCCGATATTAGCGGTTCTAGAGCTCGCAGAAGCACGGGGTTTTGAATGCCGGGTTTGGCCCTGTCTGGACTACCCTCCAAGAATGCCTCCAGCGACAATAAAAAAATTTCGTCGAAACTGAGTAATTCGTGTGCAACACGATTATATAGGAGCTCGGTTGCTCAACTGTGAAAACCCCAAGTCGCTAGACCTGTCCGTTCCCGAGTTATTCGAATCTGAAATTTAACAAGATGGCGGCCAAAAGTGGAGTTTTCGCGTGAAAACTGTTATTTTCAACCTAGAAGTGTGAAATTTGGGCTATTTTATGTCTAATGTGCAGTCTAAAGATAATGTGATTATAAAATTTAATATTATTTAATTATTTTTAAAGTTATTTAGAAAAAACACTAAACATTTAATATCTCGGAAACGGAAGGGCCTAAAAATCTGAGCAAGGTGTCTAAATTTAGGATAAATCGAGGCGCATACAACACAATTGGATTTAAAATTTTTACGTTTGATTTTGTACCTATTTTTTTATAAAAAATCAAAATTCCCTTAAAACTTAATTTTCTCTGAAACTTTCCTCTACAATTTTGAATTAAAAGTATTTTATGGATAGAACTAACTAGCGCGCAACGTTTTTTAACAGAAAATTTATATGGTCTGCCTGAACTTTCAGAGATATTTGACCTTCAATTTCGAAACTTTAATATAAAATATAATAAAAACTAAGTGTTCTAAAAATCTGCACTGACTTTTGTTTTTCTCTGCTGGGCTCCCGGCTGCTCCCTGCGAAGATGCACGCCTCTGCGTCGACTCCTTCCCTGACCACACCGCCACGTGGTTTTTGTTTTTTTGTTGATTACTCCTTCAGTTTTTGTCCGAAAATCGTGGAGTTGGTTTCAGGACGTACTCCTTCTTCTTCCCCACCTTTTGATATAAAAAAGTGAGGGGGTCGTCACTTTATCTTGCGAGATATTGGCACTTTTAACACTTTCACAAAAACTTAACCTCTCAAAAGGGAGGTTTTTTCACAATATCTCTTCACTCACACTTCCGAATTTCGTACACTTTTCAGAATCGGGTGAAGGCAAAAAATCCGCAACTTTTGATGTATCGCACTTGATAATCGGACCGATTTTACTAATTTTAATGAATTTTTTAGTGCGGAGCGTTAGCAAAATGATGCGTTCTCAGCGAGGGGAGGCACGCAACTGGGTTAGGTTAGGTTGGGGTGCTAAGGCCGGAACACCTCCTCGTGAGTCTGGGTCTGCTGCTGGCCTTTCTGTCCTCCTGGATACGTCCGGTTGGAACGACAGGCTAGCAACAGCCCGGACCTGGTACACCCTGGGCAACGGTCAGTAACTTCTCCTCGCGGGGTCTTGCTGATCGTTGGCGAATGTTCTGGCACGTAGGGGCGGAGTTCTGCCGCGGAGAAGGCATGTGCAGCGCAGTTATTTCTGTGCTGCATTTGGGCCGATGTCGCTCCCTTGGTACTTTGAGGGACGCGACCAAAGAAGGGTTGCTCGAGAGGAGCGACCAGGGGCCAGTCGAAAGACTGACTTCGAGAAGGAGCATACCGTAGCCCCTTGGGCCCTCTCTAAAGTCGACTTGGTTTCTGGGGTCAGATGACCTGACTTTCGGGGCCAGACTGGCTGGAGAGAGGGGCCAAGGGGGTCGGGGGTCTTGGCTTCAACGCCCGGACTGCGAGGAAGAAAACCTCTATAAAAAATTACCCCTAGTCCTTGTGTGGTGGGCAGGCTGTCGCTGCTCGCGACAATTATATCTTAGTCTTAGGATGAGCTATTATTGTCTGCAGGGTGGTGACACACGGTCCACCACATCGACGCAGTTGGTAACGTGCTGTGGTACTCATGGGCAGGGGGATTGCTGCCTGCTAGCGTTACAACCTCGCCGGAACTGGCAACCGGCGTTGTATATGCCTTGGCCTATCTAATACGGGAATGAGCGTCACCCCGGGCTCGACATTATTTCGTCTCTACTCGTGGGACCAAGTTATGGATTCTTTGATAAAAAACGATGTTGTGGGAGAAGTGGTGAGGAGCGGTCCGAATTCGGACGTAGCGGGACGCGACGAGCGAGGTAGGAGCTCGGAGAGGAGTGGTGGGGTGTCGGATGGGAACGCGGACCCCTTGGTGGATTGGGCCGGGTCGGACTCTGCGTCCATGGGCAGCCTGCCCGAGGCGCTGCTTAGCCGGAAGCGGCTCTTCTCCGGCTCGGACACGGAGACCGGATGGGAGAGCGGGATCAAGGTTCCGACCTCCGCGCGCGGCAAACCGCGTGGGCTCTCGCCGGGGCTAGCAAGGGCTCAGCAACTGCTGGACCAGAGGAAGGAGGCAGCCCAGGAGGAGGAATTCCGGAGGTCCCTGGAGAAGCGGGCCCACAGGAAGGGACGTGGGGGCTCTAAGGTGGGAGAAGCGGAGGTGCGGGTTATCCCGGAAGATTTTGGCGGTATGGGCGCTGAAGAGCTCATGGTGCCGGCCGAGGGGAAGCTTAATGTCATCCTCGGCCTCACTGGGAGGAGCGCCAGTTTGCGGGGGGGCTATTCCGCCAAGATAGCCCGGGCCTCCGGCTCCATACGGGAAATCCTCGAGGCCCTGGTGGAGCGCACTGAGGCGGAGGAGACTCGCCGCCTCAGAGCCGACAACAAGCGGCTCCAAAGGGAGGTGGCGCAGTTGAAAGAGGAGGTCGGTGCGCACCGCCGGGAATTTGAGGAGATGAAGAAGGAGAGGGCGGAGCAGAGGCAGAACCCGATGAGCCGGGATGATCTCCAGGAACTGGAGAGCAACATCGCTCGGCTCGTCGGGAATTTGGTAGACGGGCGCCTTAGTGCCATCGAGGCGCGTCTACCTCCAGCGCCGGTCACACGGCCACCCTTTGCGGGTGACGGATCGCCGTTGGCGCGTGCGACGAGGGCGGCCATCGCACAGGCCGGACGCTCGGCTTCTCGGGCCGAGGAGCCGGCAGAACTGGAGGTTCGCCCTGAAGCGAGACCGGCCACCGGGAGCAGTGCCCGCAAGGGCAAGGGCAAGGCCCCGTGGACGAACTTCGGGCCGTCCACTTCGCACAGGGGGGAGCCGGAGGCGGCGACCCCGAAGAAAGCGGCGACCCAGGAGGCGGCGACCCCAAAAGAGGCGGGAGGACCTGCCTCGGTCACGGCAGCGAATAGCTGGACCGAGGTGGTCAAAAGAAAGCCGCGGAAGCCAACCGCGCCCGCGGCCGAAGTGCGCAAGCCTTCGGCGGTGGCGAAGAAGGGGCCCAAAAAGCCCAAAGTGGTGCTCCCTAGCTCCACGGCCGTAATACTTAAGTTACGGCCGGAGGCAGCGGCCAAGGGAGCCACCTACAGCTCCGCCCTGCTGGAGGCTGAGCGAAAGGTGGACCTGGCGGAGCTGGGCATTGCCTCGCTCCGAATCCGGCAGTCGGCAACTGGAGCCAGACTGCTGGAGGTGTCCGGCGCCACCAGCCATGAAAAAGCGGACGGGTTGGCTTCCCGCCTCAAAGAGGCTTTGTCCGGCGTCGCGGAGGTCTCCAGGCCCGTAAAGTGTGCGGAGTTCCGCATCACGGGCCTGGACGATACGGCTACCGCGGAGCGCATAAAGGCTGCGGTCGCGCGAGAAGGGGGCTGCGCGCCTGACCAGGTCAGGGTGGGGGAGATCCGCTCTGACCTGCGGAGAGCGCGCTCCGCCCTGATGCGCTGCCCGGTTACGGCAGCAAAAAAGCTGCTGGAAACGGGCAGCCTCAAGGTGGGTTGGAGCAGGGTGCAGCTCCAGCATTTGGAGACGCGTCCCATGCACTGCTTTAGGTGCATGGGAAAGGGCCACATGGCTGAGCTGTGCCCCTCCACGAAGGACCGCAGCTTTCTTTGCTATAGGTGTGGGGACCCGGGTCACAAGGCCTCGACCTGCTCGGCCCCACCGCGCTGCGCGGTATGTGTCGACGCCGGCAAACCTGCCGGGCACGTGATGGGGGGAAAAAAGTGCAACCCCCCATCGGTGCGCGGGAAGACCCTCTCTCCCGGACGTGAGAGGGAAGAACAGGCGGCGCCGCCGGCTGAGATGTCCGAGTAATGCTTAGACACCCTGGCTTCCTGCAGGCCAACGTCAACCACTCCGCTGGGGCTCAGGACCTTTTCCTGCAGTCAATGGCGGAGTGGGACGTGGACGTGGCGGTGGTCTCGGAGCCATATGCGGTCCCCTCCAGGCCGCATTGGGCTGGAGATGTTGATAGCTCCGTGGCTATCGTCACGAGGCCTGGCGCCGGCCCTCCTCTCACTATCAGGGAGAAGGGAGCAGGATATGTGGCGGCGGTTCGGGGAGGATGCGCGATAATCGGCGTGTACTTCTCCCCGAACCGCGACCTGCCGGCCCTGGAGCGCTTTCTTGGTGCTCTCGGGCCGGCGGTTAGGCGGCTGGCACCCCTTCCGGTCCTCGTGGCCGGGGACTTCAATGCCAAGTCTACAGCGTGGGGCAACCCGGTCACGGGGACGAAGGGGCAGAAGGTAGAGGAGTGGGCGCTAGCTGCGGGGCTGTCCCTGCTGAATAGGGGGACAGTCCACACGTGCGTGCGGTGGAACGGGGGCTCCTGGTGGTGGACCTCTCGTTCGCTACCCCCGACGCCGCACGCAACGTGCGGAGTTGGAGAGTGGAAGAGGGGGTGGAGACACTTTCGGACCATAGATATTTATTTATATTTTATTTATTTATTTATTTATATTTAAGGAAAACCAACAGCTTACAAAAAATAAAGTACAAGACACAATAGACAATAGAAAGCCAATAAAAGGTTCCCACAGATAGAAATAGTATACAAAACAAACACAGGAGCACTTAAATATAAATATAATAGTAATAATAGATATATAAGGTTCGAGGTGTGCTCCGCCCCTGGGAGTCCGGCGGTTTCGTCCCGGAGGCGAAGTTGTTTCCCGCGTTGGGCACTCACAAAGCTCAACCGGGAACTAGCGGAGGAAGCGGCGATAGGTTAGGTTTTTTTTTTTTTTTTTTTTACGTGGGGAAATGCGTTTACGCACTTCGCCTCCCCCGCCGTGTGGGCAGCGGGGACGGCATCGAGTGGGACTACCGGCCAAACGGCCGGACTACCCACTAAACCCCTTAGCCGAGTCGCAGGATAGGCAAGTGTATACTCACTGCGGCTCGGCAAGGGTCGCCCTCTTGTGGAGGGCTCGACACAAGATGGGGGGGACATATTTGGTCCCCCTCGACTCCTCTTGATGGCTCCCCCGAAACACGGAGGGGAGCCATCCGCCACTTACTACTCACTGGGGCGGCAGGTCCCCCGACCCGCCGCCCGTGGCTACTCTAATCGGGGACGCCGGCATAGATACGTCGCCGGCGCCCCCTCGCCGTAGGCCGACGGGGCGGGAGTGTGCTACCGGCACGCTCCCGCTCCCGCAGCTCCTCTCTCTTGGCGCCATCACCTCGTGAGAATACGAGGAGACGGCGGCCCAACACTCTTCGCTGCCGGCCATGGCTTTCACGACGGCCGACAGCGATAGATCCCGCCCAATTGCGTCCATAAGCGGAGCGCGCCGGGCATCCCACGCCGCGCACACGGAGAGCGTGTGCTCTGCCGTGTCCACGACGCCGGCCGCGCAGTGGCGACATACGGGGTCCGACTCGATCCCCACCAACTCCCACAGGTACTTGGCAAAACAGCCGTGTCCCGTGAGGAGCTGGGTCAGGAAATAAGTCGGCACCCGATGCCGCGCCTCCACCCACGGACGCAGGACGGGGCGAATGGCCCCGACGAGCGATCTGCTCGCCGAGGCGTCCGCCAACCTGTCCGCCCACTTCCGGAACAGGACATCACGTCCTTCACGTCTCCAGCGATTGACGTGTTCCGGAAGCGGGCGTTCGCCTTCTCGGCGCATCAGGGCGCCCCTCTCGTAGACCTCCGCTAGGACCCCAGCCTCCAGGTCCCAGGGGAGGCTACCCGCGATCAGGCACGCCGCCTCATACGAGACGGTGCGGTACGCCCGGGCGGCCCTCTGCGCGATGACCCGCTGCGGACGTCGCAGCAGGGTCAGGTTCCATATCCAGCGAGACAGCCAACAACACCTCCCCCTGGGCGACAGCCTCCTCCACCCTGTCCCTGAGACGGGATATGGGGTCCAGTGTGGATCTCCCACAGCGGAAGCCGAACTGGTCGCCGCTGAGAACCGGCCCATCCGCCCCCAAGCTCCCGACGAGTCGCGCAGCGAGCACCCGCTCTAGGAGCTTGCATGCCTCGTCGAGCAGAACAATGGGACGGTAGGCCGACGGCGACTCGGCTGGGCGCCCGTGCTTTCGAAGCAGCACGAGCTTGCCCGTCTTCCACCGCCGCGGGAGTTTCCCCGACACCAAACACTCCGTCAAGAGGGACAGGATCTCCTCCTCGAGGACCGGCACCACAAGGGCTAGGACCCGCCCAGGTATACCGTCCGGGCCCGGGGCGCGATTCCTGAGTTTTAACTTCAGGACCGCTGCCCCTAACTCGGCCTCGGACACGGGCGGGACGACCTCGTCCTCCGCCGGTCCCCGGCTCGGCGCTGCCATCCGCGGTGGCACCCACTCTTCCCTCGCCGGAAACAAGGAGCTGACCACTTGCTCCAGAAAGAGTGGCTCCAGAGTCCTGGTGAGGGGAGGCGCCCAAGGTCCGAGCTTCTGGCTCACAGCCTTGTAGGGGCGTCCCCACGGGTCCTCGTTGAGGCTGTCGAGCCACTCTTTCCAGGCCTCCTCTTTGGCGGCCCTTATCGCCGAGCTAAAGGCCGCACGCGCGGCCCTGTACGCGGCGAATAATTCTTCTTCGAGGGCGAGGTTTCTGACCCTCCTCCCGCGACTGCGGGTGTACCTGCGCTGAGCTGCGTGAACTACATAGTTTACGCAGCTCTGCCAGGTGTGGTCGCCACCAGTACACCCGCCTCCGCGGGGGGGTGGGTCTCGCCCTCCGCATCGCCGCGTCGCAGACGCGAGTCAGCGCTCCTGCGAGCCACTCGCACCTCGCGTCCACGTCCAAGCCGCTTACAGCGGCAGCCCACCGCTCGACGACGGCCGCCTCTTTGGCCAGCTCCGGGTCCAGCGTGCTGAGACGCCACCGCGGACCTTCCTCTGACAGGGGGCGGCTAAAATCTATAGCCGGAGAGTCCGCGGGAGCGGAGACGACGTCGAACCGGATATATCGGTGATCCGATAGCGTCTCCACCCCCTCGATGACCCTCCAGTTTCTCGCGCGGCGGGCCAGGGTGGGACTGGCGAACGAGAGGTCGACAATCGACCCGCCCTGTCTCCGCACGCATGTGTGAACCGCCCCCGCGTTCAGTAGCGCCAAGCCCGTGGACACCGCCCAATCCTCCAAAGTCTCCCCCCGGGCGTCGGTCGCTGGGGATCCCCACGCCCTGGATTTGGCGTTGAAATCCCCGGCAACCACCACGGGGGTGGGGTGCACGTCCGCCACCAGAGCCCCGACTTCCGCGAGCATCTGCTCGAAGTCGGCGAGGCTTCTGTTGGGTGAGAAGTACACCCCAATCACTGCAACGTCGCCCAGCGAAGCGAGAACGCACCCGCGACCACGCGACACCATGTCGAAGGGGGCAGGAGCAGCGCCGCCCCGCCAGGCGACGATAGCTACCGAGTCGTCCCGGTCGCCCGCCCAGTCATCCCGGGCGCGGACGCAGTACGGCTCAGCGACTATGGCCACTATCGTTTGCCACTGCACTGCGGTCTGGATCAGAAGATCCTGGGCCGCAGTACAGTGGTTCACGTTAGCCTGCAGGAATGAGACTTTAGCCATCATTGTTGGGCCGTGTCCATCGCCTCTTCTAATGGCTGGGTGAGGGGTCTTGAATTGGCCCCTCCCGTGGCCTTCGCCACCCGAGTCCGGCGGCCTCTCCCGCGAGCCATCGCGGGGCACATTTTAGAGCCCAGGCGATGGCCCGCCGCGGCGCCCTCCGCCGCGCAGACGGAGCAATTTGGGTCCGCGTCGCAAGCGTCCTGCTTATGGCCAGGACGCCCGCAGCGGAAGCACAGCGCGCTGCGATCAACCTCGCAAGCGCACTGTGCCCCGACATGCCCCGGCACCAGACAGCGGAAGCACCGCTGCGGTCTCGGCTCGAGGAGGACCACCCGAGCGTTGGTCCACCCAACCGTCAGGCGACGGCCATCCGTCACCTTCTTGGCCGCCACAGCAGGGCACCGCACCCAGACGGTGCCCTGTCGACCAGGTGGGCGGTGTATTACGCCCACCTTAACCTTCTCGGACGAGCAACCCCCCCGCACTTGCGACGGCCTGGGCCACTATCTCGCTGGTAGCCGTGTCGCCCAGGCCGGTGATCTGCACCTCCGTAGACATCTCCGGCCGGGAAACCCTGACGTCCTCACCCAGGGCTAGCCGGAGTTTCTCGGCGAGGACGTCGGCCTTCTGGGCCTTTTCAGGCCCGGCCACCTCCAAAATCCGGCCCCCAGTTACAGCTGTACGGAGGCGGACGCCGTCAATGCCGAGGCCCTTCAGGTCGACCTTCCTCTCGGCCTCGGTCATCACTTGGGCGTAGGTTACGCCCTTTTCTACCGCGTCCTGCCGCAGTGTCAGCACCACCGCGGCGGTGCGAGGGGCGCGGACCTTCGGGGCCTTTACCTTAGGCTTGGCAGCGGCAGTGGGCGCAGCGGGGTTAGGTTTCGCCTTTTTTGGGCGTGCTGCCACCTTATTCCATTCCCCCAGCTTTGGGAGACTTGGTGCGGGGTGCGAGGGGCGCACCTCGCGCGCGGCCTCAGCTTCGATCGCCGCAGCGCTCTTCTTCTTTCTTTTCCCCATCACCTTGCCTCCCGGAGCAACTGCCGGGGGTAGGGGAGGGGAAATTGAGGGCCCAGGTGTCGGATCAGGGCCCGGCAGTGCTGGTGCCACGTCCACCATGGGCACCGCTCGGACGTCCGTCGCCACTTGCGCGGCGCGGGCGGCAGCGCGCGTGTCCGCCGCAAGCGGAGGACGCAGCCGCGGCTCCGGCAGGAGACGACTCTCAATCTCGGCGAGACGCGCGTCGATGAAAAATGATATTTCCTCACGCGTCATCGTCGGTGCCGAGACCGCCTGCCGCTCAAAGTCCTCCATCTTTTTCTGTAGGGCGGCCAGCTCGCCCTGCAGATGGAGCACCTCCTCTGACTCCGTGCGGGACCTCATTTCTCGGGAGTTACCTTCCGTCTCCGAGCCGACAATGCTCGGCTGCAGCGCGAGGTCTCCTCGCTGCGGGAAGAAGTCCGGGCGCATCGCCTGGAATTCGAGGAGCTCCGGAAGGAGAGGAGGGCGCAGGCGCAGGGGCCGGCGGGCCCGGTCGATCTCCAGGCTCTGGAAGCCAACATCGCCCGGCTCGTCGGCAACCTCGTCGATGGGCGCAAGGCAGGCCGCCAAAGTGGGCCCCGCCCGCCGAACTGGGGCCAGCGACTCCTGCGAGGCCGGCGCCCGCCAAGGCGTCAGCCAACACTCCCGCGGGTAAGGAGGAGGGCCGAAAGCCCAAGGTGGTGCTCCCCGGCTCCACGGCCGTAATTTTAAAGTTACGGCCGGAGGCAGCCATAGGGGGGGCATCGTATGCCTCGGCCCTCTTGAAGGCCGAGCGGGAGGTGAATCTGGGGGAGCTGGGAATCGGCTCGCTCCGGATACGCAAGTCGGCGACCGGAGCGAGGCTGATCGAAGTCCCCGGCTCCACCAGCCACGAGAAGGCTGACGCCTTGGCGGCCAAGTTGACGGCCGCCCTGTCCGGCGTCGTAGAGGTGTCCAGGCCCGTTAAGTGTGCGGAGTTCCGCCTCACGGGTCTGGACGATGCCGCAACGGCACAGCGAGTCCAAGCTGCGGTCGCGCGCGAGGGGGGCTGCACCTCCGAGCAGGTTCGGGTGGGCGAAATCCGCCCGGACTGGCGGAATTCCAGCTCTGCCCTGATGCGCTGCCCGGTGACGGCAGCGAAAAAGCTGCTCGAGCTGGGCAGTATAGGGGTGGGCTGGAGCAGGGTGCAGCTTCATTTGCTGGAAGCGCGCCCCATGCACTGTTTCAAGTGCATGGGGAAGGGGCACACAGCCGAGCTGTGCCCCTCCAAGGAGGACCGCAGCCGGCTCTGCTACAGGTGCGGGCAGCCGGGGCATATTGCCTCGGGCTGCTCGGCCCAGGCCCGCTGTGCCGTATGCGCCGACGCCGGGCGGAAGGCGACGCACGTGATGGGGGGCCGCCTCTGCGACCCCCCATCCGTCCGCGGGAGAACGCCCCCCATCTCCCGCGGGAGTGGGCAGCAGGTGGCGCCTGAGGCTGGGATGTCCGAATAATGGCCGGACATCCCCGCTTCCTGCAGGCCAACGTCAACCGCTCCGCCGGGGCTCAGGACCTTTTCCTGCAGACCATGGCGGAGTGGGACGTGGACGTGGCGGTGGTTGCGGAACCATATTCCGTGCCCTCCCGGCCTAACTGGGCCGGGGATCTGGACGGTTCCGTGGCCATTGTCACGAGGCCTGGCGCCAGCCCCCCACTCGTGTTGAGTGGGAGGGGGGCGGGATACGTGGCGGCGGTTCGGGGAGAGTACGCAATCATCGGTGTGTACTTCTCCCTGAACCGCGACCTGCCGGCCTTGGAGCGGCTGCTCGACGCTCTGGGGTCGGCAGTGAGGCGGCTAGCGCCCGCCCAGGTTTTCGTGGCCGGGGACTTCAACGCCAAGTCCACGGCGTGGGGCAACCCGGCCACGGAAGCCAAAGGGCGGAAGGTGGAGGAGTGGGCGCTGGCCGCGGGACTGTCCCTCTTGAATAGGGGGACAGTCCACACGTGCGTGCGGTGGAACGGAGGGTCGGTGGTGGATCTGTCCTTCGCCACCGCGTCCGCCGCACGCCGAGTGGAAGGATGGAGGGTGGAGACGGGGGTGGAGACACTCTCGGACCACCGTTATATCAGGTTCGAGGTGTCTCCAGCCCCCGGGAGTCCGACGATTTCGTCCCGGTGGCGGAGCCGGTTCCCGCGTTGGGCGCTCACCAGGCTCGACCGGGAACTGGCAGAGGAGGCGGCCATAGTCGGCCGCTGGGGCCTCCCGCCAGTGGAGGATTTGGGGGTGGAGCAAGGGGCTGGCCGTCTCTGCGACGCCTTCACGGCGGTGTGCAGGGCGGCCATGCCCAGTGTTGGGCGTCCGCCCCCAAGGCGGGCGGTCTACTGGTGGTCGGCGGAGATTGCCGACCTCCGGGACGTCTGCAACGGGGCGCGTAGAGCGTACACCCGGAGCAGGCGTCGCCGCCCCCGGGACGAAGAAAGGGATGGCCATCTGCACGGAGTCTACGTGGAGAGCAGGAGAGCACTGCAGATGGCCATCAGTAGGGCCAAGGAGGGAGCGTGGCAGGAGCTGCTGGAGGGCCTGGATAGGGACCCGTGGGGCCGACCTTACAGAGGAGCACGGAACAAGATCCGCGCTCAGTCGGCCCCGCTGACGGACGTCGGACTCCGGAGGAGAGGAGGAGGGCGCTCCGCCGCCCGTCACCGACCAGGAGATGGAGGCGGTCGTTGACCGCCTCCGAGGCAAGAAGAGGGCGCCGGGTCCGGACGGGGTGCACGGGAAGGTGCTAGCGTTGGCTCTCGTGCACCTCGGAGACAGGTTCCGGGAGCTCCTCGACTGCTGCTTGCGGTCGGGGTGCTGCCCGGGACCCTTCAGGGTGGGCCGGCTCTGCCTTCTGTTGAAGGGAGACCGGCCCCCGGACTCGGGGTCGGCGGTTCGACCGGTCGTTCTGCTGAACGAGGCGGGCAAGGCCCTGGAGAGGGTTGTCGCCTCCCGCCTCGCTCAGCATTTGGAGGATGGCCCGGGACCGGGCCTCTCGGATGCCCAGTTCGGATTCCGGGCCAGACGGTCGACCGTCGACGCCATAAGGCGCCTTAGGTCGGTGACGGAGGATGCGGAGCGCGAGGGTAAGGTGGTGGTGGCGGTGTCGCTGGACATCGCCAATGCCTTCAACAGCCTCCCCCACAGTACCATACTGGAGGCCCTCAAATACTTTGAGGTGCCTCCGTACTTGGGGAGACTGTTGAAGGCATACTTGGAGGACAGGGAGGTGTGCTTCGAGGATGCGAGGGGCCGTATGGTCAGGAGGTCTGTCGGGTGCGGGGTCCCGCAGGGGTCCGTTCTGGGCCCCATTCTGTGGGACCTCGCATACGACTGGGTCCTGCGGGGCCGTCTCCTCCCCGGGATGAGTGTCATCTGCTATGCAGATGACACCCTTGTCACGTCCCGGGGTAAGACCTTTGTGGAGGCGGCGCGGCTGGCCGAAGTCGGAGTAGGACTGGTGGTCAGCCGTATAGAGAGGCTTGGGCTTCGGGTCCGTTTGGAGAAGACAGAGGCCCTCCTCTTCCGCGGGACCGGCAGACGGGGCCCTCCCCCCGGAGCACACCTCCAAATAGGAGGAGAAAGGGTAAGGGTGAGTGCCCAGATGAGCTACCTGGGCCTCACCCTGGACGGACGATGGACCTTCGGCCCCCACTTCGAGCGGTTGGGGCCGAGGGTCATCAGAGCTGCGGCGGCGTTGGGTCGCCTCCTGCCCAATGTGGGCGGGCCCAGCGCCGCGTGCAGACGGCTGTACTCCGGCATCTGCCGGAGTATGGCCACGTACGGTGCCCCCATATGGGCGGACGCCCTCTGCGCTCGGAATAGGGCTCAGCTGCGCAGAGCGCAGCGGGTCATAGCGCAGAGGGCGATAAGGGGGTACCGGACGGTGGCGTGGACGGCCGCGACCGCCCTTGCTGGCGACCCGCCCTGGGAGTTGGAGGCGGAGGTGCTCGCCGAGGTATACGGGTTTGTCTCGGAAAGGAGGAGGCTCGGCGAGCGCCCCACGTCGGTGGAGGTGGGGCGGTATCGCCAGCGAGGGCATGTGGAGATGATGCGGAGGTGGGGGGTGGACCTGGCGCAGCCGCGGTATGGAGTCCGCGTTGCGGATGCGCTGCGCCCGGTCCTGGAGGCGTGGATGCGCCGCCGGCGCAAACCCCTCACTTTCCGCATGGTGCAGGTGCTCACCGGACATGGGTGCTTCGGTGAGTACCGGGTCGCGAGGCGGGAGGAGCGGCCAGGCTGCCACGATTGTGGCGCGGCCGAGGACACTGCTCAGCACACTCTGGAGCAGTGTCCCAGGTGGTCTCGGCAGCGCCACGATCTGGTGTCCGCGCTAGGAAGCGCGGACCTCTCGCTCCCGAGCGTGGTCCGCTCCATGCTCGGGAGTGACAGTGCCTGGCAGGCGATGGCCTCCTTCTGTGAGACCGTCATGTCCCAGAAGGAGGCCGCGGAGCGGGACAGGGAAGACGATCCTCAGGCTGTCCCGCTCCGGAGACGGCGGACGGGAGTGCGGCGTAGGCGCTACGCGCACCTACTGCCGCCTCCCTAACCTGTGGGACTAGGGGTCAGGCTGGGAACCTGGCCCCATAATGGTCCCGCCGCCGGAGGGGCTGTCCCAATTTGCCGGGATGGCCCCTAGAGAGAAGAAGTCCGGCCCCTTCTGAGGGGCTGGCTAGTCGCAGTGGTGCCCTGTTGCTGACAGATCCGGGGCACCACACCAACGCGGCCGATGGCATTTCGCGGGGTTGTTTAGTGGGTATACCGTCGGACAGCCGACGGGGAGTCCCACACTACCACCGGAGGCCACCCAGGCACCGGTGGTGTGCGTAACGCATTTTTCCCCGCGTCACAAAAAAAAAAAAAAAAAAAGGTTAGGTTAGGTTAGGTTAGGTTGGGGCAGGCCGGAAGTCGAACTTCGGGAGGTTGTAGTAGGGCGGATTTAGTGTTTTGATAGTAAAGGGTGTATTTTGGTAGTGTTCAGCGTGTGGCGTGGGGATTTTTTAAAATTTCCCACGGGAAGTATTTTTTGGGGGCCAAAAACCCCTAAAAAATCTTTTTTGTCGTTTCGGTGTCTAGGGGTCGGGGGGAGTCGTTTGCGACCACTCCCGCATCTCCACCTTGCTCGGAACTTGGTTTTTCGGTAGGCAATACCGGTACGAGAGCAGGTGCTCTAAATTTTTCTTCGCGAATTCGCAGAAATTTAGGGTGCCATCCGATCGGTGTTGCCTGTCGGAGCATTTTTCGTGCGGGGTGCGAGGTCGGGGGACCCCCCCCTCCCCCCTCAAAATTTGATTTTGTCGGTTTTTGTTGTTTTTGTTTTTTCGTGGTGGTTTCTCGTTTTGTGTTTGTGATTGTTGTTGGGTGTGGGCTGTCTGGGGATCGGTGACGACCCTGGGCAGTCGAGTCCCGGGGTTTCCGGGTGAGGGGTGATATGTCGGGGCCCAGGGGTTCCGGGGAGGGTGGTCTCCCAAAAAAACCACAGTCGGCTTTCGGAGGCAGCGAGAGTAGTGGGAGGGCAATGGACGGAGACGGAGCGGGTCTGGGACGGACACGTCGCTCACCAGCTTGCCTGAGGCGACGCTCGGCGGCAAGCGCCTGTTCTCCGACACGGAGACGGAGACGCCCACTGATCGGGCGAAAATAGCCACGTCCAGGCGTGGAAAGCGGGGCGGCACTGCGCCTAGCCTGGCCAGGGCCCGCCAACAAGTGAGGGAGCGAAGGGAGGAGGCCAAGGAGGCGGCTTTTAATGCGCTCCTTGAGAAGCGGGCCCTTAAGGCCAAGACGAGCCCATATGTGGCGGGAGTAAGCGCCGAGGGGATGAGCCCCGAGGCGGAGATGGAAAGCCCCGAAGGGAGAAGCCCTGAGGGGGAAGCGGCGAGCCCACTCGGTGGGGGCGCCGAGGACCTCATGGTGAGGGGTGAGGGGATGTTGCAAGCCATCCTCGACCTCACGGGGAAATCGGCGAGCCTCAAGGGGGGCTACGCCGCGAAAATTGCGAGGGCCGCGGGCGGGATCCGGGAGATCCTGGAGGCCCTGGTGGTGCGCACGGAGGTGGAGGAGACCCACCGCCTCCGAGCTGACAACGCCCGTCTCCAACGGGAGGTGGCCTCCTTGCGGGAGGAGGTCAAGGCGCACCGCCGGGAGTTCCAGGAGCTCCGGGCCGAGAGGAAGGCGCAGGGGCCGGCGGGCCCGGTCGATCTCCAGACTCTGGAGAGTAATATCGCCCGGCTCGTCGGCAACTTAGTGGATGGGCGGCTCGCTGCGATTGAGTCACGCCTGCCTCCTCCGACAGTCGTCCGTCCGCCACTGGCGGGCGACAGCTCACCGGTGGCGAGGGCCGCGAGGGCGGCCATCGAGAGCGCAGGTCGGCCGGCGACTACGCCGAAGAAGGCAAAGGCGCCGGCCGAGCTCGAGGTACGCCCTCGGGCAAGACCGGCCACCGGAGCGGGTCCCGCCCGCGGTGGGGCCCCGCAGGAGTCGTGGACGAGCTTCGGCCCGTCCACATCAGGGGCGAAGCCGGCCGCGGTGACGCCGTCGCCAGCGGCAGGGGCCACCGAGGTCCCTAAGGAGGCGTGGACCGACGTGGTCCGCCGCAGGCCGCGAAAGGCCGCGGCCCCCGCGACTCCTGCGGCGCCAGCGCCGGCCAAGGTGTCAGCCAATGCTCCCAGGGCAGCAGGCAGGGAGGAGGGCCGAAAGCCCAAGGTGGTGCTCCCCGGCTCCACGGCCGTAATTTTAAAGTTACGGCCGGAGGCAGCCAACGGGGGGGCATCATATGCCTCGGCCCTCTTGAAGGCCGAGCGGGAGGTGGATCTGGGGGAGCTGGGGATCGGCTCGCTCCGGATTCGAAAATCGGCAACCGGAGCGAGGCTGATTGAAGTCCCCGGCTCCACCAGCCACGAGAAGGCTGACGCATTGGCGGCCAAATTGACGGTCGCCCTGTCCGGCGTGGTCGAGGTGTCCAGGCCCACCACCTTCCCATGGCTCCACCGACCTCTCGGTCATATGAGCCGAATCGCGGGAGTTGCGCACGGCACTTGCTGCTCTGAGGCTCTTTTTGTGCCGTGGGCAACGCTTGGCACCCTACAAGTTATTTAATCTTTTTCCACAATGTCTCTGTATAGCCATTCTCCCCCTTCTGGGGCGGCAACGCACACAAAGACGCCTTCGCTGCTGTCCGAAGGCGCTCGTGGGTACTCGATGTTATTCCTGTTCGTTGCGCTCTTCCCCCTCTCGCTCTTCCCCCTCTCGCTCTAGTACTCTTCTGGCTGTCCCTGTTTCCTCCGCACTCCTGCGGGCGAACCATCCGTGGGCGAACCCGCGGAAGGCCGCAAAGT
Organism: Pyralis farinalis; assembly: GCA_947507595.1. Taxonomy (NCBI): domain Eukaryota; kingdom Metazoa; phylum Arthropoda; class Insecta; order Lepidoptera; family Pyralidae; genus Pyralis; species Pyralis farinalis. The sequence continues at coordinate 295,797 of OX382279.1, read as the reverse complement.
TCACCGCCGACGATACAAGATTCGCAAAGTACACCGGCCCCGTTTCTTCTTTGCTACGCTGGATCCCATCCATCATTCTTTCACGTAGATCCGCATACTTAGGACAGGACCACAGAACGTGATCCCTGTCCTCCTCACTCTCTCCACACATACACATGCTGCTCTCGCAACATTTCATTTCGCTCAGTCGCTTCCTAAAACATCCATGACCCCCGAGGAGCTGCGAGGTAGGATGATCCGGCTCGACCCAGTGTGACCTGAGTCTCGCCGCCACATCAGGGAAAAACCGATAGAGTTCCCTACCCTTAGACTCCGCTTCCCAGCGAGCCTGCCACTCACTCACTGTCCTCTCCCAAATTTCGCGCTTTCGCCTGCTCAACTCCCGATCAGTCGCAGTCCTACGTGCTCCTTCCAATTGCCCAGCACGGGTGACCTCCAGGTCCGCCGGGAGGACTCCCGCCAGTACCGGTAGGGCAGCCGTACTGGTGGATCTGTACGCCTTGGTCAGTAAGATGAGTGCCTGTCTTTGGCTTCTCAAGACGACGCTGCGACAAACATACGTACATATAGGTGTCCAGGCCCGTGAAGTGCGCGGAGTTCCGCCTCACGGGTCTGGACGACGCCGCTACGGCGCAGCGGGTCCAGGTTGCGGTCGCGCGCGAAGGGGGCTGCACCCCGGAGCAGGTCCGGGTGGGCGAAATCCGCCCGGACTGGCGGAATTCCAGTTCCGCCCTGATGCGCTGCCCGCTCACGGCAGCGAAAAAGCTGCTCGAGCTGGGCAGTATCGGGGTGGGCTGGAGTCGGGTGCAGCTCCAATTGCTGGAGGCGCGCCCCATGCACTGTTTCAAGTGCATGGGGAAGGGGCACACAGCCGAGTTGTGCCCCTCCAAGGAGGACCGCAGCCGGTTGTGTTACCGGTGCGGGCAGCCGGGGCACATCGCCTCCGGCTGTTCGGCCCAGGCCCGTTGTGCCGTTTGCGCCGACGCCGGGCGTAGGGCGACCCATGTGATGGGGGGCCGTCTGTGCAACCCCCCATCCATCCGCGGGAGAACGTCCCCCATCTCCCGCGGGAGTGGGCTGCAGAAGGCGCCGGAGGCTAGGATGTCCGAGTAATGGCCGGACATCCTCGAAGCAGGCAGGAAGGCCAACGTCAACCACTCCGCCGGGGCTCAGGACCTTTTCCTGCAGACCATGGCGGAGTGGGACGTGGACGTGGCGGTGGTTGCGGAACCATATTCCGTGCCCTCCCGGCCTAACTGGGCCGGGGATCTGGACGGTTCCGTGGCCATCGTCACGAGGCCTGGCGCCAGCCCCCCACTCGTGGTGTGGGGGAGGGGTGGCGGTTATGTGGCGGCGGTTCGGGGAGAGTACGCAATCATCGGTGTGTACTTCTCCCCGAACCGCGACCTGCCGGCCCTGGAGCAGCTGCTCGATGCTCTGGGGTCGGCAGTCAGGCGGCTAGCGCCCGCCCAGGTTATCGTGGCCGGGGACTTCAACGCCAAATCCACGGCGTGGGGCAACCCGGCCACGGAAGCCAAGGGGCGGAAAGTGGAGGAGTGGGCGCTGGCCGCGGGACTGTCCCTCTTGAACAGGGGGACAGTCCACACGTGCGTGCGGTGGAACGGAGGGTCGGTGGTGGATCTGTCCTTCGCCACCGCGTCCACCGCACGCCGAGTGGAGGATTGGAGGGTGGAGACGGGGGTGGAGACACTCTCGGACCATCGTTACATCAGGTTCGAGGTGTCTCCAGCCCCCGGGAGTCCGACGATTTCGTCCCGGTGGCGGAGCCGGTTCCCGCGTTGGGCGCTCACCAGGCTCGACCGGGAACTGGCTGAGGAGGCGGCCATTGTCGGCCGCTGGGGCCTCCCGCCAATGGAGGATTTGGGGGTGGAGCCAGGGGCTGGCCGTCTCTGCGACGCCTTCACGGCGGTGTGCAGGGCGGCCATGCCCAGTGTTGGGCGTCCGCCCCCAAGGCGGGCGGTCTACTGGTGGTCGGCGGAGATAGCCGACCTCCGGGACGTCTGCAACGGGGCGCGTAGAGCGTACACCCGGAGCAGGCGTCGCCGCCCCCGGGACGAAGAAAGGGATGGCCGTCTGCACGGCGTCTACGTGGAGAGTAGGAGAGCCCTGCAGATGGCCATCAGTAGGGCCAAGGAGGGAGCGTGGCAGGAGCTGCTGGAGGGTCTGGATAGGGACCCGTGGGGCCGACCTTACAGAGGAGCGCGGAACAAGATCCGCGCTCAGTCGGCCCCACTGACGGAGACCCTCCAGCCAGCCGTGTTGGAGAGGGTTGTCGGGGAACTCTTCCCCGACACCCCACGGGGCTACGCTCCCCCGAGGATGGTCCTACGTCGGACGTCGGACTCCAGAGAAGAGGAGGAGGGCGCTCCGCCGCCCGACACCGACCAGGAGATGGAGGCGGTCGTTGACCGCCTCCGAGGCAAAAAGAGGGCGCCGGGTCCGGACGGGGTGCACGGGAAGGTGCTAGCGTTGGCTCTCGTGCACCTCGGAGACAGGTTCCGGGAGCTCCTCGACTGCTGCTTGCGGTCGGGGTGCTGCCCGGGACCCTTCAGGGTGGGCCGGCTCTGCCTTCTGTTGAAGGGAGACCGGCCCCCGGACTCGGGGTCGGCGGTTCGACCGGTCGTTCTGCTGAACGAGGCGGGCAAGGCCCTGGAGAGGGTTGTCGCCTCCCGCCTCGCTCAGCATTTGGAGGATGGCCCGGGACCGGGCCTCTCGGATGCCCAGTTCGGGTTCCGGGCCAGACGGTCGACCGTCGACGCCATAAGGCGCCTAAGGTCGGTGACGGAGGATGCGGAGCGCGAGGGAGACGTGGTGGTGGCGGTGTCGCTCGACATCGCCAATGCCTTCAACAGCCTCCCCCACAGTACCATCCTGGAGGCCCTCAAGTATTTTGAGGTGCCTCCGTACTTGGGGAGGCTCTTGAAGGCATACCTGGAGGACAGGGAGGTGTGCTACGAGGACGCGAGGGGCCATATGGTCAGAAGGTTCGTCGGGTGCGGGGTCCCACAGGGGTCCGTTCTGGGCCCCATTCTGTGGGACCTCGCATACGACTGGGTCCTGCGGGGCCGTCTCCTCCCCGGGATGAGCGTCATCTGTTACGCAGATGACACCCTCGTCACATCCCGGGGTAAGACCTTTGTGGAGGCGGCGCGGCTGGCCGAAGTCGGTGTTGGACTAGTGGTCAGCCGTATAGAGAGGCTTGGGCTTCGGGTCCGTTTGGAGAAGACCGAGGCCCTCCTCTTCCGCGGGACCGGCAGGCGGGGCCCCCCCTCGGGAGCACACCTCCAAATAGGAGGAAGGCGGATCAGGGTGAGTGCCCAGATGAGGTACCTGGGCCTCACCCTTGACGGGAGATGGACCTTCGGCCCCCACTTCGAGCAGTTGGGGCCGAAGGTCATCAGAGCTGCGTCGGCGCTGGGTCGGCTCCTGCCCAACTTGGGCGGGCCCAGCGCCGCGTGTAGGCGGCTGTACTCCGGCATCTGCCGGAGTATGGCCACGTACGGCGCCCCCATTTGGGCGGACGCCCTCTGTCGCCAAAATAAGGCCCAGCTGCGCAGAGCGCAGCGGGTCATTGCGCAGAGGGCGATAAGGGGGTACCGTACAGTAGCCTGGACGGCCGCGACCGCCCTCGCTGGCGACCCGCCCTGGGAGTTGGTGGCGGAGGTGCTCGCCGAGGTGTACAACTTTGTTGCGAGTAGGAGGGTACTCGGCGAGCACCCCACGATGGAGGAAATAGGGCGATGTCGCCAGAGAGGGCACGCAGAGATGATGCGGAGGTGGGGGGAGGACCTGGCGCAGCCGCGGTATGGTACCCGCGTTGCGGAAGCGCTGCGCCCGGTCCTGGAAAGGTGGATGCTGCGGAAACGCAAACCCCTCACCTTCCGCATGGTGCAGGTGCTCACCGGACACGGATGCTTCGGTGCGTACCTGCACCGGGTCGCGAGGCGGGAGGAGCGGCCGGACTGCCATGAGTGCGGCGCGGCCGAGGACACTGCTCAACACACACTGGGGCAGTGTCTCATGTGGTCTCGGCAGCGCCGCGATCTGCAGTCCGCGCTGGGAGACGCGGACCTCTCGCTCCCGAGCGTGGTCCGCTCCATGCTCGGGAGTGACAGGTGCTGGCAGGCGATGGCCTCCTTCTGCGAAATAGTTATGGCGCGGAAGGAGGCCATGGAGCGGGACAGGGAAGATGATCCCGTGGCTGTCCCGCTCCGGAGACGGCGGACGGGAGTGCGGCGGAGGCGCTACGCGCACCTCCTGCCGCCTCCCTAACCTGTGGGACTAGGGGTCAGGCTGGGAACCTGGCCCCATAACGGTCCCGCCGCCGGAGGGGCTGTCCCAATTTGCCGGGACGGCCCCTAGAGAGAAGAAGTCCGGCCCCTTTTGAGGGGCTGGCCAGTCGCAGTGGTGCCCTGTTGCTAACAGATCCGGGGCACCACACCAACGCGGCCGATGGCATTTCGCGGGGTTGTTTAGTGGGTATACCGTCGGACAGCCGACGGGGAGTCCCACACTACCACCGGAGGCCACCCAGGCACCGGTGGTGTGCGTAACGCATTTTTCCCCGCGTCACAAAAAAAAAAAAAAAAAAAAAAAAAAAAAAAAAAAAAAAAAAAAAAAAAAAAAAAAAGGTTGGGGCAGGCCCCAAGTGATTTCCAGTACGTCCCCGTCGTCTGCCCTGGACCCATCTCACCGGTGCGCGGTAACGCAGTGGCCGGTGAGTGGTGACCAAATCTGGAAAGTCGATACTTGTGGGCGAGGTGGTTGATTACCTAGGAGGAGGTATTAGGTGGTGTGTGTCTTGGTGTTCTTTGTTAGTTGTTTTTGTTGTGTTTTTGTGCAGTTGGTTATTGTCTCTTGTGTTTGTCGTTGGGTGTCTAGGTTTCGGTGACGAGTCTAGACAGCCGAGTCCCGGCGATGCCGGGAGCGGGGGGTATGTTGGGGCCTAAGGGTTCCGGGGGGAGTGGGCCAGCGGAGGGGCCACCAGTTTTTGTGGTGGATAGCGAGTCAGGTGGGGGTGAGGAGACCGACAGTATGTCGGTCCCCACCCTTTCGGAGTCGGAGCTGGGGCGGGGCAAGCGCCTCTTCTCCGGCTCAGAGACCGAGGCGCCGGCGGAGAGGGCGAAGTTGCCGACGGCCAGGCGCGGGAAGAGGGGCGGCGCTGCCCTTACACTGGCCAGAGCCCGCCGTCAGCTCAAGGAGCGCGAGGAGGAGGAAAGGGAGCAGGCCATCCAGGCGCTCCTTGAGAGGCGGGCCTTTGGAGTCCAGAGGAAGAGCGCGGAGGTAGCCGGAAGCGCCGAGGGGGACAGCCCCGAGGCGGCCAAAAAGAAGAGCCCCGAAGGGAAAAGCCCTGAGGGGGAGGCGGCGTGCCTAACTGAGAGGGGAGCCGAAGAGCTCATGGTGGTGGCCGGGGAGAAGCTGGGGCTGATCCTCGACCTCACCAGCAGGTCGGCGAGCCTCAAAGGCGGCTACGCCGCCAAGATTGTGAAGGCGGCGGGAGGGATAAAGGAGATCCTCGAGTCCCTCGTGATGCGCACGGAGAGTGGGGAGACCTACCGTCTCCGAGCCGACAACGCTCGGCTGCAGCGCGAGGTCTCCTCGCTGCGGGAAGAAGTCCGGGCGCATCGCCTGGAATTCGAGGAGCTCCGCAAGGAGAGGAAGGCGCAGGGGCCGACGGGCCCGGTCGATATACAGGCTCTGGAGAGCCCGCCCGGCTCGTCGGTAACTTGGTGGACGGGCGGCTCGCCGACCTAGAGTCGCGCCTGCCCCCTCCGACTGTCGCCCGTCCGCCATTAGCGGGTGACAGCTCCGCAGTCGCCAAAGCCATTGAGGGCGCGCGAAGGCCGGCGACTAAGTCGCAGCGCGCTAACGCGAGCGCACCGGCCGAGCTCGACGTGCGCCCTCAGGCGAGAAAGGCCGCCAAAGTGGGCCCCGCCCGCCGAACTGGGGCCAGCGAGGAGTCGTGGACGAGCTTCGGCCCGTCCACATCTAGGGCGAAGCCGGCCGCGGTGACACCGTCGGCAGCGGCAGGGACCGCCGAGGTCCCGGAGGTGGCGTCGTGGACCGACGTGGTCCGCCGCAAGCCGCGGAAAACCGCGGCCCCCGCGACTCCTGCAAGACCGGCGCCCGCCAAGGCGTCAGCCAACACTCTCGCGGGCAAGGAGAGGGGCCGAAAGCCCAAGGTGGTGCTCCCCGGCTCCACGGCCGTAATTTTAAAGTTACGGCCGGAGGCAGCCCACGGGGGGGCATCATATGCCTCGGCCCTCTTGAAGGCCGAGCGGGAGGTGGATCTGGGGGAGCTGGGGATCGGCTCGCTCCGGATACGCAAGTCGGCGACCGGAGCGAGGCTGATCGAAGTCCCCGGCTCCACCAGCCACGAGAAGGCTGACGCCTTGGCGGCCAAGTTGACGGCCGCCCTGTCCGGCGTCGTAGAGGTGTCCAGGCCCGTGAAGTGTGCGGAGTTCCGACTCACGGGTCTGGACGATGCCGCAACGGTACAGCGGGTCCAAGCTGCGGTCGCGCGGGAGGGTGGCTGCACCCCGGAACAGGTCCGGGTGGGCGAAATCCGCCCGGACTGGCGGAACTCCAGCTCCGCCCTGATGCGCTGCCCGGTGACGGCAGCGAAAAAGCTGCTCGAGCTGGGCAGTATAGGGGTGGGCTGGAGCAGGGTGCAGCTCCATTTGTTGGAAGCGCGCCCCATGCACTGCTACAAGTGCATGGGGAAGGGGCACACAGCCGAGTTGTGCCCCTCCAAGGAGGACCGCAGCCGCCTGTTCTACAGGTGTGGGCAGCCGGGGCACATCGCCTCGGGCTGCTCGGCACAGGCCCGCTGTGCCGTGTGCGCCGACGCCGGACGAAAGGCGACGCATGTGATGGGGGGTCGTCTCTGTAACCCCCCATCCATACGCGGGAGAACGCCCCCCATCTCTCGCGGGAGTGGGCGGCAGGTGGCGCCTGAGGCTGGGATGTCCGAATAATGGCCGGACATCCCCGCTTCCTGCAGGCCAACGTCAACCGCTCCGCCGGGGCTCAGGACCTTTTCCTGCAGACCATGGCGGAGTGGGAAGGATGGAGGGTGGAGACGGGGGTGGAGACACTCTCGGACCATCGCTATATCAGGTTCGAGGTGTCTCCAGCCCCCGGGAGTCCGACGATTTCGTCCCGGTGGCGGAGCCGGTTCCCGCGTTGGGCACTCACCAGGCTCGACCGGGAGCTGGCAGAGGAGGCGGCCATAGTCGGCCGCTGGGGCCTCCCGCCGATGGAGGATTTGGGGGTGGAGCAAGGGGCTGGCCGTCTCTGCGACGCCTTCACGGCGGTGTGCAGGGCGGCCATGCCCAGTGTTGGGCGTCCGCCCCCAAGGCGGGCGGTCTACTGGTGGTCGGCGGAGATAGCCGACCTCCGGGACGCCTGCAACGGGGCGCGTAGAGCGTACACCCGGAGCAGGCGTCGCCGCCCCCGGGACGAAGGACGAGATGGCCATCTGCACGGCATATACGTGGAGAAGAAGAGGGCCTTGCAGATGGCCATAAGTAGGGCCAAGGAGGGAGCGTGGCAGGAGCTGCTGGAGGGCCTAGACAGGGACCCGTGGGGCCGACCTTACAGAGGAGCGCGGAACAAAATCCGCGCTCAGTCGGCCCCGCTGACGGAGACCCTCCAGCCGGCCCTGTTGGAGAGGGTTCGCCTCGCTCAGCACTTGGAGGATGGCCCGGGACCGGGCCTTTCGGATGCCCAGTTCGGGTTCCGGGCCGGACGGTCGACCGTCGACGCCATTAGGCGCCTTAGGTCGGTGACGGAGGAGGCGGAGCGCGAGGGTAAGGTGGTGGTGGCGGTGTCGCTGGACATCGCCAATGCCTTCAACAGCCTCCCCCACAGTACCATACTGGAGGCCCTCAAATACTTTGAGGTGCCTCCGTACTTGGGGAGACTGTTGAAGGCATACTTGGAGGACAGGGAGGTGTGCTTCGAGGATGCGAGGGGCCGTATGGTCAGGAGGTCTGTCGGGTGCGGGGTCCCGCAGGGGTCCGTTCTGGGCCCCATTCTATGGGACCTCGCATACGACTGGGTCCTGCGGGGCCGTCTCCTCCCCGGGATGAGTGTCATCTGCTATGCAGATGACACCCTTGTCACGTCCCGGGGTAAGACCTTTGTGGAGGCGGCGCGGCTGGCCGAAGTCGGAGTAGGACTGGTGGTCAGCCGTATAGAGAGGCTTGGGCTTCGGGTCCGTTTGGAGAAGACCGAGGCCCTCCTCTTCCGCGGGACCGGCAGACGGGGCCCTCCCCCCGGAGCACACCTCCAAATAGGAGGAGAAAGGGTAAGGGTGAGTGCCCAGATGAGTTACCTGGGCCTCACCCTGGATGGGAGATGGGCCTTCGGCCCCCACTTCGAGCGGTTGGGGCCGAGGGTCATCAGAGCTGCGGCGGCGCTGGGTCGCCTCCTGCCCAATGTGGGCGGGCCCAGCGCCGCGTGCAGGCGGCTGTACTCCGGCATCTGCCGGAGTATGGCCACGTACGGTGCCCCCATATGGGCGGACGCCCTCTGCGCTCGCAATAGGGCTCAGCTGCGCAGAGCGCAGCGGGTCATAGCGCAGAGGGTGATAAGGGGGTACCGGACGGTGGCGTGGACGGCCGCGACCGCCCTTGCTGGCGACCCGCCCTGGGAGTTGGCGGCGGAGGTGCTCGCCGAGGTGTACGTGTTTGTCGCCGAGAGGAGGAGCCTCGGCGAGCGCCCCACGTCGGTGGAGGTGCGGCGGTATCGCCAGCGAGGGCATGAGGAGATGATGCGGAGGTGGGGGGAGGACCTGGCGCAGCCGCGGTACGGAGTCCGCGTTGCGGATGCGCTGCGCCCGGTCCTGGAGGCGTGGATGCGTCGTAGACGCAAACTCCTCACCTTCCGCATGGTGCAGGTGCTCACCGGACATGGATGCTTCGGTGAGTACCTGCACAGGGTCGCGAGGCGGGAGGAGCGGCCAGGCTGCCACGATTGTGGCGCGGCCGAGGACACTGCTCAGCACACCTTGGAGCAGTGTCCCAGGTGGTATCGGCAGCGCCATGATCTGGTGTCCGCGCTGGGAAGCGCGGACCTCTCGCTCCCGAGCGTGGTCCGCTACATGCTCGGGAGCGACAGTGCCTGGCAGGCGATGGCCTCCTTCTGTGAGACGGTCATGTCCCAGAAGGAGGCCGCGGAGCGGGACAGGGAGGATGAACGACGAGACGTGACGAAGGACGAGATGGCCATCTGCACGGCATATACGTGGAGAAGAAGAGGGCCTTGCAGATGGCCATAAGTAGGGCCAAGGAGGGAGCGTGGCAGGAGCTGCTGGAGGGCCTAGACAGGGACCCGTGGGGCCGACCTTACAGAGGAGCGCGGAACAAAATCCGCGCTCAGTCGGCCCCGCTGACGGAGACCCTCCAGCCGGCCCTGTTGGAGAGGGTTGTCGGGGAACTCTTCCCCGACACCCCACGGGGGTACGCTCCCCCTAGGATGGCCCGATCGTCGGACTCCATAGGAGAGGAGGAGGGCGCTCCGCCGCCCGTCACCGACCAGGAAATGGAGGCGGTAGTTGACCGCCTCCGAGGTAAGAAGAGGGCGCCGGGTCCGGACGGGGTGCACGGGAAGGTGCTAGCGTTGGCTCTCGTGCACCTCGGAGACAGGTTCCGGGAGCTCCTCGACTGCTGCTTGCGGTCGGGGTGCTGCCCGGGACCCTTCAGGGTGGGCCGGCTCTGCCTTCTGTTGAAGGGAGACCGGCCCCCGGACTCGGGGTCGGCGGTTCGACCGGTCGTTCTGCTGAACGAGGCGGGGAAGGCCCTAGAAAGGGTTGTCGCTTCCCGCCTCGCTCAGCACTTGGAGGATGGCCCGGGACCGGGCCTTTCGGATGCCCAGTTCGGGTTCCGGGCCGGACGGTCGACCGTCGACGCCATTAGGCGCCTTAGGTCGGTGACGGAGGAGGCGGAGCGCGAGGGTAAGGTGGTGGTGGCGGTGTCGCTGGACATCGCCAATGCCTTCAACAGCCTCCCCCACAGTACCATACTGGAGGCCCTCAAATACTTTGAGGTGCCTCCGTACTTGGGGAGACTGTTGAAGGCATACTTGGAGGACAGGGAGGTGTGCTTCGAGGATGCGAGGAGCCGTATGGTCAGGAGGTCTGTCGGGTGCGGGGTCCCGCAGGGGTCCGTTCTGGGCCCCATTCTATGGGACCGCGCATACGACTGGGTCCTGCGGGGCCGTCTCCTCCCCGGGATGAGTGTCATCTGCTATGCAGATGACACCCTTGTCACGTCCCGGGGTAAGACCTTTGTGGAGGCGGCGCGGCTGGCCGAAGTCGGAGTAGGACTGGTGGTCAGCCGTATAGAGAGGCTTGGGCTTCGGGTCCGTTTGGAGAAGACCGAGGCCCTCCTCTTCCGCGGGACCGGCAGACGGGGCCCTCCCCCCGGAGCACACCTCCAAATAGGAGGAGAAAGGGTAAGGGTGAGTGCCCAGATGAGTTACCTGGGCCTCACCCTGGATGGGAGATGGGCCTTCGGCCCCCACTTCGAGCGGTTGGGGCCGAGGGTCATCAGAGCTGCGGCGGCGCTGGGTCGCCTCCTGCCCAATGTGGGCGGGCCCAGCGCCGCGTGCAGGCGGCTGTACTCCGGCATCTGCCGGAGTATGGCCACGTACGGTGCCCCCATATGGGCGGACGCCCTCTGCGCTCGCAATAGGGCTCAGCTGCGCAGAGCGCAGCGGGTCATAGCGCAGAGGGTGATAAGGGGGTACCGGACGGTGGCGTGGACGGCCGCGACCGCCCTTGCTGGCGACCCGCCCTGGGAGTTGGCGGCGGAGGTGCTCGCCGAGGTGTACGTGTTTGTCGCCGAGAGGAGGAGCCTCGGCGAGCGCCCCACGTCGGTGGAGGTGCGGCGGTATCGCCAGCGAGGGCATGAGGAGATGATGCGGAGGTGGGGGGAGGACCTGGCGCAGCCGCGGTACGGAGTCCGCGTTGCGGATGCGCTGCGCCCGGTCCTGGAGGCGTGGATGCGTCGTAGACGCAAACCCCTTGTACGGTCTACTGATAACCGCACACACACTTACTTGATATTAAATGTCTTGATGATAGAAATGATAAACTGATTCTAGAAATTGTCTATATTGTTCAGCCTTATTATTAAGTGAACATGAATGTTTTGATGCTGATGATGATATTATATTTAAATTATGATTTGATATGTTTTGGAGCACGTACGATGTCTTGATTGCTAACATACGAACGAACTGAGTCTAATTACGGGCAAACGGCGCACATAGCGTAAAATGCTTACGCGGCGAATCTGTACGGTTGCCATGCAAATGCAATACACCGTACATGCTGCCGACCGCGAGAGATGTGGGCGAATGATAATGATTACAAGGTGAACTGACAATGTTTTACTAACTACTGCTTTAGTGTCTCTAAACGAATACTGTTCTTTTTACAATTGGGGTAGTACACTTGTCCACTTTAAGCACTTCATTAACTCTTTTAGGTATTTCACTATACTCACTATCACATGGCACTTCACTGATTACGTTTTTCCGCCGCGTGCTGCTAACGCCTGGGTTCGCTCGGGGACGAGCGGAGGCGTTCCCTGCGATGTCCGCGTTCGCTGTCCCACCGGTATAGTAGCCTACTGATTCCACATGAGAATCAACAGGCTGTGAGTGTTGCTGCTGCTTGCTCCTTCGGAACCTTCGCCACGAGAGGACCAGGCCGAGTATGACAACAACACCAATAACAATATACAATGCTGTATAGTGATGGATGTCATGATACGTAATGCGATCTGATAGGTCTGTATTTTCTTGGAGATGCTTTATCTGTTTTTGAAGTTCTTGCAAATCGTTAGAGTTGTTATATAGCGACGAATCGTGTAGTTCAATAACGGGAATGGTCAAGTTTAACAGGTGATTAATGGGCTCAATGTCAGACGAAACTATTTCAGGTTTGATATTTAACTCGCTTCTGCCTTCGTAGTGGGAATGTACTGTAAAGTTTTCGGTTTTTAATAAGCAACCGTGATCAATGCTTACTATTCCGGTTTGTGATAAGTAATACGACAGCGCTTGGTTTTCGCAAAGTATTCGTATTGGGCATCGGTCACAACAGAAAAATAAGTATTTATTAACTGTATTGATTTCCGTCCGTTGGTCGGTACACACATTTACTTTTACATGGCATTTTCCTGTTTTTGGCACAATTGTACAAAATTTTTCATTATTAGTCATATGATAAATTGGTTTCTGCATATAACACAGATACATATATGCGTCACCACGTAAGCATGACTGTACGTCGTCTCTAGACATACTAAAATACGCATCCTTTTTCAAGTTGATTGCAACGTACTCTGAGATGGGAGAAACGCTGACCATGCTGTTGTTGGATACTTGTGGAATCGGGATGATTTTTGTAAGTTCGTAGGCGTCTCGACTTACTAATGGCACTCTTAGTTCAAAGATTAAGTAATCTTCCGACATTCTTGTTTTTACTTTTATTAAGGGATAAATTTTCAAGTCTCTGTGTAGGTTATTAATTGGCAAAGATAGATCTTTGGAGAGATGACTTGATATTATATTTAGCTCTTCTTTAAGCTGTTCTGGAGATAACAAGTGAAAATTGAAGCGTCCATGGTACACATCCGTAATAGTGTCCAACAAGGTGGTTTGAATAGTTTCCAAGTGTCGTATTATGTTGGTCGCGGCTAGTGCTCCTATACTGAAGTCACTAGTTACATAACTTCTTTTCATTTCAGCATTTGTTTCTTGGGTAAATTGTTCTAATTTTAGTGATAATTGATTCAGATACTTATGCTGCGTGTCGATTGATTCCTCATTCCGTTTTAGAATGTTGTACTCTGCTTCAATAATTGATGTTTGATTTTTGATGAGCGAGGCCAAATGACTCTCATTGTCCCGCACGAGCTGTATGTCTGTCTGATATTTTTCTGCGAAACGTGAATCAAGCACACAAGATTGTGAAGGCGGCGGGCGGGATTCGGGAGATCCTCGAATCCCTGGTGATGCGCACAGAGACGGAGGAGACCTACCGTCTCCGAGCCGACAACGCTCGGCTCCAGCGGGAGGTCTCCTCCCTGAGGGAAGAGGTCCGGGCGCATCGCCAGGAATTTGAGGAGCTCCGCAAGGAGAGGAGGGCGCAGGCGCAGGGGCCGACGGGCCCGGTCGATCTCCAGGCCCTGGAGTCAAATATCGCCCGGCTCGTCGGCAACCTGGTTGACGGTAGGCTCGCGGAGCTGGAGTCTCGGTTGCCTCCCCCCGCGATCGCCCGCCCGCCATTGGCGGGTGATAGGTCCTCGGTGGCCAGAGCCACAAGAGCGGCCATCGAGAGCGCGGGACGACCGGCTCCGGCTCCGCAGAGGGCGAGCACGCCGGCCGAGCTCGATGTGCGTCCTCGGGCAAGGCCGGCCGCAAAAGCCGCCAAGGTGGGTCCCGTCCGCCGTAGTGGTGCCGTGGAGGAGTCGTGGACGAGCTTCGGCCCGTCCACATCTAGGGCGAAGCCGGCCGCGGCGACACCGTCGGCAGCGGCAGGGACCGCCGAGGTCCCGGAGGTGACGTCGTGGACCGACGTGGTCCGCCGCAAGCCGCGAAAAACCGCGGCCCCCGCGACTCCTGCGAGGCCGGCGCCCGCCAAGGCGTCAGCCAACACTCCCGCGGGCAAGGAGGAGGGCCGAAAGCCCAAGGTGGTGCTCCCCGGCTCCACGGCCGTAATTTTAAAGTTACGGCCGGAGGCAGCCCAAGGGGGGGCATCGTATGCCTCGGCCCTGCTCAAAGCAGAGCGGGAGGTTAATCTGGGGGAGCTGGGAATCGGCTCGCTCCGGATCCGCAAGTCGGCGACCGGAGCGAGGCTGATCGAAGTCCCCGGCTCCACCAGCCACGAGAAGGCTGACGCCTTGGCGGCCAAACTGACGGCTGCATTGTCCGGCGTCGTAGAGGTGTCCAGGCCCGTGAAGTGTGCGGAGTTCCGCCTCACGGGTCTGGACGATGCCGCAACGGCACAGCGGGTACAGGCTGCGGTCGCGCGCGAGGGGGGCTGCACCCCCGAGCAGGTCCGGGTGGGCGAAATCCGCCCGGACTGGCGGAACTCCAGCTCCGCCCTGATGCGCTGCCCGGTGACGGCAGCGAAAAAGCTGCTCGAGCTGGGCAGTATAGGGGTGGGCTGGAGCAGGGTGCAGCTTCATTTGCTGGAAGCGCGCCCCATGCACTGTTTTAAGTGCATGGAAATGCCGTGGAAAATTTTGTGGTTTCCCACGGGAACCATTTTTGATTTTTGTTGGTTGTTTTGTTTTTGTTGTGTTTTTTGTGGTGTGTTTTGTGTTTTTCGTTGGTTGTGATCTGTCTAGGGTTCGGTGACGAACCTAGGCAGCCGAGTCCCGGTGCTACCGGGTGGGGACGATGTCGGGGTCCGACAGTCCCGTGGAGAGTGGCCTCCCGCAGGAGCCACAGTTGGTAGAGGTGGAGGTGGAGATAATGTGTGGCGGAGGGGAGGAGACCGACACTATGTCGGTCACCACCCTCTCCGAATCCGATCTGGGGAGGAAGAGGCTGTTCTCTGGGTCGGAGACCGAGACGCCGGATGAGCGTGCGAAGTTGCCTACTGCCAGGCGGGGAAAGAGGGGCGGCATTGCTCCCAGCCTTGTCAGGGCCCGCCGGCAGCTTAAGGAGAGGCAGGAGGAGGCCAAGGAGGCGGCCATCCAGGCGCTCCTTGAGAAGCGGGCCCTCAAGAGCAAGAATGGTGGAAAGGCAGTGGCCGGAAGCGCCGAGGGGGTGAGCCCCGAGGCGGCGATAGGAAGCCCCGAAGGGAGAAGCCCTGAGGGGAAGGCGGTGTGCCTGGCCGATGAGGGAGCTGAGGAGCTCTTGGTGAGGGGCGACGGGATGCTGGGCGTCATCCTGGACCTCACCGGCAAGTCGGCCAGCCTAAAGGGTGGGTACGCCGCCAAGATTGCTAAGGCTGCGGGCGGGATCCGAGAGATCCTCGAATCCCTAGTGATGCGCACGGAAACGGAGGAGACCTACCGTCTCCGAGCCGACAACGCTCGGCTGCATCGGGAGGTCTCCTCCCTGAAGGAAGAGGTCCGGGCGCATCGCCTGGAGTTTGAGGAGCTCCGGAAGGAAAGGAGGGCGCAGGGGCCGACGGGCCCGGTGGATCTCCAGACTCTGGAGTCCAACATCGCCCGGCTCGTCGGCAACCTGGTTGACGGCCGGCTCGCCGCGATCGAGTCGCGCCTGCCTCCTCCGGTGGTCGCCCGTCCGCCATTGGCGGGCGACAGTTCTGCGGTGGCCAGGGCCGCGAGGGCGGCCATAGAGAGCGCGGGTCGGCCGGTGACGAAGCCGAGAAAGGCGAACGCGCCGGCCGAGCTTGAGGTGCGCCCTCAGGCGCGACCGGCCACCGGATCGGGCCCCGCCCGCAGCAGTGCCCGCAAGGAGTCGTGGACGAGCTTCGGCCCGTCCACATCAGGGGCAAGACCGGCCGCGGTGACGCCGCCGGCAGAAGAACGGACCACCCAGGTCCAAAAGGAGGCGTGGACCGATGTGGTCCGCCGCAAGCCGCGGAAGGCCGCGGCCCCTGCGACTCCTGCGGCACCTGCGCCGCCCTCAGGGGCGTCAGTGACTCCTGCTCCCGCAGGCAAGGGGGAAGGCCCTAAGGCCAAATTGGTGCTCCCCAGCTCCACGGCCGTAATCCTAAAGTTACGGCCGGAGGCAGCTAAAGGGGGGGCAACGTATGCCTCGGCCCTTCTAAAAGCTGAGCGGGAGGTGAATCTGGGGGAGATTGGGATAGGCTCGCTCCGGATTCGCAAGTCGGCGACCGGAGCGAGGCTTATTGAAGTCCCTGGCTCCTCCAGCCAGGAGAAAGCTGACGCCCTGGCAGCCAAGCTGTCGGCTGCCTTGACCGGCGTCGCGGAGGTATCCAGACCGGTGAAGTGCGCAGAATTCCGGATCACCGGTCTGGATGACGCCGCCACGGTGGAGCGGGTACAGGCTGCGGTCGCACGCGAGGGGGGCTGCGCCCCCGAGCAGGTCCGGGTGGGCGAAATCCGCCCGGACTGGCGGAACTCCAGCTCCGCCCTCATGCGCTGCCCGGTGACGGCAGCGAAGAAGCTGCTCCAGCTGGGCAGTGTCGGGGTGGGGTGGAGTCGGGCGCAGCTCCACTTGCTGGAGGCGCGCCCCATGCACTGTTTTAAGTGCATGGGGAAGGGGCACACCGCGGAGTTGTGCCCCTCCAAGGAGGACCGCAGCCGCCTATGTTATAGGTGCGGGCAGCCGGGGCACATCGCCTCGGGCTGCTCGGCGCAGGCCCGCTGTGCCGTGTGCGCCGACGCCGGTAGGAAGGCGGCCCACGTGATGGGGGGTCGGCTGTGCAACCCCCCATCTATCCGAGGGAAAGCGCTCCCCACCCCTCGCGGGAGTGGGCGGCAGACGGCGCCGGAGGCTAGGATGTCCGAGTAATGGCCGGACATCCTCGCTTCCTGCAGGCCAACGTCAACCACTCCGCCGGGGCTCAGGACCTTTTCCTGCAGACCATGGCGGAGTGGGACGTGGACGTGGCGGTGGTTGCGGAACCATATTCCGTGCCCTCCCGGCCTAACTGGGCCGGGGATCTGGACGGTTCCGTGGCCATCGTCACGAGGCCTGGCGCCAGCCCCCCACTCGTGGTGTGGGGGAGGGGAGGAGGATACGTGGCGGCGGTTCGGGGGGAGTACGCAATCATCGGTGTGTACTTCTCCCCGAACCGCGACCTGCCGGCCTTGGAGCAGCTGCTCGATGCTCTGGGGTCGGCAGTCAGGCGGCTAGCGCCCGCCCAGGTTATCGTGGCCGGGGACTTCAACGCCAAATCCACGGCGTGGGGCAACCCGGCCACGGAAGCCAAGGGGCGGAAAGTGGAGGAGTGGGCGCTGGCCGCGGGACTGTCCCTCTTGAATAGGGGGACAGTCCACACGTGCGTGCGGTGGAACGGAGGATCGGTGGTGGATCTGTCCTTCGCCACCGCGTCCACCGCACGCCGAGTGGAGGGTTGGAGGGTGGAGACGGGGGTGGAGACACTCTCGGACCATCGCTACATCAGGTTCGAGGTGTCTCCAGCCCCCGGGAGTCCGACGACTTCGTCCCGGTGGCGGAGCCGGTTCCCGCGTTGGGCGCTCACCAGGCTCGACCGGGAACTGGCTGAGGAGGCGGCCATTGTCGGCCGCTGGGGCCTCCCGCCAATGGAGGATCTGGACGCCGAGGAGGGGGCTGGTCGTCTCTGCGACGCCTTCACGGCGGTTTGCAGGGCGGCCATGCCCAGCGTTGGGCGTCCGCCTCCGAGGCGGGCGGTCTACTGGTGGTCGGCTGAGATGGCCGGCCTCCGGGACGCCTGCAACGGGGCGCGTAGGGCGTATACTCGGAGCAGGCGTCGCCGCCCCCGGGACGAAGGGAGAGATGGCCATCTGCATGGCATATACGTGGAGAAGAGGAGGGCCTTGCAGATGGCCATCAGTAGGGCCAAGGAGGGAGCGTGGCAGGAGCTGCTGGAGGGTCTGGATAGGGACCCGTGGGGCCGACCTTACAGAGGAGCGCGGAACAAGATCCGCGCTCAGTCGGCCCCGCTGACGGAGACCCTCCAGCCAGCCGTGTTGGAGAGGGTTGTCGGGGAACTCTTCCCCGACACCCCACGGGGCTACGCTCCCCCGAGGATGGCCTGACGTCGGACGTCGGACTCCAGAGGAGAAGAGGAGGGCGCTCCGCCGCCCGTCACCGACCAGGAGATGGAGGCGGTAGTTGACCGCCTCCGAGGCAAGAAAAGGGCGCCGGGTCCGGACGGGGTGCACGGGAGGGTGCTTGCATTGGCCCTCGTGCACCTCGGGGACAGGTTCCGGGAGCTCCTCGACTGCTGCTTGCGGTCGGGGTGCTGCCTGGGACCCTTCAGGGTGGGCCGGCTCTGCCTTCTGTTGAAGGGAGACCGGCCCCCGGACTCGGGGTCGGCGGTTCGACCGGTCGTTTATTTATTTTACATATCAGACTTAACCTATTTCTTATCTAGTTACATTTCTTATATCTATACAGTTGAGCCATCTTTGCTTATATTTTACAGTCTTATTTTATTTATCTATTTATTTCTAATCCTAGTCACTATTCTATTTTTATTGTAATGCTGATCTTGATATTTAATCAAATATCACATAAGCATACATTATGTGCATTTTAGGTTTTGTTTCGTGCGATTACATTTTTTGCTATTTTGTTACAGTATGCAAGGAATAGGTCTATGTTTTCACGCTGCATTAGCTCACGCATGCTGTCCTGTGTAACGTTGCATTTCAATTGCTGCGCTAAGTTAAATCTGTCGATTCCGAATACGGGGCACTCGAACAGTATGTGTGGGACTGTTTCGTTTGTAGTTGGATCGCATATGCACGAGGGGTTTTCCTTGCACCGAAACCGGTTCAGTTACTCGGAGAACCCCCCGTGCCCTGTCATGATTTGAGTCGTGATCTGGTCTATTTTTATTTGCCGAGTTATCTTGTATGCCTCCACCACGTCAGGGATGAACATCTTTGTAACTTTCGCGGTATCGCCGGTGACATATCTCCGGTTCCATTCATCAATCGTAGCCCTACGTATGCTACGCTTGATGTACGAAACCGGACACAGGTCGTAGTCGGGCTTTCTCTTTCGATTCCCGGCGGCCTCTTTAGCCAATGTATCCGCCCTTTCATTCCCCTCCATGCCAACATGAGCCTTAATCCAGAACAAGGATATTACCTTGTTCTGTCGAGACAGTGATGTTATATTTTCCCGGGTTTTGACGGCTAGTGGATGGAGGGAAGTCCGGTTTTGGATAGTCTGAAGGGCCGCCATGGAATCGCTAAAGACACCGCACGATGTCAAGCCCCTTGCGACTGCTTCTTCAGTGGCCTTCCATATGGCAAGGAGTTCGGCCTGGTAGACGGTACAGTAGTCTGCAAGTTTTAATTTGACTGTTTTAGCTTCGGAGCCGCCAATCCATATTGATAATGCGGCCCCTACTTTCCCGTCGATTTTACTGCCGTCGGTGAATATGCATAAGTCATATTCACCAACGGCTTCGAACTGTTGTTGGTCTACCAGCCCGACCACCCTGATCTCATCTCCCTCTGATGGATGTGGGCCACTGAGAGCTGGGAACTTTTGTTCAATCTCGCGATCGCATAGCTCCGGGCGAGGCTCCCCCCTCCTTGACCGGTACAGAGCTGCAGCTTCCTGCACACGAAGGTCAAGTGGGAGGATCCCCGCCAGGGCCAGCGCCGAGTTCAGCGACACCGTGCGGTACGCCTTACATACCTGTTGAGTGATGCCCCTTTGTACCGCGTTAAGGTGCTTTCTGATCCCTATTCTCAGAGTCGCAGCTTCCCACACGCTGGCGGCATACAAGATAATCGGCTCCACTGTTGCGTTGTATATTATTCTAACTACTTCCGGCTGAAGTCCCCATGTCGTTTTCGCGGCCCGGGTAAGCTGCTTATGCACGCCCAAGGCCTTCCTGCAAACGTGCACTACGTGCGATTTGAATGTCAACTTGTGGTCAACTATAACACCCAGTATTTTAATTTCTTTGACCGTTTCGATGCCAACCCCGCCCATGCTCAGACGTGGGGTGTCGTATTTCATTTTGCGCGTTATAATCATGGCGTTTGTTTTGTTGGGTGCGAATTTCAACTTGTTCTCAACACCCCACCTCTGAACACGATCGAGGGTGGCATTAGCTCGCCTCTCTATCTGCAGGGCCGTATCGGCTTCAAACACTAGGACGACATCGTCCGCGAACGCTTGGACGTATTCGCCCCTTTGGTCCAGGTCTCTTAGTAGTGGGTCCAGCAGGAGATTCCATAATATTGGACCTCCGACTGAGCCCTGAACGCAGCCTTTCTCTGTGGTTCTAGTGTGCTCTTTCCCCGCATATCTTACCGTAACCTCCCTGTCGCTCAAGTAACTATCAATAACCTTCCTGATATTGAGCGGACACCCTTCCTCCGCCAGTCTGACTCTGATAGCCGGCCACCAGGCGCTATCAAATGCTCCCTCTATATCCAGTGATACCAGTGCCACTATTTTCTTTTGGTCCAATTTGCTGTTAATATGCTTCACTAGAGTATAGAGGGAGTCCTCCGTGCTTCTCTGGGGCATAAAGCCAAACTGGCGGGGGCTCATTTTAGGCAAGACATGGTGTTTTATCCTGGCCATTATCATTTTTTCAAAAATCTTTCCTAATATCGATAGAAGTCCGATTGGTCTGTAGGCCTTGGGCGTGCTATAATCATCCTTACCAGGCTTTTTGAGAATGACCACAACTGCCTTCTTCCATTTTTTGGGGAAGTGGTTTAGTTGGAGGCACTTGTTCAGCAGGGCAAGGAAAGCCGCAGGGTCGGCCTCGATGGCCCTAGCGCACACATCGGCTGTGAAAGCGTCGATTCCAGGGGCTTTCTTGACGTTGAACGATTTGTATGCCTGATGAAGTTCAGCGAGGGTAAATGGTGGATCCCCGGGTTCCGTTTGCTTGTCGCTGTTAATCTTTTTGGCTTTCTTCCTGATCTCTCTGTGATGGGCGTTGTCCTCGCGCGCATTGTCCTCCGGATAGAACGTGCGCGCGAGGAGTTCCACCGATTCCCTGGAATCGAGCGTCTTTCCATTTTGTTTTAGAAGGGAATCCTCTTCCCTCTGCCGTGTTCGCGCCATGACCCTGTAGATGCCGTCCCACACGCTTTCCCTGTCCTGCCTTCCACAGAAATCCTTCCAACTATCGACGATGGCTTTTGCTACTGCGGCTTCGTACTCTTCCTTAAGTGTGACATATTCTTCGACGACCTTGGATCTTCTAACAGGAGCGGCGTTCCGAATTCTTCTTCTCTTGGTTGCTACCTCCTTCTTCATCGCGGCTAGTGTTTCGGACCACCACGGCATGCCGACCTCGTCCCTTGGCTTCTTAGTTGGTATAGAAGTTGTACATGCCTCTGAGATTGCCCTCATGTAGTTGTCCACCGCTGCCTCCAGCTCATCGACAGAACCAATATCTTCTATTTCTTTCTCAAAGAGTTTGTATTCCGCTTTGAGCTGGGTGAACTTCCTCAGGAATTCCACCCAGTTAGCTTTTTTGGTGTTAAATTTTCTAGTGGTTCTGTCGATGATTATGCCTTTGGCTTTGGTGAGGCGTATATTGTAGACTATGCCATTGTGGTCCGAACTCACCAGCCCCTCGTCTACCCTCCACTGCTCTACAAGATCAAGAAGATCTGTTGAGCAGGCGGTGATGTCGATGTAGCTCTGGTAGTGAACGCCGCCCCTGATGGTGTCAAAGGTTGGGGTGGTTCCGTTATTAATGATGTGCAGCCCCATGTCGCCGAGAGCTCCAGCCACGTCGATTCCCCTTTGGTCGATTTCCGGACTGCCCCACCAGGTGCTCTTCGCATTGGCGTCTCCGCCGGCTATCCACTTTTTGTGGCCTACTTTCTCTTCTACTTTCCGCAGTTGTGTCAGGTAGGGCTCGACCGGTTGGTCAGGTTCAAAGTAGAACGAGACCAGGGTGATCTCCCAGGACACGGTGTGGATCCCCACCACCACGATATTATTGGTGGTGAGTTCTGGGTATTGGGTAACGGCAAGATTTTTATCGAATACGGCAATAGCTGCCTTAGTTTTGCCCTCTCCCACCGTGTTCTGGTAGATCCTTACCCCTGCGGTCGGGCCCATCCTGTCACAACTGCCGACGTAGGGTTCTTGGATGAGTGCCACAGCTGCTCTCCTTTTGTTGGCCTCTATCAACAGCTCTTTTGTTGCCAGATTTTTTCTTTGCAAGTTTGCTTGGAGCACCCGGTAGGAAATGGTGTCGCCTGGGACGCCCTTAGCAATATGCTACTGCTAATCGCGCTAACTCGTCCCTTTTCCGGCGCACCATACAGTCATGGCTGAAGGCGTTGTGCTCATTATCGTATTGGTCCATCCTAACGCAGTTTCGGCATTTGGGTGGGTTGCCAGCCATCCAGTCCGCGCAGTCAGCCTTCAGGTGTGGCCCGCCACAATGACTGCAGAGGTCCGCGAGCTCTTTGCAATACCGCTTGGTGTGGCCATAGTCCAGGCAACAGCTGCATTGAACCAGCGGCGACTGGTCTTCTGCCTTGACCCTCTGCAGATCAATGTGTACGTATCCTTGCGTCGTGGCCCTTTGCCACACCTTTGGCGAGACGTTCAGTATTACGTGGCTTGTGAGCGGGTTTCGGGCCCTTCTCCTGTATCTCACGGACACTGTCTCCTCCCCTTCATTGAGGTCCGTGAACAAGGACCGATTCTGGTTTTTGAGGGCTTTCTTTATATCATCGTCCGTGTTGGCCGACAAGACGTCCTTGAGGATCAGGAGGGGGTCTCTATTTTTGATATCCTCGACGGTGAGGTCCTTTCCTTTCTGAGCTATTCGCTCCTTAACCTTGTTTCTCTCCTCCACCGTCGTGAACCCCATAATTACTTTTCTATCTTTCGCCTTCCTGATCCTCTCCACCTTCACCCATCCTTCCTTTGCCTCAACTGCTTCTCTTATTTTATTTAGCGTCTCTTCCCCAGTTTTGGTCTCGTCTTTGGAAGAGATCACTACAGAATGTAGTGTGGTCCTGGGTGTGGTCCTCTTCCCATTGTTAGCAGCCGTTACGCCGGCGTAGGAGAGGTTTTCCGGTTTTCCTAGAGCCACACTATGGTCAGCCAAGTTGTTATTTAGCTCCGCGATCCTGCGGTTTGTCTCCTCGAGAAGTTTGGCATGCTCCTGTAGCTTCTCCAGCAATGGATTTGCCTCAGTGTTTGCCGTTGGAGTGCAGATGATTGGCTTCTCGGTGGTCTTTACGCTGGCTGCTGCTCTAGGTGGTTTATTTGCTGCTTCCGCCTCCTTCACCAAACAGTAGAGTCTGTCGATGACCTCTATGACCACCACTTTGACTTCCTTTTTCATCGACTTGAGCGCGTTTAGGTGGTATTTGGCCTTGAGTACTTTCGCGTGCGCCTCTGCTGTACGCGTGGCGTACCTCTTTGGACTGTGCGGTTCAGTCGCCACTGCTTCTCTCGATCCGGGCCCTGTCTTAGCGATCCCTTTCGCTGGTCCTTGGTCCTTTACCGGGGGGGCGGGGTCTTTGGCTCCTTTGGTGATGGTTGGAGTAGGATCGGAGTTGGCCGCTTCCCACACGTCGATGCTTCGGCGCACGGTCGTTGCTCTTTTTGGTGATTCTTCGGTTGAAGCTGTTGGGCTGGGAGTCTTCCCCTTGCCAGGAGGTGATATTGTGGCTCCTTTGTTCGGAGTTCTAAACCCGAACATGTTGGGGCGATTCGGTGTGTCGGTCTCGCGGGTTTGTAAAAGTTATAAGGACAGCCGTACGTGAGCCGACACAACGCGTTACACAATTTATGCAATATACAGTAAACAAAAAATTTTTAAAAGTGTAAAAGTAAATGTGTATAAAGCGGGCAATAAAAATAAAAATGAAAATAAAAATCAGAGTAAGAGTCACAGACTCTTGTCAACTTACTCTAGATTAACCCTACAGCCTGTCACGCCGGAATCTATTGTCTACCCCGGTTTCCGCGGCCCACCCTAGATTTCCGATGTAGAGTTGTAGAGTCAGTCGGTGTCTTATATTTGTTGTCGCTACACTGTAGCCGACTCTCCGTATATACCAGCGGGAGAAAAAATTTTCTCCCACGGTCAATATTTGAGCTTGTGGCGGTCAACTTCTATACTGCTCTACCTAGAGTCAATTTCTTGCGCTCAACGGGTAGAGCTCGTCGAGCCCTTTCCAAGAACCCCAAACACGGCCGGACTACTCCGAGGGGTTCCCGAGATACAGCAGTCCAAAGATCCGAAGAACCAAGAACCGAAAAATTGGTTCTAGCTATATCTCAGGAACCAGTCGTCCGACTCCAACCGCGCTTGGTGCTCCCGTGCTCTACTCGTCGAGCTCTATCCGTTTCCGCCAGAATCTAACCTAAAAATTTTTGGAAAATTTTGTACTTCCAATTTGCTGACTACCCGCAGAATATTATAGTTCAGGCTGAAGGGTCCTTACCTAAAAAAGTCCCGTCTCTCTGCGGCCTCTGGTGCGGGAGATATCGGGATTTAAAAATATCCAAGATGGCCGCTGATCTGTCAAAGTCCAACTTTGCCTTGCGATATCTCCGGTACCAGAGGTCGCAGGCTAGTGGTCCTTGGGTCGAAATGGCCTAGATTTTCCCCCTCTATTCGGCGGGATCAACTCCCGAGGTCTGAAAATTTTTGGGCGGAATCCGCCCAATAGTCCACGGATCGGGGAGGGGGTGTATTCCTCTATCCGAATACGAAAACCGCAGCTCCCTACGCCCAACGGTCTTGAAGTTGCGGCCACTTTTAGAAAAACAAGATGGCCGCCCTAATGTCAGATGGAGGCGAAAATTGGCTATAACTTCTTAACCGCTGGTCGCAGCGAGCCCGGGTTTTCTCCTGGCTACTTGGCTCCACCGGCTCTACCTCACTAGTCCGGTTCCGGCGATATAGGACGATTTTTGTCCAATTTGAATTTTGGGGGCCGAGTCGTTTACCTTATATATTTTAACTACCCCTATTGAAAATCCGGAGTTTCTCGGCCCACCGGTTCGCGAGCTGTGGACGTTTGAATATTTGGGTCCTAAATTTGGAAAATGGTCCTAAAAATGGTTCCAGCCGTTTTTGATGCTACAGGGTCGGTTCTTGGGGTTAATCCCAATGTAATAGACCCAGTGAACCTTCTCCCGTGGCCAAAAACTAATTTTTTCTATTTATTTAAATTTTATTACTAAAAAACACTAAAAAATCCACAACTCGAGAACCGCTAAGCCGAAAAATCCGAAAAATTTGTGACATGTGTATTAAATGGTGCTCTATGACATACAATTGGTAAGTTTTAAATTTTTAGATATTTCTTTAACAATTTTATTAATTTTACAAATTTTTACTATTTTAATTACTGTACTTAGAATTATTAATCAAAAATTTTTATTTTTCAGATGCTTGTTCTTCCGATGAGCGCGCCAATGATAGCAATTGCAGATTTTCGAATTTTTTATTAGTTCCAGAGTTATTCAGTGCTGAAGTTTCAATTTTCAATATTTTATATTAAGGCCCCCTTAAGGGATAAAATTTTTCTCTTTGCGGTTCTGGAGTACTATAAATGGGTACTTGCCGTCTGCCGATTTTGAGACTTCTGCGACTGCGGGATCACCGACCGCATGGCCCGGTGCAAGTTGTTTTTCTCGCTTTTCCGGCGAGATGGCGAGTTTTCCGGGTCAACCGACACCGGATTGATGTTGGGGCTAGTTAGCCCTACTCGGAGGCACTTTGCACTTTCACGAATATTCACTTTTCACGACACTATGGCTATTTTTGTGATCGTAATTTTTACCACTTAGAGAAAATGCACTTTTCGCGGGTTTTCCACTGTTTTCCGGCTGAATTACGATGCGCCAGGACGTGGGGCTCGGTGAGACGCAACTTTTGACACCAAAATCTCTGTCGTAGCGTTAAAATTTACCACTTTTTTGAATTTTTTCGTCTTGGAGCACGTGGTTTTGCTTCCGGCACGGTCCGAGGCTCAGACAAGACTGTGCTTCCGAAGCAGCACGAGCTTGCCCGTCTTCCACCGCCGCGGGAGCCTTCCCGACACCAAACACTCCGTCAACAGGGACAGGATCTCCTCCTCGAGGACCGGCACCACAAGGGCTAGAACCCGCCCAGGGATACCGTCCGGGCCCGGGGCGCGGTTCCTAAGTTTTAACTTCAGGACCGCTGCCCCTAACTCGGCCTCGGACACGGGCGGGACGACCTCGCCTTCCGCCGGTCCCCGGCTCGGCGCTGCCATCCGCGGTGGCACCCACTCTTCTCTCGCCGGAAACAAGGAGCTGACCACTTGCTCCAGAAAGAGTGGCTCCAGAGTCCTAGTGAGGGGAGGCGCCCAAGGTCCGAGCTTCTGGCTCACAACCTTGTAGGGGCGCCCCCACGGGTCCTGGTTGAGGCTGTCGAGCCACTCCTTCCAGGATTCCTCTTTGGCGGCCCTTATCGCCGAGCTAAAGGCTGCACGCGCGGCCCTATACGCGGCGAATAGTTCTTCCTCGAGGGCGAGGTTTCTGACCCTCCTCCCGCGACTGCGGGTGTACCTGCGCTGAGCTGCGTGAACGAGTTTACGCAGCCCTGCCAGGTGTGGTCGCCACCAGTACACCTGCCTCCGCGGGGGGGTCGGTCTCGCCCTCCGCATCGCCGCGTCGCAGACGCGAGTCAGCGCTCCTGCGAGCCACTCGCACCTCGCGTCCACGTCCAGGCCGCTTGTAGCGGCAGCCCACCGCTCGACGACGGCCGCCTCTTTGGCCAGCTCCGGGTCCAGCGTGCTGAGACGCCACCGCGGACCTTCCCCTGACAGGGGACGGCTAAAATCCATAGCCGGAGAGTCCGCGGGAGCGGAGACGACGTCGAACCGGATATATCGGTGATCCGATAGCGTCTCTACCCCCTCGATGACCCTCCAGTTTCTCGCGCGGCGGGCCAGGACGGGTGTGGCGGTGGATCCCCACGCCCTGGATTTGGCGTTGAAATCCCCAGCAACCACCACGGGGGTGGGGTGCACGTCCGCCACCAGGGCCCCGACTTCCGCGAGCATATGCTCGAAGTCGGCGAGGCTTCTGTTGGGTGAGAAGTACACCCCAATCACTGCAACGTCACCCAGCGAAGCGAGGACGCACCCGCGACCCCTCGACACCATGTCGAAGGGGGCAGGAGCAGCGCCACCCCGCCAGGCGACGATAGCCACCGAGTCGTCCCAGTCGCCCACCCAGTCATCCCGGGCGCGGACGCAGTACGGCTCGGCGACTATGGCTACAGTCGTTTGCCACTGCACTGCGGTCTGGATCAAGAGATCCTGGGCCGCAGCACAGTGGTTCACGTTGCCCTGCAGGAATGCGATTTTGGCCATTATTGTTGGGCCGTGTCCATCGCCTCCTCTGACGGCTGGGTGAGGGGTTTGGGATTAGCCCCCGTGCCCTTAGCCCCCCGAGACCGGCGGCCCTTCCCGCGAGCCATCGCGGTGCACTGTTTAGAGCCCAGGCGGTGGCCCGCCGGGGCGTTCTCCGTCGCGCAGACGGGGCAATTGGGGTCTGCGTCGCAAGCGTCCTGCCTATGGCCAGGACGCCCGCAGCGGAAGCACAGCGCGCTACGATCTACCTCGCAGGCACACTGCGCCCCCACATGCCCCGGTACTAGGCAGCGAAAGCACCGCTGCGGTCTCGGTTCGAGGAGGACCACTCGAGTGTTAGCCCACCCAACCGTCAGGTGACGACCTTCCGCTACCTTCTTAGCCACCGCAGCCGGGCACCGCACCCAGACGGTGCCCTGTCGGCCACGTGAGCGGTTTACCCCGCCCACCTTGACTTTGTCGACGGTGCACCCGCCCGCCCTTGCTACGGCCTGGGCCACCATGTCGGCGGTGGCCGTGTCACCCAGGCCGGTGATGCGTACCTCCGCAGCCATCTCCGGCCGAGAAACCCTTATTTCTTCGCCGAGGGCTAGCCGGAGCTTTTCGGCCAGGATGTCGGCCTTCTGAGCCTTATCCACCCCGGCCACCTCTAAGATCCGGCCCCCGGTCACCGCCGTACGGAGGCGGACGCCTTCAATGCCGAGGCCCTTGAGGTCGACCTTCCTCTCGGCCTCGGTCATCACCTGGGCGTATGTTACCCCCTTAGCCACCGCGTCCTGTCGCAGCGTCAGCACCACCGCGGCGGTGCGAGGGGTGCGGACCTTCGGGGCCTTGGGCTTCTCCTGGGCCTTGGGCTTAGCCTGCGCCGCAGCAGAGGCCGCGTTGCTCGGTTTGGCCTTCTTCGGGCGCGCTGCAACCTTGTTCCAATCCCCCAACTTTGGAGGGCTTGGTGCAGCGGACAAGGGGCGCGCCTCGCGGGCGGACTCGGCTTCGATGGCCGCAGCGCTCTTCTTTTTCTTCTTTTTCCCCTTACCCTTGACCCCCGGAACAGTTGCCGGAGGGAGGGGAGGGGAAATTGAGGGCCCAGGCGTCGGATCAGGGTCCGGCAGTGCTGGCGCCACGTCCACCAAGGGCACCGCTTGAGCGGTCGTCGCCACTTGCGCGGCGCGAGCGGCCGCACGCGTTTCAGCGGCAAGCGGAGGACGCACCCGCGGCTCGGGCAGGAGACGGCTCTCAATCCCGGCGAGACGTGCGTCGATGAAGAACGCAATCTCCTCCCGCGTCATCGCCGGGGCAGAGGCCGCCTGCAGCTCAAACTCCTGCATCTTCTTCTGCAGGGTGGCCAGCTCGCCCTGCAGACGGAGCACCTCCTCAGACTCCGTGCGGGACCTCATTTCACGGGAGTTACCCATGATGGTGCTCGCGCACTGACGGAGGTCCCGCACGTGCTGGCATTTCAGCTTCGACGATTTTCGGGCGATGGAGTTTATCATCTCCACCGCCGCCTCGATCTCGCTGCTGAGCTCCGCCACACTCTTCTCGCCCAGTTGTAACGGCACATCAAGGAGGAGGGCTTCACGCCTTTCCCTATGCTGGGAAACCTCCTCTGCCAGCTCCTGTTCGGCCCGGAGTTCGAGCTCCCTCTCCTTGGCCGCATTCAGCTCGGCCTTGGCTTTCGCCAGGCCGACGTACTGGCCGGTTGTCGGCGGGCGACCGCGCCCCCTCTTGCCCTTTGTGTCTCTAGGCTTGGAGCCCTTCTCCTCCTCATCGGCGTCAGGGTTACGGCGCTTCAGCCAGTTCCGCACGTCCCGACCACTGGCGCTGGGCGAGCACGAGCGCGAACTCACCGCCATGTCGCTGCTATCGGACTCCGACAGCTGCAACTCCTGCGGCAGGTCGAGCAGCACACTGTCGCACCGCGAGAGTGAGACACGCGCCTCTCTTTCTCCTCTAAACGTCGACTCCACTTCAACTGGGTTGAAGTTGCATCCTCCCTCAACTTCAGAACCGTAGTTCTCTCCTCCTTCGTTTTGGTTTTTTTTTAGGTCCATATTTGATCCCACGAGTTGAGACGATCTAAATGTCGAACCCGGGGTGACGCTCATTCCCAGTGCCAAGGCAGATACAACGCCGGTTGCCAGTTCCGGCGAGGTTGCAACGCTAGCGGGCAGCAATCCCCCTGCCCATGAGTACCACAGCACGTTGCCAACTGCGTCCATGTGGAAGACCGTGTGTCACCACCCTGCAGACAATAATAGCTCATCCTAAGACTAAGATATAATTGTCGCGAGCGATGACACCCTGCCCACCACACAAGGACTAGGGGTAATTTTTTATAGAGGTTTTCTTCCTCGCAGTCCGGGCGTTGAAGCCAAGACCCCCGACCCCCTTGGCCCCTCTCCCCAGCCAGTCTGGCCCCGAAAGTCAGGTCATCTGACCCCAGAAACCACGTCGGCTTGAGAAAGGGTCCAAGGGGCTACGGTATACTCCTACTCGGAGTCAGTCTTTCGACCAACCCCTGGTCACTCCTCTCGAGCAACCCTCCTTTGGTCGCGGCCACACCACAAAGGGGCAGCGCTCCACTCGCTTTGGGTCTCAGGGCTCCACTGAAAGCAGAGGGGGCTGAGAACACCAGCAGTCCGATATTCGTCAACGGCAAACACGAACTCTCGAAAGGGAACATATTTGCCGTTGTCCAGGGTGCACCAGCCCTCCCGCTTCCGTTCCCCCCCATACGAATATGAGAGGGACAAGAAACGGGAGGACCAACGTGGAGGTTTCGGACGCGCACCCCAAGACTGGGTTAGGTTAGGTTAGGTTAGGTTTTTTTTTTTTTTTTTTTTTACGTGGGGAAATGCGTTTACGCACTTCGCCTCCCCCGCCGCGGGGGCAGCGGGGACGGCTTCGAGTGGGACTACCGGTCAAACGGCCGGACTACCCACTAAAACCCCACGGTGTTCCTCCGTCGCCTTAGCCGAGTCGCAGGATAGGCAAGTGTATACTCACTGCGGCTCGGCAAGGGTCGCCCTCTTGTGGAGGGCTCGACACAAGATGGGCGGACATATTTGGTCCCCCTCGACTCCTCTTGATGGCTCCCCCGAAACACGGAGGGGAGCCATCCGCCACTACATCCTCACTGGGGCGGCAGGTCCCCCGACCCGCCGCCCGTGGCTACTCTAATCGGGGACGCCGGCATATATGCGTCGCCGGCGCCCCCTCGCCGTAGGCCGACGGGGCGGGAGTGTGCTACCGGCACGCTCCCGCTCCCGCAGCTCCTCTCTCTTGGCCGCCATCACCTCGTGAGAAAACGAGGAGACGGCGGCCCAACACTCTTCGCTGCCGGCCATGGCTTGGACGACGGCCGGCAGCGAAAGATCCCGTCCAATTGCGTCCACAAGCGGAGCGCGCTGGGCATCCCACGCCGCGCACACGGACAGCGTGTGCTCTGCCGTGTCCACGACGCCGGCCGCGCAGTGGCGGCACACGGGGTCCGACTCGATCCCCACCAACTCCCACAGGTACTTGGCAAAACAGCCGTGTCCCGTAAGGAGCTGGGTCAGGAAATAAGTCGGCACCCGGTGCCGCGCCTCCACCCACGGACGCAGGACGGGGCGAATGGCCCCGACGAGCGATCTGCTCGCCGAGGCGTCCGCCAACCTGTCCGCCCACTTCCGGAACAGGACATCACGTGCCTCACGTCTCCAGCGATTGACGTGTTCCGGAAGTGGGCGTTCTCCTTCTCGGCGCATCAGGGCGCCCCTATCGTAGACCTCCGCTAGGACACCAGCCTCCAGGTCCCATGGGAGGCTACCCGCAATCAGGCACGCCGCCTCGTACGAGACCGTGCGGTACGCCCGGGCAGCCCTCTGCGCGATGACCCGCTGCGGACGTCGCAGGAGGGTCAGGTTGCCGGCGCTGAGGGCCGGCGCCCAAATCGGCGCTCCGTAAAGCGCTTTGGAGCGCACCACACCGTCATACAGACGGCGGCAGACACCGCCCGCCCCCCCGCAATTGGGGAGCAGCTTCGCGAGCATCCCGGCATATGACACCAGCTTTGGAGTCAGCTGCCGGAAATGCTCCGCGAACCCCCATCTGCCGTCGAGGACGAGGCCGAGATACTTCATCGTCGTTCCGACGGCAATTGAGGTGCCGCCCACCATAATACTCGCGTCGTGGGGGGGCTTAGTCCGAGGCCCATGAAAGAAGATGGCCTCGGACTTTTCCAGGGCCACCCTGAGGCCCAGCGCCCTGATGCGCCGCACCACCTGGGCCGTGCCTGCAGTGGCAAGCACGGCTGCATCCCTACACGTGGGTCCACGCGCGGTGACCAGGGTGTCGTCGGCGTAACAAAGGACGCCGACTCCACGAAGATTGGCACCGCGCAGGACCCAATCGAACCCGATGTTCCACAGGAGCGGTCCCAATACCGACCCCTGCGGAACACCGCACGTCATGTCCCTGCGGACCACTGCGCTCCGGGCCGGATAGCTAATGGCCCGGTCAACGAAATAGTCCGCAAGGACGCGCCTGAGGTACCACGGGACGTTGTGGTACCTCAGCGCCTCTTCAATCGTCGCCCAGGGGATGGAATTGAAGGCGTTCGCAATATCCAGCGAGACAGCCAACAACACCCCCCCCTGGGCGACAGCCTCCTCTACCCTGTCCCTGAGACGGGATATGGCGTCCAGCGTGGATCTCCCACAGCGAAAGCCGAACTGGTCTCCGCTGAGATCCGGCCCATCCGCCCCCAGGCTCGCGACGAGTCGCGCAGCGAGCACCCGCTCTAGGAGCTTGCACGCCTCGTCGAGCAGAACAATAGGACGGTAGGCCGACGGCGACTCGGCTGGGCGCCCGTGCTTCCGAAGCAGCACGAGCTTGCCCGTCTTCCACCGCCGCGGGAGCCTTCCCGACACCAAACACTCCGTCAACAGGGACAGTATCTCCTCCTCGAGGACCGGCACCACAAGGGCTAGGACCCGCCCAGGGATACCGTCCGGCCCCGGGGCGCGGTTCCTGAGTTTTAACTTTAGGACCGCTGCCCCTAACTCGGCCTCGGACACGGGCGGGACGACCTCGTCTTCCGCCGGTCCCCGGCTTGGCGCTGCCATCCGCGGTGGCACCCACTCTTCCCTCGCTGGAAACAAGGCGCTGACCACCTGCTCCAGAAACAGTGGCTCCAGAGTCCTAGTGAGGGGAGGCGCCCAGGGTCGGAGCTTCTGGGTCACGACCTTGTAGGGGCGCCCCCACGGGTCCTGGTTGAGGCTGTCGAGCCACTCCTTCCAGGATTCCTCTTTGGCGGCCCTTATCGCCGAGCTAAAGGCTGTACGCGCGGCCCTGTACGCGGCGAATAATTCTTCTTCGAGGGCGAGGTTTCTGACCCTCCTCCCGCGACTGCGGGTGTACCTACGCTGAGCTGCGTGAACAAGTTTACGCAGCTCTGCCAGGTGTGGTCGCCACCAGTACACCTGTCTCCGCGGGGGGGTCGGTCTTGCCCTCCGCATCGCCGCGTCGCAGACGCGAGTCAGCGCTCCTGCCAGCCACTCGCACCTCGCGTCCACGTCCAAGCCGCTTGCAGCGGCAGCCCACCGCTCGACGACGGCCGCCTCTTTGGCCAACTCCGGGTCCAGCGTGCTGAGACGCCACCGCGGACCTTCCCCTGACAGGGGGCGGCTAAAATCTATAGCCGGAGAGTCCGCCGGAGCGGAGACGACGTCGAACCGGATATATCGATGATCCGATAGCGTCTCCACCCCCTCGATGACCCTCCAGTTTCTCGCGCGTCGGGCCAGGGCGGTACTAGCAAACGAGAGGTCGACAATCGACACGCCCTGTCTCCGCACGCATGTGTGAACCGCCCCCGTGTTCAGCAGCGCCAAGCCCGCGGACACCGGCGGAACCACCACGGGGGTGGGGTGCACGTCCGCCACCAGGGCCCCGACTTCCGCGAGCATCTGCTCGAAGTCGGCGAGGCTTCTGTTGGGTGAGAAGTACACTCCAATAACTGCAACGTCGCCCAGCGAAGCGAGAACGCACCCGCGACCCCGTGACACCACATCGAAGGGGGCAGGAGCCGCGTCACCCCGCCAGGCGACGATAGCCACCGTACCGTCCCGGTCGCCCGCCCAGTCATCCCGGGCGCGGATGCAGTACGGCTCGGCGACTATGGCCACTGTCGTTTGCCACTGCACTGCGGTCTGGATCAGCAGGTCCTGGGCCGCAGCACAGTGGTTCACGTTAGCCTGCAGGAATGAGATTTTCCCCATTATTATTGGGCGGTGTCCATCACCTCCTCTGACGGCTGGGTGAGGGGTGCAGAATTGGCCTCTCCCTTGGCCTTAGCTCCCCGAGACCGGCGGCCTCTCCCGCGGGCCACCGCGGGGCACTGTTTGGAGCCCAGGCGGTGGCCCGCCGGGGCGCTCTCCGCCGCGCAGACGGGGCAATTGGGGTCTGCATCGCAAGCGTCCTGCTTATGGCCAGGACGCCCGCAGCGGAAGCATAACGCGCTGCGATCTATTTCGCAGGCGCACTGCGCCCCCACATGCCCCGGCACTAGGCAGCGGAAGCACCGCTGCGGTCTCGGCTCGAGGAGGACCACTCGAGCGTTGGCCCACCCAACCGTCAGACGACGGCCGTCCGCCACCTTTTTGGCCGCCACAGCAGGGCACCGCACCCATACGGTGCCCTGTCGGCCAGGTGGGCGGTCTATCCCGCCTACCTTGACTTTCTCAGCAGGACAACCCCCCTCCAATGCGACGGCCTGGGTCACCATATCGGCGGTGGCCGTATCGCCCAGGCCGGAGATGCGCAACTCTGCAGACATCTCCGGCCGGGAAATCCTAACTTCCTCTCCAAGGGCTATCCGGAGCTTTTCGGCTAGAACGTCAGCCTTCTGGGCCTTATCAGCCCCGGCCACCTCCAAAATCCGTCCCCCGGTTACCGCCGTACGGAGGCGGACGCCTTCGATGCCGAGGCCCTTGAGATCGACCTTCCTTTCGGCCTCAGTCATCACCTGGGCGTAGGTAACACCCTTAACCACCGCGTCCTGTCGCAGAG
This sequence comes from Pyralis farinalis, assembly GCA_947507595.1. NCBI lineage: Eukaryota > Metazoa > Arthropoda > Insecta > Lepidoptera > Pyralidae > Pyralis > Pyralis farinalis. The sequence continues at coordinate 261,742 of OX382279.1, read as the reverse complement.
TCAGCACTACCGCGGCGGTGCGAGGGGCGCGGACCTTCGGGGCCTTGGGCTTCTCCTGAGCCTTAGTAGGCTTAGGCTTGTCCTTCGCCGCAGCAGTGGCCCGGGTGGCCTTCTTCGGGCGCGCAGCCACCTTGTTCCACTCTCCCAGTTTTGGGGGGCTTGGGGCAGGAGGCGACGGGCGCGCCTCGCGCGCGGCCTCAGCTTCGATGGCCGCAGCGCTCTTCTTCTTCTTTTTCCCCTTTGCCTTGGCCCCCGGAACAGCTGCCGGGGGTGAGGGAGGGGAAACTGAGGGCCCAGGCGTCGGACCAGGACCCGGCAGTGCCGGTGCCACCTCCACCGTGGGCGCCACTTCAACCTCCGCAACCACTTTTGCGACGCGGGCGGCAGTGCGTGTGTCCGCCGCAAGCGAAGGACGCAGCCGCGGCTCCGGCAGGAGACGGCCCTCAATGCCGGCGAGACGCGCGTCAATGAAGAACGCAATTTCATCACGCGTCATCGCCGGGGCAGAGACCGCTTGCTGCTCAAACCTCTCCATCTTCTTTTGCAGGGCGGCCAACTCACTCTGCAAACGGAGCACCTCCTCAGACTTCGTGCGGGACCTCATTTCGCGGGAGTTACCTATGATGGTGCTCGCGCACTGACGGAGGTCCCGCACGTGCTGGCATTTCAACTTCGACGATTTTCGGGCGATGGAGTTTATCATCTCCACCGCCGCCTCGATCTCGCTGCTGAGCTCCGCCACGCTCTTCTCGCCCAGTTGCAACGGCACATCAGGGAGGAGGGCTTCACGCCTTTCCCTATGCTGGGAAACCTCCTCTGCCAGCTCCTGTTCGGCCCGGAGCTCGAGCTCCCTCTCCTTGGCCGCGTTCAGCTCGGCCTTGGCTTTAGCCAGGCCGACGTACTGGCCGGTTGTCGGCGGGCGACCGCGCCCCCTCTTGCCTCTAGGCTTTGAGCCCTCATCCTCCTCATCGGTGGCCGGATTAGGGCGCTTCAGCCAGCACCGCACGTCGCGAGCACTCGTGATGGGCGAGCACGAGCGCGAACTCACCGCCATGTCGCTGCTGTCGGACTCCGACAGCTGCAACTCCTCCGGCATCTGGCGCAACACACTGTCGCACCGCGAGAGTGAGACACGTGCCTCCCTTCCTTCAACATTAGAACCATGGTTCTCTCCTCCTTCGTTTTGTTTTGTTTTTTCAAGATCCATATTTGATCCCACGAGTTGAGACGATCTAAATGTCGAACCCGGGGTGACGCTCATTCCCAGTGCCAAGGCAGATACAACGCCGGTTGCCAGTTCCGGCGAGGTTGCAACGCTAGCGGGCAGCAATCCCCCTGCCCATGAGTACCACAGCACGTTACCAACTGCGTCCATGTGGTAGACCGTGTGTCACCACCCTGCAGACAATAATAGCTCATCCTAAGACTAAGGTATAATTGTCGCGAGTAACGTCACCCTGCCCACCACACAAGGACTAGGGGTAATTTTTTATAGAGGTTTTCTTCCTCGCAGTCCGGGCGTTGAAGCCAAGACCCCCGACCCCCTTGGCCCCTCTCTCCAGCCAGTCTGGCCCCGAAAGCCAGGTCATCTGACCCCAGAAACCACGTCGACTTTAGAGAGAGGTCAAGGGGCTACGGTATACTCCTACTCGAAGTCAGTCTTTCGACCGACCCCGGGTCACTCCTCTCGAGCAACCCTCCTTTGGACGCGTCCACACCACAAAGGGACAGCACTCCACTCGCGCGAGCGCGCACCAACGGTCCGATATTCGTCAACGGCAAACACGAACTCTCGAAAGGGAACATATTTACCGTTGTCCAGGGTGCACCAGCCCTCTCGCTTCCGTTCCCCCCCATACGAATATGAAAGGGACAAGAAACGGGAGGACCAACGTGGAGGTTTCGGACGCGCACCCCAGGTTAGGTTAGGTTTTTTTTTTTTTTTTTTGTACGTGGGGAAATGCGTTTACGCACTTCGCCTCCCCCGCCGCGGGGGCAGCGGGGACGGCTTCGAGTGGGACTACCGGCCAAACGGCCGGACTACCCACTAAAACCCCACGGTGTTCCTCCGTCGCCTTAGCCGAGTCGCAGGATAGGCAAGTGTATACTCACTGCGGCTCGGCAAGGGTCGCCCTCTTGTGGAGGGCTCGACACAAGATGAGGGGGACATATTTGGTCCCCCTCGACTCCTCTTGATGGCTCCCCCGAAACACGGAGGGGAGCCATCCGCCACTTACTACTCACTGGGGCGGCAGGTCCCCCGACCCGCCGCCCGTGGCTACTCTAATCGGGGACGCCGGCATAGATACGTCGCCGGCGCCCCCTCGCCGTAGGCCGACGGGGCGGGAGTGTGCTACCGGCACGCTCCCGCTCCCGCAGCTCCTCTCTCTTGGCTGCCATCACCTCGTGAGAAAACGAGGAGACGGCGGCCCAACACTCTTCGCTGCCGGCCATGGCTTGCACGACGGCCGGCAGCGAAAGATCCCGCCCAATTGCGTCCATAAGCGGAGCGCGCCAGGCATCCCACGCCGCACACACGGAGAGCGTGTGCTCTGCCGTGTCCACGACGCCGGCCGCGCAGTGGCGACACACGGGGTCCGACTCGATCCCCACCAACTCCCACAGGTACTTGGCAAACCAGCCGTGTCCCGTAAGGAGCTGGGTCAGGAAATAAGTCGGCACCCGGTGCCGCGCCTCCACCCATGGACGCAGGACGGGGCGAATGGCCCCGACGAGCGATCTGCTAACCGAGGCGTCCGCCAACCTGTCCGCCCACTTCCGGAACAGGACATCACGTGCCTCACGTCTCCAGCGATTGACGTGTTCCGGAAGCGGGCGTTCTCCTTCTCGGCGCATCAGGGCGCCCCTATCGTAGACCTCCGCTAGGACACCAGCCTCCAGGTCCCAGGGGAGGCTACCCGCTATCAGGCACGCCGCCTCATACGAGACGGTGCGGTACGCCCGGGCAGCCCTCTGCGCGATGACCCGCTGCGGACGTCGCAGCAGGGTCAGGTTGCCTGCGCTGAGGGCCGGCGCCCAAATCGGCGCTCCGTAAAGCGCTTTGGAGCGGACCACACCGTCATACAGGCGGCGGCAGACACCGCCCGCCCCCCCGCAATTGGGGAGCAGCTTCGCGAGCATCCCGGCATATGACACCAGCTTTGGAGTCAGCTGCCGGAAATGCTCCGCGAACCCCCATCTGCCGTCGAGGACGAGGCCGAGATACTTCAGCGTCGTTCCGACGGCAATGGAGGTGCCGCCCACCACAATACTCGCGTCGCGGGGGGGCTTAGTCCGAGGCCCATGAAAAAAGATGGCCTCGGACTTTTCCAGGGCCACCCTGAGGCCCAGCGCCCTGATGCGCCGCACCACCTGGGCCGTGCCTGCAGTGGCAAGCACGGCTGCGTCCCTACACGTGGGTCCACGCGCGGTGACCAGGGTGTCGTCGGCGTAACAAAGGACGCCGACTCCACGAAGATTGGCACCGCGCAGGACCCAATCGAACCCGATGTTCCACAGGAGCGGTCCCAATACCGACCCCTGTGGAACACCGCACGACATGTCCCTGCGGACCACCGCGCTCCGGGCCGGATAGCTAATGGCCCGGTCAACGAAATAGTCCGCAAGGACGCGCCTGAGGTACCACGGGACGTTGTGGTACCTCAGCGCCTCTTCAATGGTCGCCCAGGGGATGGAGTTGAAGGCGTTCGCTATATCCAGCGAGACAGCCAACAACACCTCCCCCCGGGCGACAGCCTCCTCCACCCTGTCCCTGAGACGGGATATGGCGTCCAGCGTGGATCTCCCACAGCGGAAGCCGTACTGGTCACCGCTGAGATCCGGCCCATCCGCCCCCAAGCTCCCGACGAGTCGCGTAGCGAGCACCCGCTCGAGGAGCTTGCACGCCTCGTCGAGAAGAACAATGGGACGGTAGGCCGACGGCGACTCGGCTGGGCGCCCGTGCTTCTGAAGCAGCACGAGCTTGCCCGTCTTCCACCGCCGCGGGAGCCTCCCCGACACCAAACACTCCGTCAACAGGGACAGGATCTCCTCCTCGAGGACCGGCACCACAAGGGCTAGGACCCGCCCAGGTATACCGTCCGGGCCCGGGGCGCGGTTCCTGAGTTTTAACTTCAGGACCGCCGCCCCCAACTCGGCCTCGGACACGGGCGGGACCACCTCGCCTTCCGCCGGTCCCCCGCTCGGCGCTGCCATCCGCGGTGGCACCCACTCTTCCCTCGCCGGAAACAAGGAGCTGACCACCTGCTCCAGAAAGAGTGGCCCCAGAGTCCTGGTGAGGGGAGGCGCCCAAGGTCGGAGCTTCTGGCTCACAGCCTTGTAGGGGCGCCCCCACGGGTCCTCGTTGAGGCTGTCGAGCCACTCTTGCCAGGCCTCCTCTTTGGCGGCCCTTATCGCCGAACTAAAGGCTGCACGCGCGGCCCTGTACGCGGCGAATAATTCTTCCTCGAGGGCGAGGTTTCTGACCCTCCTCCCGCGACTGCGGGTGTACCTGCGCTGAGCTGCGTGAACGTGTTTACGCAGCTCTGCCAGGTGTGGTCTCCACCAGTACACCTGCTTTCGCGGGGGGGTCGGTCTCGCCCTCCGCATCGCCGCGTCGCAGACGCGAGTCTGCGCTCCTGCGAGCCACTCGCACCTCGCGTCCACGTCCAGGCCGCTTACAGCGGCAGCCCACCGCTCGACGACGGCCGCCTCTTTGGCCAGCTCCGGGTCCAGCGTGCTGAGACGCCACCGCGGACCTTCCCCTGACAGGGGGCGGCTAAAATCTATGGTCGGAGAGTCCGTGGGAGCGGAGACGACGTCGAACCGGATATATCGGTGATCCGATAGCGTCTCCACCCCCTCGATGACCCTCCAGTTTCTCGCGCGGCGGGCCAGGGCGGGACTGGCGAACGAGAGGTCGACAATCGACCCGCCCTGCCTCCGCACGCACGTGTGAACCGCCCCCGTGTTCAGCAGCGCCAAGCCCGTGGACACCGCCCAATCCTCCAAAATCTCCCCCCGGGCGTCGGTCGCCGGGGATCCCCACGCCCTGGATTTGGCGTTGAAATCCCCAGCAACCACCACGGGGGTGGGGTGCACGTCCGCCACCAGGGCCCCGACTTCCGCGAGCATATGCTCGAAGTCGGCGAGGCTTCTGTTGGGTGAGAAGTACACCCCAATCACTGCAACGTCACCCAGCGAAGCGAGGACGCACCCGCGACCCCTCGACACCATGTCGAAGGGGGCAGGAGCAGCGCCACCCCGCCAGGCGACGATAGCCACCGAGTCGTCCCAGTCGCCCACCCAGTCATCCCGGGCGCGGACGCAGTACGGCTCGGCGACTATGGCTACAGTCGTTTGCCACTGCACTGCGGTCTGGATCAAGAGATCCTGGGCCGCAGCACAATGGTTCACGTTGCCCTGCAGGAATGAGATTTTGGCCATTATTGTTGGGCCGTATCCATGGCCTCCTCTGATGGCTGGGTGAGGGATCTAGGATTAGCCCCCGTGCCCTTAGCCCCTCGAGACCGGCGGCCTCTCCCGCGAGCCATCGCGGTGCACTGTTTAGAGCCCAGGCGGTGGCCCGCCGGGGCGTTCTCCGCCGCGCAGACGGGGCAATTGGGGTCCGCGTCGCAAGCGTCCTGCCTATGGCCAGGACGCCCGCAGCGGAAGCACAGCGCGCTGCGATCTACCTCGCAGGCACACTGCGCCCCCACATGCCCCGGCACCAGGCAGCGGAAGCACCGCTGCGGTCTCGGCTCGAGGAGGACAACTCGAGCGTTGGCCCACCCAACCGTCAGGCGACGGCCATCCGCCATCTTATTGGCCGCCACAGCAGGGCATCGCACCCAGACGGTGCCCTGTTGGCCAGGTGCGCGGTTTACCCCGCCCACCCTGACTTTCTCGGCAGGGCACCCGCCCGCCCTTGCGACGGCCTGGGCCACCATGTCAGCGGTGGCCGTGTCTCCCAGGCCGGTGATGCGCACCTCCGCAGCCATCTCCGGCCGTGAAACTCGGATGTCCTCGCCGAGGGCTAGCCGGAGCTTTTCGGCTAGGACGTCGGCCTTCTGGGCCTTATCAGCCCCGGCCACCTCCAAAATCCGGCCCCCGGTCACCGCCGTACGTAGGCGGACGCCTTCGATGCCGAGGCCCTTGAGGTCGACCTTCCTCTCGGCCTCGGTCATAACCTGGGCGTATGTTAGCCCCTTAGCCACAGAAACACGCGCCTCCCTTCCTTCTACTTAGAACCATGGTTCTCTCCTTCGCTTTGGTTTGTTTTTTTTGTTTGATCCATATTTGATCCCACGAGTGGAGACGATCTAAATGTCGAGCCCGGGGTGACGCTCATTCCCGTATTACATAGGCCAAGGCAGATACAACGCCGGTTGCCAGTTCCGGCGAGGTTGCAACGCTAGCGGGCAGCAATCCCCCTGCCCATGAGTACCACAGCACGTTGCCAACTGCGTCCATGCGGAAGACCGTGTGTCACCACCCTGCAGACAATAATAGCTCATCCTAAGACTAAGATATAATTGTCGCGAGCGATGACACCCTGCCCACCACACAAGGACTAGGGGTAATTTTTTATAGAGGTTTTCTTCCTCGCAGTCCGGGCGTTGAAGCCAAGACCCCCGACCCCCTTGGCCCCTTTCCCCAGCCAGTCTGGCCCCGAAAGTCAGGTCATCTGACCCCAGAAACCACGTCGGCTTGAGAAAGGGTCCAAGGGGCTACGGTATACTCCTACTCGGAGTCAGTCTTTCGACCAACCCCTGGTCGCTCCTCTCGAGCAACCCTCCTTTGGTCGCGTCTACACCACAAAGGGGCAGCGCTCCACTCGCTTTGGGTCTCAGGGCCCCTCTGAAAGCAGAGGGTCTGAGCACACTAGCTGTCCGATATTGTTCAACGGCAAACACGAACTCTCGAAAGGGAACATATTTACCGTTGTCCAGGGTGCACCAGCCCTCCCGCTTCCGTTCCCCCCCATACGAATATGAAAGGGACAAGAAACGGGAGGACCAACGTGGAGGTTTCGGACGCGCACCCCAGGTTTTTTTTTTTTTTTTTTTGTACGTGGGGAAATGCATTTACGCACTTCGCCTCCCCCGCCGCGGGGGCAGCAGGGGACGGCTTCGTGTGGGACTCCCGGCCAGTAGCCGGACTACCCACTAAAACCCCACGGTGTTCCTCCTTCGCCTTTCGCGGCAGGTCCCCCGACCCGCCGCCCGTGGCTACTCTAATCGGGGACGCCGGCATATATGCGTCGCCGGCGCCCCCTCGCCGTAGGCCGACGGGGCGGGAGTGTGCTACCGGCACGCTCCCGCTCCCGCAGCTCCTCTCTCTTGGCCGCCATCACCTCGTGAGAAAACGAGGAGACGGCGGCCCAACACTCTTCGCTGCCGGCCATGGCTTGGACGACGGCCGGCAGCGAAAGATCCCGTCCAATTGCGTCCACAAGCGGAGCGCGCTGGGCATCCCACGCCGCGCACACGGACAGCGTGTGCTCTGCCGTGTCCACGACGCCGGCCGCGCAGTGGCGGCACACGGGGTCCGACTCGATCCCCACCAACTCCCACAGGTACTTGGCAAAACAGCCGTGTCCCGTAAGGAGCTGGGTCAGGAAATAAGTCGGCACCCGGTGCCGCGCCTCCACCCACGGACGCAGGACGGGGCGAATGGCCCCGACGAGCGATCTGCTCGCCGAGGCGTCCGCCAACCTGTCCGCCCACTTCCGGAACAGGACATCACGTGCCTCACGTCTCCAGCGATTGACGTGTTCCGGAAGAGGGCGTTCTCCTTCTCGGCGCATCAGGGCGCCCCTATCGTAGACCTCCGCTAAGACACCAGCCTCCAGGTCCCAGGGTAGGCTACCCGCAATCAGGCACGCCGCCTCGTACGAGACCGTGCGGTACGCCCGGGCGGCCCTCTGCGCGATGACCCGCTGCGGACGTCGCAGGAGGGTCAGGTTGCCGGCGCTGAGGGCCGGCGCCCAAATCGGCGCTCCGTAAAGCGCTTTGGAGCGCACCACACCGTCATACAGACGGCGGCAGACACTGCCCGCCCCCCCGACCGGTTAGGTTTTTTTTTTTTTTTTTTTTTTTTGTTGTACGTGGGGAAATGCATTTACGCACTTCGCCTCCCCCGCCACGGGGGCAGCAGGGGACGGCTTCGTGTGGGACTCCCGGCATGTGGCCGGACTACCCACTAAAACCCCACGGTGTTCCTCCTTCGCCTTAGCCGAGTCGCAGGATAGGCAAATGTATACTCACTGCGGCTCGGCAAGGGTCGCCCTCTCGCGGAGGGCCCGACTCAATATGGGGGGCAAACACCTGGCCCCCCAGACACCTCACGACGGCTCCCCCGAACACGGAGGGGAGCCATCCGTCACTTATCCACACAGGGGCGGCAGGTCCCCCGACCCGCCGCCCGTGGATACTCTAATCGGGGACGCCTGCATACATGCGTCGCCGGCGCCCCCTCACCGTTGGCCGACGGGGCGTGCGCGCGCTACCGGCGCGCTCTCGCTCCCGCAGCTCCTCGCACGACGTTGTCCCCTGCGCACGACAACCGCACACAGGAGACCCGCCGCGCCGAGGGTTCCTCCCCTCCATCCACCGTCCGAGGACCGCTGTCCGAATGGATCATCATATAGGAGCCGAGCTCCTAGGAGCCCAGCTCCTAACACCTCGTCCGATATTCGTCAACGGCAAACACGAACTCTCGAAAGGGAACATATTTACCGTTGTCCAGGGTGCACCAGCCCTCCCGCTTCCGTTCCCCCCCATACGAATATGAAAGGGACAAGAAACGGGAGGACCAACGTGGAGGTTTCGGACGCGCACCCCACCCCAGGTTAGGTTAGGTTAGGTTAGGTTAGGTTAGGTTAGGTTTGTGCTACGAGGGGCAGGCCCCAAGTGTTTTCTAGTGCTTCCACGTAGTCTGCCCTGGACCCACTCACCTGGTGCGCGGTAACGCAGTGGCCGGTGAGTGGTGACTAAAACTAGAAAACGATACTTGTGGGCGAGGAGGTTGATTTGGCGTTGGTTGTTTTTGGTGGTGTGAGCGTGTCTTGTGGTAAATTTTTTAATTTCCCACGGGAACCATTTTTGTTTGTTGGTTGTTTTTGTTTTTGTTGTGTTTTCTGTGGTGTATTTTGTGTTTTTTGTTGGTTGTGAGCTGTCTAGGTTTCGGTGACGAACCTGGGCAGCCGAGTCCCGGTGCTCCCGGGAAGCGGGACGATGTTGGGGTCTGATGATCCCGGGGAGAGTGGCCTCCCGGAAGTGCCACTGGTGGAGGTAGAGATAATGTGTGGCGGAGGAGAGGATACCGACAGTATGTCGGTCCCCACCCTCTCGGAGTCGGAGCTGGGGCGCGGGAAGCGCCTCTTCTCCGGCTCTGAGACGGAGACGCCCGACGAGCGGGCAAAGGTGGCTACTGCCAGGCGCGGCAAGAGGGGCGGCGTTGCCCCCAGTCTTGCCAGGGCCCGCCGGCTGCTGAAGGAGCGGGAGGAGGATGCCAAGGAGGCGGCCTTCCAGGCGTTCCTAAAGAAGCGGGCCCAAACGAGCGGGAAGGCAGTGGCCGGAAGCGCCGAGGGGGTGAGCCCCGAGGCCGAACAGCGAAGCCCCGAAGGGATAAGCCCTGAGGGGAAAGCGGCGTCCCCAACTGAGGGTGGAGCCGAGGACCTGAGGGTGAGGGGCGAGGGGATGCTGGACATCATCCTCGACCTCACGGGGAAATCGGCGAGCCTGAAGGGGGGCTACGCCGCAAAAATTGCGAGGGCTGCCTGCGGGATCCGGGAGATCCTGGAGGCCCTGGTGGTGCGCACGGAGGCGGAGGAGACCCACCGCCTACGCGCCGATAACGCACGGCTGCAGAGGGAGGTCGCCTCCCTCAGGGAGGAGGTGCGTGCGCACCGCCGGGAGTTCGAGGAGCTCCGGAAGGATAGGAGGGCGCAGGGGCCGGCGGGCCCGGTGGATATCCAGGCTCTGGAGTCCAATATCGCCCGGCTCGTCGGCAACCTCGTCGACGGACGGCTCGCAGAGCTAGAGTCGCGCTTGCCCCCTCCGACTGTCGCCCGTCCGCCATTGGCGGGCGACGGCTCCGCGGTGGCCAAGGCCGCGCGAGCGGCCATCGAGGGCGCGAGTCGGCCGGCGACTAAGCCGAAAAAGGCGAACGCGCCGGCCGAGCTCGAGGTGCGCCCTCGGGCAAGACCGGCCACCGGAGCGGGTCCCGCCCGCAGTGGGGCCCCGCGGGAGACGTGGACGAGCTTCGGCCCGTCCACATCAAGGGCGAAGCCGGCCGCGGTGACGCCGTCGCCGGCAGCGGGGGCCACCGAGGTCCCTAAGGAGGCGTGGACCGACGTGGTCCGCCGCAAGCCGCGAAAGACCGCGGCCGCCGCGACTCCTGCGGCGCCAGCGCCTTCCAAGGCGTCAGCCACTCCCGCGGGCAAGGAGGAGGGCCGAAGGCCCAAAGTGGTGCTCCCCGGCTCCACGGCCGTAATCCTGAAATTACGGCCGGAGGCAGCCCAAGGGGGCGCGTCGTATGCCTCGGCCCTGCTTAAGGCCGAGCGGGAGGTGGATCTGGGGGAGCTGGGAATCGGCTCGCTCCGGATACGAAAGTCGGCGACCGGAGCGAGGCTGATTGAAGTCCCCGGCTCCACCAGCCACGAGAAGGCTGACGCCTTGGCGGCCAAGTTAACGGCCGCCCTGTCCGGCGTTGTTGAAGTGTCCAGGCCCATGAAGTGCGCGGAGTTCCGCCTCACGGGTCTGGACGACGCCGCTACGGTACAGCGGGTCCAGGTTGCGGTCGCGCGCGAAGGGGGCTGCACCCCGGAGCAGGTCCGGGTGGGCGAAATCCGCCCGGACTGGCGGAATTCCAGTTCCGCCCTGATGCGCTGCCCGCTCACGGCAGCGAAAAAGCTGCTCGAGCTGGGCAGTATCGGGGTGGGCTGGAGTCGGGTGCAGCTCCACTTGCTGGAGGCGCGCCCCATGCACTGTTTCAAGTGCATGGGGAAGGGGCACACAGCCGAGCTGTGCCCCTCGAAGGAGGACCGCAGCCGGTTGTGTTACCGGTGCGGGCAGCCGGGGCACATCGCCTCCGGATGTTCGGCCCAGGCCCGCTGTGCCGTTTGCGCCGACGCTGGGCGTAGGGCGACCCATGTGATGGGGGGCCGTTTGTGCAACCCCCCATCCATCCGCGGGAGAACGTCCCCCATCTCCCGCGGGAGTGGGCGGCAGAAGGCGCCGGAGGCTAGGATGTCCGAGTAATGGCCGGACATCCTCGCTTCCTGCAGGCCAACGTCAACCACTCCGCCGGGGCTCAGGACCTTTTCCTGCAGACCATGGCGGAGTGGGACGTGGACGTGGCGGTGGTTGCGGAACCATATTCCGTGCCCTCCCGGCCTAACTGGGCCGGGGATCTGGACGGTTCCGTGGCCATCGTCACGAGGCCTGGCGCCAGCCCCCCACTCGTGGTGTGGGGGAGGGGTGGCGGATACGTGGCGGCGGTTCGGGGAGAGTACGCAATCATCGGTGTGTACTTCTCCCCGAGCCGCGACCTGCCGGCCCTGGAGCAGCTGCTCGATGCTCTGGGGTCGGCAGTGAGGCGGCTAGCGCCCGCCCAGGTTATCGTGGCCGGGGACTTCAACGCCAAATCCACGGCGTGGGGCAACCCGGCCACGGAAGCCAAAGGGCGGAAAGTGGAGGAGTGGGCGCTGGCCGCGGGACTGTCCCTCTTGAATAGGGGGACAGTCCACACGTGCGTGCGGTGGAACGGAGGATCGGTGGTGGATCTGTCCTTCGCCACCGCGTCCACCGCACGCCGAGTGGAGGGTTGGAGGGTGGAGACGGGGGTGGAGACACTCTCGGACCATCGCTACATCAGGTTCGAGGTGTCTCCAGCCCCCGGGAGTCCGACGACTTCGTCCCGGTGGCGGAGCCGGTTCCCGCGTTGGGCGCTCACCAGGCTCGACCGGGAACTGGCTGAGGAGGCGGCCATTGTCGGCCGCTAAGGCCTCCCGCCAATGGAGGATATGGACGCCGAGGAGGGGGCTGGTCGTCTCTGCGACGCCTTCACGGCGGTTTGCAGGGCGGCCATGCCCAGCGTTGGGCGTCCGCCTCCGAGGCGGGCGGTCTACTGGTGGTCGGCTGAGATAGCCGGCCTCCGGGACGCCTGCAACGGGGCGCGTAGGGCGTATACTCGGAGCAGGCGTCGCCGCCCCCGGGACGAAGGGAGAGATGGCCATCTGCACGGCATATACGTGGAGAAGAAGAGGGCCTTGCAGATGGCCATCAGTAGGGCCAAGGAGGGAGCGTGGCAGGAGCTGCTGGAGGGTCTGGATAGGGACCCGTGGGGCCGACCTTACAGAGGAGCGCGGAATAAGATCCGCGCTCAGTCGGCCCCACTGACGGAGACCCTCCAGCCAGCCGTGTTGGAGAGGGTTGTCGGGGAACTCTTCCCCGACACCCCACGGGGCTACGCTCCCCCGAGGATGGCCCTACGTCGGACGTCGGACTCCAGAGGAGAGGAGGAGGGCGCTCCGCCGCCCGTCACCGACCAGGAGATGGAGGCGGTCGTTGACCGCCTCCGAGGCAAGAAAAGGGCGCCGGGTCCGGACGGGGTGCACGGGAGGGTGCTGGCATTGGCCCTCGTGCGCCTCGGGGACAGGTTCCGGGAGCTCCTCGACTGCTGCTTGCGGTCGGGGTGCTGCCCGGGACCCTTCAGGGTGGGCCGGCTCTGCCTTCTGCTGAAGGGAGACCGGCCCCCGGACTCGGGGTCGGCGGTTCGACCGGTCGTTCTGCTGAACGAGGCGGGGAAGGCCCTCGAAAGGGTCGTCGCTTCCCGCCTCGCTCAGCACTTGGAGGATGGCCCGGGACCGGGCCTATCGGATGCCCAGTTCGGGTTCCGGGCCAGACGGTCGACCGTCGACGCCATTAGGCGCCTAAGGTCGGTGACGGAGGATGCGGAGCGCGAGGGAGATGTGGTGGTGGCGGTGTCTCTAGACATCGCCAACGCCTTCAACAGCCTCCCCCACAGTACCATACTGGAGGCCCTCAAGTACTTTGGGGTGCCTCCGTACTTGGGGAGGCTGTTGAAGGCGTATTTGGAGGACAGGGAGGTGCGCTACGAGGACGCGAGGGGCCAGATGGTCAGAAGGCGCGTCGTGTGCGGTGTCCCACAGGGGTCCGTTCTGGGCCCCATTCTGTGGGACCTCGCATACGACTGGGTCCTGCGGGGCCGTCTCCTCCCCGGGATGGGCGTCATCTGCTATGCAGATGACACCCTCGTCACATCCCGGGGCAAGACCTTCGTGGAGGCGGCGCGGCTGGCCGAAGTCGGTGTGGGACTGGTGGTCAGCCGCATAGAGAGGCTTGGGCTTCGGGTCCGTTTGGATAAAACCGAGGCCCTCCTCTTCCGCGGGACCGGCAGGCGGGGCCCCCCCTCGGGAGCGCACCTCCAGATTGGAGGAGGCAGGATTAGGGTGAGTGCCCAGATGAGTTATCTGGGCCTCACCCTGGACGGGAGATGGACCTTCGGCCCCCACTTCGAGCGGTTGGGGCCGAGGGTCATCAGAGCTGCGGCGGCGCTGGGCCGTCTCCTGCCCAATTTGGGCGGGCCCAGCGCCGCGTGCAGACGGCTGTACTCCGGCATCTGCCGGAGTATGGCGACGTACGGGGCCCCCATATGGGCGGACGCCCTCTGCGCTCGCAACAAGGCTCAGCTGCGCAGAGCGCAGCGGGTCATAGCGCAGAGGGCGATTAGGGGGTACCGTACGGTAGCATGGACGGCCGCGACCGCCCTCGCTGGCGACCCGCCCTGGGAGTTGGTGGCGGAGGTGCTCGCCGAGGTGTACGCGTTTGTCGCCGAGAGGAGGAGCCTCGGCGAGCGCCCCACGTCTGTGGAGGTGGGGCGGTATCGCCAGCGAGGGCATGAGGAGATGATGCGGAGGTGGGGGGAGGACCTGGCGCAGCCGCGGTACGGAGTCCGCGTTGCGGATGCGCTGCGCCCGGTCCTGGAGGCGTGGATGCGTCGCAGACGCAAACCCCTCACCTTCCGCATGGTGCAGGTGCTCACCGGGCATGGGTGCTTCGGTGAGTACTTGCACCGGGTCGCGAGGCGGGAGGAGCGGCCAGGCTGCCACGATTGTGGCGCGGCCGAGGACACTGCTCAGCACACCTTGGAGCAGTGTCCCAGGTGGTCTCGGCAGCGCCATGATCTGGTGTCCGCGCTGGGAAGCGCGGACCTCTCGCTCCCGAGCGTGGTCCGCTACATGCTCGGGAGCGACAGTGCCTGGCAGGCGATGGCCTCCTTCTGTGAGACTGTCATGTCCCAGAAGGAGGCCTCGGAGCGGGACAGGGAAGATGATCCCGTGGCTGTCCCGCTCCGGAGACGGCGGACGGGAGTGCGGCGGAGGCGCTACGCGCACCTCCTGCCGCCTCCCTAACCTGTGGGACTAGGGGTCAGGCTGGGAACCTGGCCCCATAACGGTCCCGCCGCCGGAGGGGCTGTCCCAATTTGCCGGGACGGCCCCTAGAGAGAAGAAGTCCGGCCCCTTTTGAGGGGCTGGCCAGTCGCAGTGGTGCCCTGTTGCTGACAGATCCGGGGCACCACACCAACGCGGCCGATGGCATTTCGCGGGGTTGTTTAGTGGGTATACCGTCGGACAGCCGACGGGGAGTCCCACACTACCACCGGAGGCCACCCAGGCGCCGGTGGTGTGCGTAACGCATTTTTCCCCGCGTCACAAAAAAAAAAAAAAAAAAAAAAAAAAAAAAAAAAAAAAAAAAAAAAAAAAAAAAAAAGGTTTGTGCTACGAGGGGCAGGCCCCAAGTGATTTCCAGTACGTCCCCGTCGTCTGCCCTGGACCCATCTCACCGGTGCGCGGTAACGCAGTGGCCGGTGAGTGGTGACCAAATCTGGAAAGTCGATACTTGTGGGCGAGGTGGTTGATTACCTAGGAGGAGGTATTAGGTGGTGTGTATCTTGGTGTTCTTTGTTAGTTGTTTTTGTTGTGTTTTTGTGCAGTTGGTTATTGTCTCTTGTGTTTGTCGTTGGGTGTCTAGGTTTCGGTGACGAGTCTAGACAGCCGAGTCCCGGCGATGCCGGGAGCGGGGGGTATGTTGGGGCCTAAGGGTTCCGGGGGGAGTGGGCCCGCGGAGGGGCCACCAGTTTTTGTGGTGGATAGCGAGTCAGGTGGGGGTGAGGAGACCGACAGTATGTCGGTCCCCACCCTTTCGGAGTCGGAGCTGGGGCGGGGCAAGCGCCTCTTCTCCGGCTCAGAGACCGAGGCGCCGGCGGAGAGGGCGAAGTTGCCGAGAGGCGGGCCTTTGGAGTCCAGAGGAAGAGCGCGGAGGTGGCCGGAAGCGCCGAGGGGGACAGCCCCGAGGCGGCCAAAAAGAAGAGCCCCGAAGGGAAAAGCCCTGAGGGGGAGGCGGCGTGCCTAACTGAGAGGGGAGCCGAAGAGCTCATGGTGGTGGCCGGGGAGAAGCTGGGGCTGATCCTCGACCTCACCAGCAGGTCGGCGAGCCTCAAAGGCGGCTACGCCGCCAAGATTGTGAAGGCGGCGGGAGGGATAAAGGAGATCCTCGAGTCCCTCGTGATGCGCACGGAGAGTGGGGAGACCTTCCGTCTCCGAGCCGACAACGCTCGGCTGCAGCGCGAGGTCTCCTCGCTGCGGGAAGAAGTCCGGGCGCATCGCCTGGAATTCGAGGAGCTCCGCAAGGAGAGGAAGGCGCAGGGGCCGACGGGCCCGGTCGATATACCGGCTCTGGAGAGCAGTATCGCCCGGCTCGTCGGTAACTTGGTGGACGGGCGGCTCGCCGACCTAGAGTCGCGCCTGCCCCCTCCGACTGTCGCCCGTCCGCCATTAGCGGGTGACAGCTCCGCAGTCGCCAAAGCCGCGAGGGCGGCCATTGAGGGCGCGCGAAGGCCGGCGACTAAGTCGCAGCGCGCTAACGCGAGCGCACCGGCCGAGCTCGACGTGCGCCCTCAGGCGAGAAAGGCCGCCAAAGTGGGCCCCGCCCGCCGAACTGGGGCCAGCGAGGAGTCGTGGACGAGCTTCGGCCCGTCCACATCTAGGGCGAAGCCGGCCGCGGTGACACGGTCGGCAGCGGCAGGGACCGCCGAGGTCCCGGAGGTGGCGTCGTGGACCGACGTGGTCCGCCGCAAGCCGCGGAAAACCGCGGCCCCCGCGACTCCTGCGAGACCGGCGCCCGCCAAGGCGTCAGCCAACACTCCCGCGGGCAAGGAGGAGGGCCGAAAGCCCAAGGTGGTGCTCCCCGGCTCCACGGCCGTAATTTTAAAGTTACGGCCGGAGGCAGCCCATGGGGGGGCATCGTATGCCTCGGCCCTCTTGAAGGCCGAGCGGGAGGTGAATCTGGGGGAGCTGGGAATCGGCTCGCTCCGGATACGCAAGTCGGCGACCGGAGCGAGGCTGATCGAAGTCCCCGGCTCCACCAGCCACGAGAAGGCTGACGCCTTGGCGGCCAAGTTGACGGCCGCCCTGTCCGGCGTCGTAGAGGTGTCCAGGCCCGTGAAGTGTGCGGAGTTCCGACTCACGGGTCTGGACGATGCCGCAACGGCACAGCGGGTCCAAGCTGCGGTCGCGCGGGAGGGTGGCTGCACCCCGGAACAGGTCCGGGTGGGCGAAATCCGCCCGGACTGGCGGAACTCCAGCTCCGCCCTGATGCGCTGCCCGGTGACGGCAGCGAAAAAGCTGCTCGAGCTGGGCAGTATAGGGGTGGGCTGGAGCAGGGTGCAGCTCCATTTGTTGGAAGCGCGCCCCATGCACTGCTACAAGTGCATGGGGAAGGGGCACACAGCCGAGTTGTGCCCCTCCAAGGAGGACCGCAGCCGCCTGTGCTACAGGTGTGGGCAGCCGGGGCACATCGCCTCGGGCTGCTCGGCACAGGCCCGTTGTGCCGTGTGCGCCGACGCCGGACGAAAGGCGACGCATGTGATGGGGGGTCGTCTCTGTAACCCCCCATCCATACGCGGGAGAACGCCCCCCATCTCTCGCGGGAGTGGGCGGCAGGTGGCGCCTGAGGCTGGGATGTCCGAATAATGGCCGGACATCCCCGCTTCCTGCAGGCCAACGTCAACCACTCCGCCGGGGCTCAGGACCTTTTCCTGCAGACCATGGCGGAGTGGGACGTGGACGTGGCGGTGGTTGCGGAACCATATTCCGTGCCTTCCCGGCCTAACTGGGCCCGGGATCTGGACGGTTCCGTGGCCATCGTCACGAGGCCTGGCGCCAGCCCCCCACTCGTGTTGAGTGGGAGGGGGGCAGGATACGTGGCGGTGGTTCGGGGAGAGTACGCAATCATCGGTGTGTACTTCTCCCCGAACCGCGACCTGCCGGCCTTGGAGCGGCTGCTCGACGCTCTGGGGTCGGCAGTGAGGCGGCTAGCGCCCGCCCAGGTTTTCGTGGCCGGGGACTTCAACGCCAAGTCCACGGCGTGGGGCAACCCGGCCACGGAAGCCAAAGGGCGGAAGGTGGAGGAGTGGGCGCTGGCCGCGGGACTGTCCCTCTTGAATAGGGGGACAGTCCACACGTGCGTGCGGTGGAACGGAGGGTCGGTGGTGGATCTGTCCTTCGCCACCGCGTCCGCCGCACGCCGAGTGGAAGGATGGAGGGTGGAGACGGGGATGGAGACACTCTCGGACCATCGCTATATCAGGTTCGAGGTGTCTCCAGCCCCCGGGAGTCCGACGATTTCGTCCCGGTGGCGGAGCCGGTTCCCGCGTTGGGCACTCACCAGGCTCGACCGGGAGCTGGCAGAGGAGGCGGCCATAGTCGGCCGCTGGGGCCTCCCGCCGATGGAGGATTTGGGGGTGGAGCAAGGGGCTGGCCGTCTCTGCGACGCCTTCACGGCGGTGTGCAGGGCGGCCATGCCCAGTGTTGGGCGTCCGCCCCCAAGGCGGGCGGTCTACTGGTGGTCGGCGGAGATAGCCGACCTCCGGGACGCCTGCAACGGGGCACGTAGAGCGTACACCCGGAGCAGGCGTCGCCGCCCCCGGGACGAAGGACGAGATGGCCATCTGCACGGCATATACGTGGAGAAGAAGAGGGCCTTGCAGATGGCCATAAGTAGGGCCAAGGAGGGAGCGTGGCAGGAGCTGCTGGAGGGCCTAGACAGGGACCCGTGGGGCCGACCTTACAGAGGAGCGCGGAACAAAATCCGCGCTCAGTCGGCCCCACTGACGGAGACCCTCCAGCCGGCCCTGTTGGAGAGGGTTGTCGGGGACCTCTTCCCCGACACCCCACGGGGGTACGCTCCCCCTAGGATGGCCCGATCGTCGGACTCCATAGGAGAGGAGGAGGGCGCTCCGCCGCCCGTCACCGACCAGGAAATGGAGGCGGTAGTTGACCGCCTCCGAGGTAAGAAGAGAGCGCCGGGTCCGGACGGGGTGCACGGGAAGGTGCTAGCGTTGGCTCTCGTGCACCTCGGAGACAGGTTCCGGGAGCTCCTCGACTGCTGCTTGCGGTCGGGGTGCTGCCCGGGACCCTTCAGGGTGGGCCGGCTCTGCCTTCTGTTGAAGGGAGACCGGCCCCCGGACTCGGGGTCGGCGGTTCGACCGGTCGTTCTGCTGAACGAGGCGGGGAAGGCCCTAGAAAGGGTTGTCGCTTCCCGCCTCGCTCAGCACTTGGAGGATGGCCCGGGACCGGGCCTTTCGGATGCCCAGTTCGGGTTCCGGGCCGGACGGTCGACCGTCGACGCCATTAGGCGCCTTAGGTCGGTGACGGAGGAGGCGGAGCGCGAGGGTAAGGTGGTGGTGGCGGTGTCGCTGGACATCGCCAATGCCTTCAACAGCCTCCCCCACAGTACCATACTGGAGGCCCTCAAATACTTTGAGGTGCCTCCGTACTTGGGGAGACTGTTGAAGGCATACTTGGAGGACAGGGAGGTGTGCTTCGAGGATGCGAGGGGCCGTATGGTCAGGAGGTCTGTCGGGTGCGGGGTCCCGCAGGGGTCCGTTCTGGGCCCCATTCTATGGGACCTCGCATACGACTGGGTCCTGCGGGGCCGTCTCCTCCCCGGGATGAGTGTCATCTGCTATGCAGATGACACCCTTGTCACGTCCCGGGGTAAGACCTTTGTGGAGGCGGCGCGGCTGGCCGAAGTCGGAGTAGGACTGGTGGTCAGCCGTATAGAGAGGCTTGGGCTTCGGGTCCGTTTGGAGAAGACCGAGGCCCTCCTCTTCCGCGGGACCGGCAGACGGGGCCCTCCCCCCGGAGCACACCTCCAAATAGGAGGAGAAAGGGTAAGGGTGAGTGCCCAGATGAGTTACCTGGGCCTCACCCTGGATGGGAGATGGGCCTTCGGCCCCCACTTCGAGCGGTTGGGGCCGAGGGTCATCAGAGCTGCGGCGGCGCTGGGTCGCCTCCTGCCCAATGTGGGCGGGCCCAGCGCCGCGTGCAGGCGGCTGTACTCCGGCATCTGCCGGAGTATGGCCACGTACGGTGCCCCCATATGGGCGGACGCCCTCTGCGCTCGCAATAGGGCTCAGCTGCGCAGAGCGCAGCGGGTCATAGCGCAGAGGGTGATAAGGGGGTACCGGACGGTGGCGTGGACGGCCGCGACCGCCCTTGCTGGCGACCCGCCCTGGGAGTTGGCGGCGGAGGTGCTCGCCGAGGTGTACGTGTTTGTCGCCGAGAGGAGGAGCCTCGGCGAGCGCCCCACGTCGGTGGAGGTGCGGCGGTATCGTCAGCGAGGGCATGAGGAGATGATGCGGAGGTGGGGGGAGGACCTGGCGCAGCCGCGGTACGGAGTCCGCGTTGCGGATGCGCTGCGCCCGGTCCTGGAGGCGTGGATGCGTCGTAGACGCAAACCCCTCACCTTCCGCATGGTGCAGGTGCTCACCGGACATGGATGCTTCGGTGAGTACCTGCACAGGGTCGCGAGGCGGGAGGAGCGGCCAGGCTGCCACGATTGTGGCGCGGCCGAGGACACTGCTCAGCACACCTTGGAGCAGTGTCCCAGGTGGTATCGGCAGCGCCATGATCTGGTGTCCGCGCTGGGAAGCGCGGACCTCTCGCTCCCGAGCGTGGTCCGCTACATGCTCGGGAGCGACAGTGCCTGGCAGGCGATGGCCTCCTTCTGTGAGACGGTCATGTCCCAGAAGGAGGCCGCGGAGCGGGACAGGGAGGATAATCCGTTGGCTGTCCCGCTCCGGAGACGGCGGACGGGAGTGCGGCGTAGGCGCTACGCGCACCTACTGCCGCCTCCCTAACCTGTGGGACTAGGGGTCAGGATGGGAACCTGGCCCCATAATGGTCCCGCCGCCGGAGGGGCTGTCCCAATTTGCCGGGACGGCCCCTAGAGAGAAGAAGTCCGGCCCCTCCTGAGGGGCTGGCCAGTCGCAGTGGTGCCCTGTTGCTGACAGATCCGGGGCACCACACCAACGCGGCCGATGGCATTTCGCGGGGTCGTTTAGTGGGTATACCGTCGGACAGCCGACGGGGAGTCCCACACTACCGCCGGAGGCCACCCAGGCACCGGTGGTGTGCGTAATGCATTTTTCCCCGCGTCACAAAAAAAAAAAAAAAAAAAAAAAAAAAAAAAAAAAAAAAAAAAAAAAAAAAAAAAAAAAAAGGTTTGTGCTACGAGGACGCGAGGGGCCATATGGTCAGAAGGTTCGTCGGGTGCGGGGTCCCACAGGGGTCCGTTCTGGGCCCCATCCTGTGGGACCTCGCATACGACTGGGTCCTGCGGGGCCGTCTCCTCCCCGGGATGAGCGTCATCTGTTACGCAGATGACACCCTCGTCACATCCCGGGGTAAGACCTTTGTGGAGGCGGCGCGGCTGGCCGAAGTCGGTGTAGGACTAGTGGTCAGCCGTATAGAGAGGCTTGGGCTTCGGGTCCGTTTGGAGAAGACCGAAGCCCTCCTCTTCCGCGGGACCGGCAGGCGGGGCCCCCCCTCGGGAGCACACCTCCAAATAGGAGGAAGGAGTATCAGGGTGAGTGCCCAGATGAGGTACCTGGGCCTCACCCTTGACGGGAGATGGACCTTCGGCCCCCACTTCGAGCGGTTGGGGCCGAGGGTCATCAGAGCTGCGGCGGCGCTGGGTCGCCTCCTGCCCAATGTGGGCGGGCCCAGCGCCGCGTGCAGGCGGCTGTACTCCGGCGTCTGCCGGAGTATGGCCACGTACGGTGCCCCAATATGGGCGGACGCCCTCTGCAGCCGCAACAGGGCCCAGCTGCGCAGAGCGCAGCGGGTCATAGCGCAGAGGGCGATAAGGGGGTACCGTACGGTGGCTTGGACGGCCGCGACCGCCCTCGCTGGCGACCCGCCCTGGGAGTTGGAGGCGGAGGTGCTCGCCGAGGTATACGGGTTTGTCTCGGAAAGGAGGAGCCTCGGCGAGCGCCCCACATCGGTGGAGGTGGGGCGGTATCGCCAGCGAGGGCATGTGGAGATGATGCGGAGGTGGGGGGAGGACCTGGCGCAGCCGCGGTACGGAGTCCGCGTTGCGGATGCGCTGCGCCCGGTCCTGGAGGCGTGGATGCGCCGCCGGCGCAAACCCCTCACTTTCCGCATGGTGCAGGTGCTCACTGGACATGGGTGCTTCGGTGAGTACCTGCACCGGGTCGCGAGGCGGGAGATGACGCCGGGCTGCCACGATTGTGGCGCGGCCGAGGACACCGCTCAGCACACTCTGGAGCGGTGTCCCAGGTGGTCTCGGCAGCGCCACGATCTGGTGTCCGCGCTAGGAAGCGCGGACCTCTCGCTCCCGAGCGTGGTCCGCTCCATGCTCGGGAGTGACAGTGCCTGGCAGGCGATGGCCTCCTTCTGTGAGACCGTCATGTCCCAGAAGGAGGCCTCGGAGCGGGATAGGGAGGACGATCCTCAGGCTGTCCCGCTCCGGAGACGGCGGACGGGAGTGCGGCGTAGGCGCTACGCGCACCTACTGCCGCCTCCCTAACCTGTGGGACTAGGGGTCAGGATGGGAACCTGGCCCCATAATGGTCCCGCCGCCGGAGGGGCTGTCCCAATTTGCCGGGACGGCCCCTAGAGAGAAGAAGTCCGGCCCCTCTTGAGGGGCTGGCCAGTCGCAGTGGTGCCCTGTTGCTGACAGATCCGGGGCACCACACCAACGCGGCCGATGGCATTTCGCGGGGTTGTTTAGTGGGTATACCGTCGGGCAGCCGACGGGGAGTCCCACACTACCACCGGAGGCCACCCAGGCACCGGTGGTGTGCGTAACGCATTTTTCCCCGCGTCACAAAAAAAAAAAAAAAAAAAAAAGGTTAGGTTAGGTTTTTTTTTTTTTTTTTTTTTTTTTTTTTTTTTTTTTTCTTATACCTCCTCCAACATAATCGGAGACTATGTTTGCTATTTTAACACTTTCATACCATTTCTCGCATTTGCTACTGCTCGTACTTCCATTCTTCATACCTTCTTTCTTTCATGCTTCTTCTTTTACTCTTTTATGGGTGGGATGCCCATCTACTTTACTTCTACTAGGCTCTAGGGATATCAAAAACAGGTTTTCTTTATTTTTGTGATTATGTGTTACACTGTTATAAATCTACAATTTTTACTTTAGTATTATACAATTGCTTTCTTATATCTATTTACATATTTTCTTCTTATGTATTTTAGGCAGTTTAGGGGATAACTTATTTTCTATATTTTACATTACAATGCATGTTTATTTTATTTTTCTTATTTCTACATTTCACTTATTTCTACCTTACATTTATTTGCTTTTATATATCTAATGCTTTCTTATAATATAATCATACAATATTATGAAAACATTATTTTTCTTATGCTAATCTTTGTTCCTACGCTTTACAACCTTTACAAGTTCAATGCAGTATTTTATAAATTTGTCAAGTTTCTGGTGCGTCATTATTTCTGCTGCGTTTGCCACTGTGATGTCTATCCCCAGTTCTTCTGCCATTTGGTGCCTTGCAGCTGCATGCACTGGACATTCGAAAATGATGTGGGGCACTGTCTCCTTGTGTACTGGGTCGCAAATGCACGATGGGTTCCCCTTACACTTGAAACGATGCAAGTATTCGGAGAACCCACCGTGCCCCGTTAACAACTGGGTTGTCTCGCTGGTGGTAGCGAATTTCCCGATTGTGCTGTAAGCCGCGGCGACGTCCGGTAGGAATATCCTGGTGATGCCGGCCGTGCTCCCGCCGGTATACCTTTTGTTCCATTCGTCAAGGGTTGCACTCCGTATGCTACCCTTGACGAATGAAACAGGGTACCCGTCATAGGCGGGCCGGCACTTCATGCCAAGGGCCGCCTCCTTTGCCAATGTGTCCGCCCTCTCGTTGCCCTCCATCCCGACATGGGCTTTAATCCAGGCCAGAGTCAACTCCTTGCCCTGTTTTTGCAGGTTTTTGATATTGGCCCTGGCCTGTACCGCTAGTGGGTGGAGGCGTTCGGTGTTTTTAACCGTGAGGAGGGCGGCCATAGAGTCGGAAAATATCCCGTAGGAGGTCGACCCCATCACCAGGGCCTCCTCTGTTGCCCTGACGATTGCAAGCAGCTCGGCCTGGTACACTGAGCAGTATCTCGGCAGGGCCAACTTGACGCTCCTGACCTCGGTGTTGTCCCTCCACACGGACAGGGCAGCACCCACTTTTCCTTCCAGTTTGCTACCGTCCGTGTAGATGGAAACGTCCGGCTTGTCTAGAGCGTCAAGCTGGCTCCGGTCCGCGACTACCGCTATCTCTATGTCGAGACGCTCTGCGGGATGTGGTGATTCCAGCGCTGACACCATTTTTTCTATTTTTCCACCGCACAGGTCTTGGCGTGGCTCGCCTTTTCTTGCCTTATATAGAGCTTCTGCCTCCCGTACCCTCAGGTCGAGGGGCAGAAGTCCGGTTAAAATGAGCGCCGAATTTAGAGACACTGTGCGGTAGGCTTTGCACGCTTTTTGTGCAATCCCGCGTTGTACCACGTCGAGCTGCTTCCTAACGCCTATTTTACTCGCGGCAGAACCCCACACAGCCGCGGCATACAGAACAATCGGTTCGACGGTTGCTGTGTAGATCAGCCTAACGACCTCCGGGTTGAGCCCCCAACTGGTCTTGGCCGCTCTACACAGCTGTTTGTACACGCCTATAGCTTTTTTGCAGACGTTCGCGACGTGACCGTTGAAAGTTAACTTGTCGTCGATGGCGACACCCAATATCTTCAATTCACTGGTCATTTCGATGCCGGTCCCCCCCATGTCGAGGCGTGGGGTGTCGTATTTGAGCCTACGTGTAATAACCATGGCTTTGGTCTTGGCTGGACCGAAGACTAGTTTGTTCTGTACACCCCACTCCTCGACATGCCGGAGCGCGGCATTTGCCCTTCGCTCTATCTCAATGGCCGTGTCGCCATCGAAGACAAGTACAACGTCATCCGCGAACGCCTGACAATAGTGGCCCAGCTGATCCAGACTTTTTAGGAGGGGATCTAAGAGCAGGTTCCAGAGGATTGGTCCTCCTATTGATCCCTGGACGCATCCCTTGTAGGTCGCCTTTGAGCACTCCTCTCCTCCGTATCTCACCCTGACTCTCCTGTCCTGGAGGTAGCTATCGATGGTCCTCCTCAAGTTCAATGGACACTTTTCCTCAGCCAGACGGGTTCTAATTGCTGGCCACCAGGCATTATCGAAGGCCCCCTCTATGTCTAGGGAAACCAGTGTGACAATTTTCTTTTGTTCCAGTTTCCCGCGGATGTGTGACATTAATGTGTAGAGGGAGTCTTCCGTGCTGCGCTGGGGCATGAATCCGTACTGGCGAGTACTCATCCTTGGCAAGAGATGGAACTTGAGGCGGCCCATCAGCAACTTCTCCAAAATCTTACCGAATATCGGCAGAAGACCGATCGGTCGGTAAGACTTCGGAGTAGTATAGCTACCCTTGCCTGGTTTCCTAAGCATGATCACTATTGCTTCTTTCCACGCTATGGGGAAGTGGGAGTATTCCAGGCATTTGTTCAGGAGGGCCAGGAAGAGATCCGGGTCGCTCAGAATTGCCCGAGCGCATATATCGGCCGTGAAGGCGTCACCACCCGGGGCCTTTTTAGGGTTAAAAGATGCACATACCAGCTTCAGTTCAGCCATTGTGAACGGCGGGTCGCAAAGTTCAGTTTGATACCCGTCGTTCACTTTGTTCGCCCTTTTTCTGACGCTGGCATGGTATACCGTGTCTTCTGACTCATGGTCCCCCGGGTAGAACGCCTCCGCCAAGTAGCGCGCCGAGGCCTTTGCGTCCAGGGTTGTTCCCTCTTTTATAAGTAGAGGGTCCTCTTCTCTCCTCGTTGTCCTGCTTATTACCCTGTAGATCCCCTCCCATACCCCTTCCCTGTCCTGTTTCGCACAAAACTCCTTCCAACCCTCCATCTGAGCCTTTGTCGCCCTCAGCTCGTATTCCTCTTTCGATTTCAGGTACTCATCCACTACCTTCGACCTCCGGGGTGGAGCAGCGCATCGCACTCTACGCTTCTTTGTGGCGACTTCCTTCTTCATCTTTTCGAGTTCCTCGGACCACCACGGGATAGCAATCTCTTCTGTCTGCTTTTTTGGGGGAATCGACAGCATGCAGGCGTTTTTGACTGCGTCAGTATATTGTTCTACTGCCTGATCTATCTTTTCTATGCTGTCGATTCTCCCAATTTCCTCTATCGTGCATCTGTTTTCTTGCAGCGCAGCTGTCAGTGTATTTTTAAATTTTTGCCAATCTGCTTTCTTCGTATTATATTTTCTTGTGCTGCGACTTATCGTAATACCTTTCTCTTTTTTCGATGCAATTGAGAATGATATCCCGTTGTGGTCCGAGCTCGTCAAGCCCTCTTCTACCCTCCATTCGCTCGTCAGGTCAAGAAGCTCCACCGAGCACGCAGTCACGTCCACGTGACTACTATAGCGCCGCTGCCCCCGGATGGTATCGAAGGTCGGAATTTCCCCAGAGTTTAAGATGTTCAAGTTGAGCTCAGCTATAGCGCCCAGCAGCTCTTCTCCCCTACGGTCCGTGCTCGGGCTACCCCAACATGTACTCTTCGCGTTCATGTCCCCTCCAACGATCCATCTTCTTGTGTGTATATTGGCCTTGATCTTGCTTAGATGTTCTAAATAGGGTTCCATATTTTGGTCGGGTTCGAAATAGGCTGAGACCAGCACGATCTCCCAGTCACCGGTTTGGATTCCGATTACTGCGACGTTATTGGTTGTCAGGTCCGGGTATTGTTTAACTTTAATGTCGTTGTTGAATACTGCGACCGCGGCCTTTACCGTTCCTGAATCCTCCCCGGTGTTCTGGAAGATCCTGACTCCCCTTTGTCCTCTCAGATCTCTCCCCCCACCAACATACGGTTCCTGGAGGAGCGCTACAACCGCTCCCCTCTTTGCTGCCTCAATAAACAGCTCCTGGGTTGCCAGCTTCTTTCGTTGGAGGTTCGCCTGGAGTAGTTTGTGCACGGTTGTATTGCCGTGGGGGCCCTTAGCAGTATGCTACTGTTGAGCGCGCCAGCTGGTCCCATTTCCGTCGTATTGGGCATTCGGAGCTGAAGGCGTTGTGCTGATCGCCGTCCACTCCCGCTCTGGTGCAGTTTTTGCACTTAGGTGGCTCTCCCAGTGTTCTTTCTTCGCAGTCGGCCCTTAAATGAGGACCTCCGCAGTGACTACACAGGTCTATGGCCTCTTTGCAAAAACGTTTGCCGTGGCCATAGCCTAGGCATCGAGTGCACTGCACCAGAGGTGAGTGGTCTTCTACCTGGATGCGCTGGAGATCGATTCTTGCATTACCCTTTGCCGTCAGCCTCTGCCAGATGATCGGTGATGTGCTGACGACCACGTGGTTTGCATGCGGGTTTCTCGTTCTTTTGCGATATCGGATCTCCAGCCTTTGTTCTTCCGTGCTCAAGTCCTTAAAGATCTCAGGGTTTTGGTTGTGAAGGGCTTTTACAATATCTTGGTCGGTGTTTATCTGAAAAACGTTTTTCATGATGAGTAGTGGGTCGCGGTTTTTTACCTCCTCTACTACCAGACTTGTTCCCTCCCTTGTGAGCCTTTCCTTTACTTTGTTCCTCTCGCTCTCCGTTTTAAAACCCATTATTAGTTTGCGATCTTTTGCTTTTCTCACCTTTTCTATCTTTATCCACCCCTCTTTGGCGTCCACCGCCTTTCGGACTTTGTCGAGTACCTCCTCGCTTGACTCCGTTTCCACCGTCGAGGTGACCACCACCGAGTGCAGTGTACTGCGCCTCGGCGGCGGCCCCCCGGCTGCTGCTGTTACGGTGGCGTATGTCTTGTCTTGGGTAACTGTTGCTGTGTGCGCCTCCAAGGCAGACTTCAGCTCATCCATACGCCTGAGGTTCTCCAATAGAAGAGCTGAGTGCTTTTGCAAGTCCTCGGCAACCAGTGGGGTGTCAGACTCCAAAGAGGGGGGTTTTCCTTTTGTGGGTGGGTCTGGTGTGTCGTCCTTTTCACTTTTCTTTCCATCGTCTCTCGTTTTGCTTTTCAGATCTATTTCGGATTCCTTAACCAGTTTATAGAGTCTCTCGATCGCCTCTACTACTACCGTTTTGATTTCGCTCTTGATGTTTCTCGAATTTCCGAGGTAGAGCTTTGCTTTATTAAGGCATGCCCTCGCCTCGGTCGTTCGGTCAGCGGGTTGTTTTTTGGGTGGGCTTCTCACTTCTGTGGAGTTACGTCTAGATGCGTCAATACTTTTGGTCTCCACCGTCGTTCCTGTTTTGGTCTTTGCGGGGCCAGCCCGCGTCGTCCTTTGTGGAAGCGGAGGGGAAGAATCGGCTTTCGCCGCCTCCCATTCTCCTATACTCCGTCTTACGCTCGAGCCCACCGGCAGAGTCGCTTTCGGCGGCGAGTCCTCCGTACTACTAGCTTTGGCGGGCGTGCGCAGTGCCGCAAACATTGTGGAGGTATGCGTCAATACTTTATACTATCAAACTTGTAAAAGTTGTAAAGAGTCGTGTTGTCTTAGTCTATGGATTGTCACTGAATACAGTGGCTATCCTGTTACCTAGTCTGGTTGGTCACTCTACCAACAGTACAATTGGTAGGGGTAAACAAAGTTATTACAATTTTCCGATTGTAGAGTCGGATGTCCTCGGAATGGCCTACCCTCGATAGAGGGTGACTTGTATATAACAAGTGTCAAAACAATTTTTTCCTACGATAGAAAGTTCATGCGGGGGGGGGGAAGTTCTTCCCGGCTCTATGTAGAGCGGGTTTGGCAAGCTCAACGGACAGAGCTCGTCGAGCCCGTTTCAATGATACCAAGCACGGCTCTCTACCTCAACTGGTTCCCGAGATACAGCCGTTCAAAGATTTCCAGAACCAAGAACCAAAAAATTGGTTCTTGCTGTATCTCCGGAACCCGTGCTCCGATTTTGACCGCGCTTGAGGTTCCTCACTCTTGCACCCCTGCCATGGGCAAGGCTATGTTAATGCTAGTTCATTAGCGAACTAATTATTAAAATTTAAAACACATTCATACACAATACTCCCTTTCAGGCACCGGTGGTGTGCGTAACGCATTTTTCCCCGCGTCACAAAAAAAAAAAAAAACAAAAAAAAAAAAAAAAAAAAAGGTTAGGTTAGGTTAGGTTAGGTTTTTTTTTTTTTTTTTTTTTTCTTATATTCTTGCACCCCTGCCATGGGCAAGGCTATGTTAATGCTAGTTCATTAGCGAACTAATTATTAAAATTTAAAACACATTCATACACAATACTCCCTTTCATTCCATAACTCATACATTCATCAACTTTCAGTTTTATGCCCATTTTGGAACGCCGGTGAAACGATTTTAACTGTTTTAACTTCCCTCCCCATACTGTGTCAGTCCAGCCATGGGCGACAGAGAGCTTCACAGCTCCACCTAGCCACCGCGATCCGGTTAGGTTAGGTTAGGTTAGGTTAGGTTAGGTTTTTTTTTTTTTTTTTTTTTTGTACGTGGGGAAATGCATTTACGCACTTCGCCTCCCCCGCCGCGGGGGCAGCAGGGTCGGCTTCGTGTGGGACTCCCGGCATGTGGCCGGACTACCCACTAAAACCCCACGGTGTTCCTCCTTCGCCTTAGCCGAGTCGCAGGATAGGCAAATGTATACTCACTGCGGCTCGGCAAGGGTCGCCCTCTCGCGGAGGGCCCGACTCAATATGGGGGGCAATGGCCCCCCTTGACTCCTCACGACGACTCCCCCGAACACGTAGGGGAGCCATCCACCACTTATCCACTCAGGGGCGGCAGGTCCCCCGACCCGCCGCCCGTGGAAACTCTAATCGGGGGCGCCAGCATACATGCCGGCGCCCCCTCACCGTTGGCCGACGGGGCGTGCGCGCGCTACCGGCGCGCTCCCGCTCCCGCAGCTCCTCGCACGACGTTGTCCCCTGCGCACGACACCCGCACACAGGAGACCCGCCGCGCCGAGGGGTCCTCCCCTCCATCCACCGTCCGAAGACCGCTGTCCGAATGGACCACCATAAGGAGCAAAGCTCCTACCACCTCGTCCGATATTAGTCAACGGCAAACACGAACTCTCGAAAGGGAACTTATTTACCGTTGTCCAGGGTGCACCAGCCCTCCCGCTTCCGTTCCCCCCATACGAATATGAAAGGGACAAGAAACGGGAGGACCAACGTGGAGGTTTCGGACGCGCACCCCAGGTTAGGTTAGGTTTTTTTTTTTTTTTTTTTTTTTTTGTACGTGGGGAAATGCATTTACGCACTTCGCCTCCCCCGCCACGGGGGCAGCAGGGGACGGCTTCGTGTGGGACTCCCGGCATGTGGCCGGACTACCCACTAAAACCCCACGGTGTTCCTCCTTCGCCTTAGCCGAGTCGCAGGATAGGCAAATGTATACTCACTGCGGCTCGGCGAGGGTCGCCCTCTCGCGGAGGGCCCGACTCAATATGGGGGGCAAACACCTGGCCCCCCAGACACCTCACGACGGCTCCCCCGAACACGGAGGGGAGCCATCCGTCACTTATCCACACAGGGGCGGCAGGTCCCCCGACCCGCCGCCCGTGGATACTCTAATCGGGGACGCCTGCATACATGCGTCGCCGGCGCCCCCTCACCGTTGGCCGACGGGGCGTGCGCGCGCTACCGGCGCGCTCTCGCTCCCGCAGCTCCTCGCACGACGTTGTCCCCTGCGCACGACAACCGCACACAGGAGACCCGCCGCGCCGAGGGCTCCTCCCCTCCATCCACCGTCCGAGGACCGCTGTCCGAATGGACCATCATATAGGAGCCGAGCTCCTAGGAGCCCAGCTCCTAACACCTCGTCCGATATTCGTCAACGGCAAACACGAACTCTCGAAAGGGAACTTATTTACCGTTGTCCAGGGTGCACCAGCCCTCCCGCTTCCGTTCCCCCCCATACGAATATGAAAGGGACAAGAAACGGGAGGACCAACGTGGAGGTTTCGGACGCGCACCCCAGGTTAGGTTAGGTTTTTTTTTTTTTTGTACGTGGGGAAATGCATTTACGCACTTCGCCTCCCCCGCCGCGGGGGCAGCAGGGTCGGCTTCGTGTGAGACTCCCGGCGTAGCCGGACTACCCACTAAAACCCCACGGTGTTCCTCCTTCGCCTTAGCCGAGTCGCAGGATAGGCAAATGTATACTCACTGCGGCTCGGCAAGGGTCGCCCTCTTGCGGAGGGCCCGACTCAATATGGGGGGCAAACACCTGGCCCCCCTTGACTCCTCACGACGACTCCCCCGAACACGGAGGGGAGCCATCCACCACTTATCCACTCATGGGCGGCAGGTCCCCCGACCCGCCGCCCGTGGAAACTCTAATCGGGGACGCCAGCATACATGCGTGGCCGGCGCCCCCTCACCGTTGGCCGACGGGGCGTGCGCGCGCTACCGGCGCGCTCCCGCTCCCGCAGCTCCTCGCACGACGTTGTCCCCTGCGCACGACACCCGCACACAGGAGACCCGCCGCGCCGAGGGGTCCTCCCCTCCATCCACCGTCCGAGGACCGCTGTCCGAATGGACCATCATATAGGAGCCGAGCTCCTAGGAGCCCAGCTCCTAACACCTCGTCCGATATTCGTCAACGGCAAACACGAACTCTCGAAAGGGAACATATTAACCGTTGTCCAGGGTGCACCAGCCCTCTCGCTTCCGTTCCCCCCCATACGAATATGAAAGGGACAAGAAACGGGAGGACCAACGTGGAGGTTTCGGACGCGCACCCCAGGTTAGGTTAGGTTTTTTTTTTTTTTTTGTACGTGGGGAAATGCATTTACGCACTTCGCCTCCCCCGCCGCGGGGGCAGCAGGGTCGGCTTCGTGTGGGACTCCCGGCGTAGCCGGACTACCCACTAAAACCCCACGGTGTTCCTCCTTCGCCTTAGCCGAGTCGCAGGATAGGCAAATGTATACTCACTGCGGCTCGGCAAGGGTCGCCCTCTCGCGGAGGGCCCGACTCAATATGGGGGGCAAACACCTGGCCCCCCTTGACTCCTCACGACGACTCCCCCGAACACGGAGGGGAGCCATCCATCACTTATCCACTCATGGGCGGCAGGTCCCCCGACCCGCCGCCCGTGGAAACTCTAATCGGGGACGCCAGCATACATGCGTGGCCGGCGCCCCCTCACCGTTGGCCGACGGGGCGTGCACGCGCTACCGGCGCACTCCCGCTCCCGCAGCTCCTCGCACGACGTTGTCCCCTGCGCACGACACCCGCACACAGGAGACCCGACGCGCCGAGGGGTCCTCCCCTCCATCCACCGTCCGAGGACCGCTGTCCGAATGGACCATCATAAAGGAGCTGAGCTCCTAGGAGCCCAGCTCCTAACACCTCGTCCGATATTCGTCAACGGCAAACATGAACTCTCGAAAGGGAACTTATTTACCGTTGTCCAGGGTGCACCAGCCCTCCCGCTTCCGTTCCCCCCCATACGAATATGAAAGGGACAAGAAACGGGAGGACCAACGTGGAGGTTTCGGACGCGCACCCCAGGTTAGGTTAGGTTTTTTTTTTTTTTTTTTTTTTTTTTTTTAACGTGGGGAACTGCGTTTACGCACTTCGCCTCCCCCGCCGCGGGGGCAGCGGGGACGGCTTCGAGTGGGACTCCCGGCCAAGCGGCCGGACTACCCACTAAAACCCCACGGTGTTCCTCCGTCGCCTTAGCCGAGTCGCAGGATAGGCAAGTGTATACTCACTGCGGCTCGGCAAGGGTCGCCCTCTTGTGGAGGGCTCGACACAAGATAGGGGGGCATATATGACCCCCTCTACTCCTCTTGATGGCTCCCCCGAAACACGGAGGGGAGCCATCCGCCACTTACTACTCACTGGGGCGACAGGTCCCCCGACCCGCCGCCCGTGGCTACTCTAATCGGGGACGCCGGCATAGATACGTCGCCGGCGCCCCCTCGCCGTAGGCCGACGGGGCGGAAGCGTGCTGCCGGCACGCTCCCGCTCCCGCAGCTCCTCTCTTTTGGCCGCCATCACCTCGTGAGAAAACGAGGAGACGGCGGCCCAACACTCTTCGCTGCCGGCCATGGCTTGCACGACGGCCGGCAGCGATAGATCCCGCCCAATTGCGTCCACGAGCGGAGCGCGCTGGGCATCCCACGCCGCGCACACGGAGAGCGTGTGATCTGCCGTGTCCACGACGCCGGCCGCGCAGTGGCGACACACGGGGTCCGACTCGATCCCCACCAACTCCCACAGGTACTTGGCAAAGCAGCCGTGTCCCGTGAGGAGCTGGGTCAGGAAGTAAGTCGGCGCCCGGTGCCGCGCCTCCACCCACGGACGCAGGACGGGGCGAATGGCCCCGACGAGCGATCTGCTCGCCGAGGCGTCCGCCAACCTGTCCGCCCACTTCCGGAACAGGACATCACGTCCCTCACGTCTCCAGCGATTGACGTGTTCCGGAAGCGGGCGTTCTCCTTCTTGTCGCATCAGGGCGCCCCTCTCGTAGACCTCCGCTAGGACCCCAGCCTCCAGGTCCCAGGGGAGGCTACCCGCGATCAGGCACGCCGCCTCGTACGAGACAGTGCGGTACGCCCGGGCGGCCCTCTGCGCGATGACCCGCTGCGGACGTCGCAGCAGGGTCAGGTTGCCTGCGCTGAGGGCCGACACCCAGATCGGCGCTCCGTAGAGCGCTTTGGAGCGGACCACACCGTCATACAGGCGGCGGCAGACACCGCCCGCCCCCCCGCAATTGGGGAGCAGCTTCGCGAGCATCCCGGCATAGGACACTAGCTTTGGCGTCAGCCGCCGGAAATGCTCCGCGAACCCCCATCTGCCGTCGAGGACGAGGCCGAGATATTTCAGCGTCGTTCCGACGGCAATGGAGGTGCCGCCCACCACAATACTCACGTCGCGGGGGGGCTTAGTCCGAGGCCCATGAAAAAAGATGGCCTCGGACTTTTCCAGGGCCACGCTGAGGCCCAGCGCCCTGATGCGCCGCACCACCTGGGCAGTGCCTGCAGTGGCAAGCACGGCCGCGTCCCTACATGTGGGTCCACGCGCGGTGACCAGGGTGTCGTCGGCGTAACAAAGGACGCCGACTCCACGAAGATTGGCACCGCGCAGGACCCAATCGAACCCGATGTTCCACAGGAGCGGTCCCAATACCGACCCCTGCGGAACACCGCACGTCATGTCCCTGCGGACTACTGCGCTCCGGGCCGGATAGCTAATGGCCCGGTCAACGAAATAGTCCGCAAGGACGCGCCTGAGATACCACGGGACGTTGTGGTACCTCAGCGCCTCTTCGATCGTCGCCCAGGGGATGGAGTTGAAGGCGTTCGCTATGTCGAGTGAGACAGCCAACAACACCCCTCCCTGGGCGACCGCCTCCTCCACCCTGTCCCTGAGACGGGATATGGCATCCAGGGTGGATCTCCCACAACGGAAGCCATACTGGTCGCCGCTGAGATCCGGCCCATCCGCCCCCAAACTCCCGACGAGTCGCGCAGCGAGCACCCGCTCTAGGAGCTTGCACGCCTCGTCGAGCAGAACAATGGGACGGTAGGCCGACGGCGACTCGGCTGGGCGCCCGTGCTTCCGGAGCAGCACGAGCTTGCCCGTCTTCCACCGCCGCGGGAGCCTCCCTGACACCAAACACTCCGTCAGCAGGGACAGGATCTCCTCCTCGAGGACCGGCACCGCAAGGGCTAGGACCCGCCCAGGTATACCGTCCGGGCCCGGGGCGCGGTTCCTGAGTTTTAACTTCAGGACCGCCGCCCCCAACTCGGCCTCGGACACGGGCGGGACCACCTCGCCTTCCGCCGGTCCCCCGCTTGGCGCTGCCATCCGCGGTGGCACCCACTCTTCCCTCGCCGGAAACAAGGAGCTGACCACCTGCTCCAGAAAGAGTGGCTCCAGAGTCCTGGTGAGGGGAGGCGCCCAAGGTCGGAGCTTCTGGCTCACAGCCTTGTAGGGGCGCCCCCACGGGTCCTCGTTGAGGCTGTCGAGCCACTCCTTCCAGGCCTCCTCCTTGGCGGCCCTTATCGCCGAGCTAAATGCTGCACGCGCGGCCCTGTACGCGGCGTATAGTTCTTCCTCGAGGGCGAGGTTTCTGACCCTCCTCCCGCGACTGCGGGTGTACCTTCGCTGAGCTGCGTGAACGAGTTTACGCAGCTCTGCCAGGTGTGGTCGCCACCAGTACACCTGCCTCCGCGGGGGGGTCGGTCTCGCCCTCCGCATCGCCGCGTCGCAGACGCGAGTCAGCGCTCCTGCCAGCCACTCGCACCTCGCGTCCACGTCCAGGCCGCTTGCAGCGGCAGCCCACCGCTCGACGACGGCCGCCTCTTTGGCCAGCTCCGGGTCCAGCGTGCTGAGACGCCACCGCGGACCTTCCCCTGACAGGGGGCGGCCAAAATCCATAGCCGGAGAGTCCGCGGGAGCGGAGACGACGTCGAACTGGATATATCGGTGATCCGATAGCGTCTCCACCCCCTCGATGACCCTCCAGTTTCTCGCGCGGCGGGCCAGGGCGGGACTGGCGAACGAGATGTCAACAATCGACCCGCCCCGTCTCCGCACGCACGTGTGAGCCGCCCCCGTGTTCAGCAGCGCCAAGCCCGTGGACACCGCCCAATCTTCCAAAACCTCCCCCCGGGCGTCGGTCGCCGGCGATCCCCACGCCCTGGATTTGGCGTTGAAATCCCCGGCAACCACCACGGGGGTGGGGTGCACGTCCGCCACCAGAGCCCCGACTTCCGCGAGCATCTGCTCGAAGTCGGCGAGGCTTCTGTTGGGTGAGAAGTACACCCCAATCACTGCAACGTCACCCAGCGAAGCAAGAACGCACCCGCGACCCCGCGACACCATGTCGAAGGGGGCAGGAGCAGCACCACCCCGCCAGGCGACGATAGCCACCGAGTCGTCCCGGTCGCCCGCCCAGTCATCCCGGGCGCGGACGCAGTACGGTTCGGCGACTATGGCTACAGTCGTTTGCCACTGCACTGCGGTCTGGATCAACAGATCCTGGGCCGCAGCACAGTGGTTCACGTTGCCCTGCAGGAATGAGGTTTTGGCCATTATTGTTGGGCCGTGTCCATCGCCTCCTCTGACGGCTGGGTGAGGGGTCTGGGATTAGCCCCCGTGCCCTTAGCCCCACGAGACCGGCGGCCTCTCCCGCGAGCCATCGCGGTGCACTGTTTAGAGCCCAGGCGGTGGCCCGCCGGGGCGTTCTCCGCCGCGCAGACGGGGCAATTGGGGTCCGCGTCGCAAGCGTCCTGCCTATGGCCAGGACGCCCGCAGCGGAAGCACAGGGCGCTGCGATCTACCTCGCAGGCACACTGCGCCCCCACATGCCCCGGCACCAGGCAGCGGAAGCACCGCTGCGGTCTCGGCTCAAGGAGGACAACTCGAGCGTTGGCCCACCCAACCGTCAGGCGACGGCCATCCGCCACCTTCTTGGCCGCCACAGCAGGGCATCGCACCCAGACGGTGCCCTGTCGGCCAGGTGAGCGGTTTACCCCGCCCACCCTGACTTTCTCGGCAGGGCACCCGCCCGCCCTTGCGACGGCCTGGGCCACCATGTCAGCGGTGGCCGTGTCACCCAGGCCGGTGATGCGCACCTCCGCAGCCATCTCCGGCCGTGAAACTCGGATGTCCTCGCCGAGGGCTAGCCGGAGCTTTTCGGCTAGGACGTCAGCCTTCTGGGCCTTATCAGCCCCGGCCACCTCCAAAATCCGGCCCCCGGTCACCGCCGTACGCAGGCGGACGCCTTCGATGCCGAGGCCCTTGAGGTCGACCTTCCTCTCGGCCTCGGTCATAACCTGGGCGTATGTTAGCCCCTTGGCCACCGCGTCCTGTCGCAGCGTCAGTACCACCGCGGCGGTGCGAGGGGTGCGGACCTTCGGGGCCTTGGGCGTCTCCTGGGCCTTAGGCTTAGCCTGCGCCGCAGCAGTGGTCGGGCTGGTCGGTTTGGCCTTCTTCGGGCGCGCTGCGACCTTGTTCCAATCCCCCAGAGTTGGAGGAGTTGGCGCGGGGGCCGACGGGTGCGCCTCGCGCGCGGCCTCGGCTTCGATGGCCGCAGCGCTCTTCTTCTTCTTTTGTTTCCCCTTACCCTTGACCACCGGAACAGTTGCCGGAGGTAGGGGAGGGGAAATTGAGGGCCCAGGCGTCGGATCAGGGTCCGGCAGTGCTGGCGCCACGTCCACCAAGGGCACCGCTTGAGCGGTCGTCGCCACTTGCGCGGCGCGGGCAGCCGCGCGCGTCTCAGCAGCAAGCGGAGGACGCAGCCGCGGCTCCGGCAGGAGCCGGCTCTCAATCCCGGCGAGACGTGCGTCGATGAAGAACGCAATCTCTTCACGCGTCATCGCCGGGGCAGAGGCCGCCTGCAACTCAAACTCCTGCATCTTCTTTTGCAGGGCGGCCAGCTCGCCCTGCAGACGGAGCACCTCCTCAGACTCCGTGCGGGACCTCATTTCACGGGAGTTACCCATGATGGTGCTCGCGCACTGTCGGAGGTCCCGCACGTGCTGACATTTCAGCTTCGACGATTTTCGGGCGATGGAGTTTATCATCTCCACCGCCGCCTCGATCTCGCTGCTGAGCTCCGCCACACTCTTCTCGCCCAGTTGCAACGGCACATCAGGGAGGAGGGCTTCACGCCTTTCCCTATGCTGGGAAATCTCCTCTGCCAGCTCCTGTTCGGCCCGGAGTTCGAGCTCCCTCTCCTTGGCCGCGTTCAGCTCAGCCTTGGCTTTCGCCAGACCGACGTACTGGCCGGTTGTCGGCGGGCGACCGCGCCCCCTCTTGCCCTTCGTGCCTCTAGGCTTCGAGCCCTTCTCCTCCTCATCGGCGTCAGGGTTACGGCGCTTCAGCCAGCTCCGCACGTCCCGACCACTCGCGCTGGGCGAGCACGAGCGCGAACTCACCGCCATGTCGCTGCTGTCGGACTCCGACAGCTGCAACTCCTGCGGCAGGTCGAGCAGCATACTGTCGCACCGCGAGAGTGAGACACGCGCCTCTCTTTCTCCTCTAACCGTTGACTCCACTTCAACTGGGTTGAAGCTGCATCCTCCCTCACCTTCAGAACCTTGGTTCTCTCCTCCTTCGTTTTGTTTTTTTTCTAGATCCATATTTGATCCCACGAGTGGAGACGATCTAAATGTCGAGCCCGGGGTGACGCTCATTCCCGTATTACATAGGCCAAGGCAGATACAACGCCGGTTGCCAGTTCCGGCGAGGTTGCAACGCTAGCGGGCAGCAATCCCCCTGCCCATGAGTACCACAGCACGTTGCCAACTGCGTCCATGTGGAAGACCGTGTGTCACCACCCTGCAGACAATAATAGCTCATCCTAAGCCTAAGATATAATTGTCGCGAGCGATGACACCCTGCCCACCACACAAGGACTAGGGGTAATTTTTTATAGAGGTTTTCTTCCTCGCAGTCCGGGCGTTGAAGCCAAGACCCCCGACCCCCTTGGCCCCTCTCTCCAGCCAGTCTGGCCCCGAAAGTCAGGTCATCTGACCCCAGAAACCACGTCGGCTTGAGAAAGGGTCCAAGGGGCTACGGTATACTCCTACTCGGAGTCAGTCTTTCGACCAACCCCTGGTCGCTCCTCTCGAGCAAAGGTTAGGTTAGGTTTTTTTTTTTTTTTTTTTTTTTTACGTGGGGAACTGCGTTTACGCACTTCGCCTCCCCCGCCGCGGGGGCAGCGGGGACGGCTTCGAGTGGGACTCCCGACCAAGCGGCCGGACTACCCACTAAAACCCCACGGTGTTCCTCCGTCGCCTTAGCCGAGTCGCAGGATAGGCAAGTGTATACTCACTGCGGCTCGGCAAGGGTCGCCCTCTTGTGGAGGGCTCGACACAAGATGGGGGGGACATATTTGGTCCCCCTCGACTCCTCTTGATGGCTCCCCCGAAACACGGAGGGGAGCCATCCGCCACTACATCCTCACTGGGGCGGCAGGTCCCCCGACCCGCCGCCCGTGGCTACTCTAATCGGGGACGCCGGCATAGATACGTCGCCGGCGCCCCCTCGTCGTAGGCCGACGGGGCGGGAGTGTGCTACCGGCACGCTCCCGCTCCCGCAGCTCCTCTCTCTTGGCCGCCATCACCTCGTGAGAAAACGAGGAGACGGCGGCCCAACACTCTTCGCTGCCGGCCATGGCTTGCACGACGGCCGACAGCGATAGATCCCGCCCAATTGCGTCCACGAGCGGAGCGCGCTGGGCATCCCACGCCGCGCACACGGAGAGCGTGTGATCTGCCGTGTCCACGACGCCGGCCGCGCAGTGGCGACACACGGGGTCCGACTCGATCCCCACCAACTCCCACAGGTACTTGG
This sequence comes from Pyralis farinalis, assembly GCA_947507595.1. Classification (NCBI taxonomy): domain Eukaryota; kingdom Metazoa; phylum Arthropoda; class Insecta; order Lepidoptera; family Pyralidae; genus Pyralis; species Pyralis farinalis. The sequence continues at coordinate 222,998 of OX382279.1, read as the reverse complement.
CAAAGCAGCCGTGACCCGTGAGGAGCTGGGTCAGGAAGTAAGTCGGCACCCGGTGCCGCGCCTCCACCCACGGACGCAGGACGGGGCGAATGGCCCCGACGAGCGATCTGCTCGCCGAGGCGTCCGCCAACCTGTCCGCCCACTTCCGGAACAGGACATCACGTCCCTCACGTCTCCAGCGATTGACGTGTTCCGGAAGGGGGCGTTCTCCTTCTCGGCGCATCAGGGCGCCCCTCTCGTAGACCTCCGCTAGGACCCCAGCCTCCAGGTCCCAGGGGAGGCTACCCGCGATCAGGCACGCCGCCTCATACGAGACGGTGCGGTACGCCCGGGCGGCCCTCTGCGCGATGACCCGCTGCGGACGTCGCAGCAGGGTCAGGTTGCCTGCGCTGAGGGCCGGCGCCCAAATCGGCGCTCCGTAAAGCGCTTTGGAGCGGACCACACCGTCATACAGGCGGCGGCAGACACCGCCCGCCCCCCCGCAATTGGGGAGCAGCTTCGCGAGCATCCCGGCATATGACACCAGCTTTGGAGTCAGCTGCCGGAAATGCGCCGCGAACCCCCATCTGCCGTCGAGGACGAGGCCGAGATACTTCAGCGTCGTTCCGACGGCAATGGAGGTGCCGCCAACCACAATACTCGCGTCGCGGGGGGGCCTAGTCCGAGGCCCATGAAAAAAGATGGCCTCGGACTTTTCCAGGGCCACCCTGAGGCCCAGCGCCCTGATGCGCCGCACCACCTGGGCCGTGCCTGCAGTGGCAAGCACGGCTGCGTCCCTACACGTGGGTCCACGTGCGGTGACCAGGGTGTCGTCGGCGTAACAAAGGACGCCGACTCCACGAAGATTGGCACCGCGCAGGACCCAATCGAACCCGATGTTCCACAGGAGCGGTCCCAACACCGACCCCTGTGGAACACCGCACGTCATGTCCCTGCGGACCACCGCGCTCCGGGCCGGATAGCTAATGGCCCGGTCAACGAAATAGTCCGCAAGGACGCGCCTGAGGTACCACGGGACGTTGTGGTACCTCAGCGCCTCTTCGATCGTCGCCCAGGGGATGGAGTTGAAGGCGTTCGCAATATCCAGCGAGACAGCCAACAACACCTCCCCCCGGGCGACAGCCTCCTCCACCCTGTCCCTGAGACGGGATATGGCGTCCAGCGTGGATCTCCCACAGCGGAAGCCGAACTGGTCGCCGCTGAGATCCGGCCCATCCGCCCCCAAACTCCCGACGAGTCGCGCAGCGAGCACCCGCTCTAGGAGCTTGCACGCCTCGTCGAGCAGAACAATGGGACGGTAGGCCGACGGCGACTCGGCTGGGCGCCCGTGCTTCCGGAGCAGCACGAGCTTGCCCGTCTTCCACCGCCGCGGGAGCCTCCCCGACACCAAACACTCCGTCAACAGGGACAGGATCTCCTCCTCGAGGACCGGCACCGCAAGGGCTAGGACCCGCCCAGGTATACCGTCCGGGCCCGGGGCGCGGTTCCTGCGTTTTAACTTCAGGACCGCCGCCCCCAACTCGGCCTCGGACACGGGCGGGACCACCTCGCCTTCCGCCGGTCCCCCGCTCGGCGCTGCCATCCGCGGTGGCACCCACTCTTCCCTCGCCCGAAACAAGGAGCTGACCACCTGCTCCAGAAAGAGTGGCTCCAGAGTCCTGGTGAGGGGAGGCGCCCAAGGTCGGAGCTTCTGGCTCACAGCCTTGTAGGGGCGCCCCCACGGGTCCTCGTTGAGGCTGTCGAGCCACTCCTTCCAGGCCTCCTCCTTGGCGGCCCTTATCGCCGAGCTAAATGCTGCACGAGCCAAGTGGTGGCCGAGGGTTTGTTATAAAAAAAAACAAACTTTATTTACCACAATACTGACCGACAGAGTTTCGGTGTTGATTTAATACAAAGGAATGTTCGATTAATCTAACTTACTAGCTAATTTATACTACAATTATTGTTTACTCATCACTATTGTGCAATGCCGCATTTCCTATATTGAGTAACTGCCCATCAGCATTTAGTGGTGCTTATGACGCGTATTTGGTGTGGGTGGCTACCCTTAACTCCTCCCTCCTTAAGAGAGAAATCAGCCGGAGGTGGCTGTGGCGGATGATTTCGTTTTAGCACCAATATGTTGTTGAGCACTTTGAATTTAATTACAATTGCTGTTGTTCCTAACAAAACCATTATTACAATTATGCTTAGTGTCCATACACTTATGTCTGTGGTTATACTTATTTCTTCACTATCACTGTCACTATTGTATTTTGCACTATTTAGTAAACTTTTTATTTCTGTGAAATCTATATCACGTAAATCTGCTTGCCGGGTTTCTTTCTTGATTTCTTGTTGGATGTCAGGCATCCGGATCACTTGCATCTGCAAACTGGGTATCGTTGATCCATTGGTGGTGTGTTGTATGATTACTTTTTCTCCAATCTGTACCGTACAATGTTGACTTGGTGTGACAAAATATGTCCCTTTCATGTTGTGTCGTCTGATTTCAGTATTGCAGGTTTCTGTGATTAGAATACTCTCCTTAGTGAACAGTAACCAGGTATCCTCGGCTACTCTCTGGATTTTTGTATTTTCTATCAATATAGGGATTTGATAACATTTAGAGTATTCTTCCTTCATGAGCATAATCTGTTCTATGCATGTGGTTGTAGAATATGGAACGATATTGTTCTCAGTACACAGAAATTTATCATTCTCTATCTCTCTGCAGGATTCAGCCACAGGTATGTATTTCAATCTATTCACTATAAGGAATGGGTGTTTTGGAATTATGACATAGGTTTTTAAGGTAACGGGATTCTGAATAGGTACGGGAATTAATTTGTAATATGTATACGTGTCCTCGTCTATCAAAGGAACTTCAAGAATAAATACTATTTTACTATTATCTAAGTACGCTTTAAACACTACATTCGTTTCTAGTTTTATCAAGTTGTCTCTATTAACTATGTAAATTAATTTATAATGTTTCTCTATTTCTAGGAGAATATTTAATAACTCTGTTGAGTTTATAATTGATTGATGTAGAGTATGTATTTTACTGAAGGCTATTGCTGTCTCTAATTCTTGAATCACATTATAGATGAGGCGAAAGTTATTAAGAATTTGATTTAGTGTGTTCATTTGACTGACTATCGTCTGTATCTCTGACTGATCATGACGTAGTTTATCTAACTGCGAAGTTTTATAGTTTATATGTATCAAATTATATTTCATATCATCTGAAATATTAACTAGTTTGTCAAAGGCTTTTTGCATTAATGATATTTTTCTTTCCATTGAATGTTCTCTATTTTTGAGGTGTTTTATTTCTGTGTTATACCTAATAGCATCTTCATTGTCTAAGTTTCCTGAAATAGTTTTAATAAGTGAACCTAGGGGATTTATGAGACCTCTTTTTGCTCTCCTATTAGGTAAGATTTGTTCTAATCTATCCGTAGCTAGTTCCATAAGGGATTCTATTTGTACTTCTAGTCCAGCAAATTCACTCTTTGCTGGTGATCTATCTGCGTTAAGTATATCCTTAAGCCTAAAGTATTCTACACGATTGTTTTTTAAGTGAGTAACTATACTATCTAACTCTAATGTTTTAATAATAGTCCAGTGACTATTCTGAATCACTGCTGCTCCCATACGTATCGGTGCGATTCCTGGGTTTGAACTGAGGTTCTGGAGGTTTACGCTGCATACTCTTGCCACTAGTCCCAGGAGTATCCCGACTGCTAACCTGTGGAGGCCGTTTTATATTTTTTATTGCTACTTTAGTTTTTCTTTTGTTTAATTCTACTGGTACTATATTCCTAACAATTTTGCCCCTAACTTTTGCTTTTTCATACCTTGGTAACTCTTTAGCTTTTCTAGTTCTAGTAGTCTTCATAAATACTTCATCTCCTTCTTTTAACTTAGGAGGTTCTTCTCCCTCTTTCTTTTCCCAAACTCTGACCTTATCCTCTTGTAGTTTAGTACCTACATATTCATATAAGACTTTCAATCTTTTTCTGTGGTCCTGAACTAGCTTTTGTAAAAAGTTTTTATCTCTATCTATATCAAATACATTTCCCGATTCTGTATGACCAAACACTATTTCAAACGGCGTAAAGTTAGTTGCGCTATGTAACGTATTATTATACGCCATGATTGCATAAGTCATAACCGATGCAGCATCTAAATCAGTTTTGTCATATTTTGCCAGTCTATAAATTTCTATTATTGTGGAGTGAAATCTTTCTACTATTGCCATTGAACTAGGATTGTTGGGTGTTCCTACATGCATATCAATTTTGTATAAACTTAGTAGTTCTTTGACAAGTTTATTATTAAATTCAGTTCCGGGATCACTATTAATTTTCTTTGGTAACCCATACATACTAAAATATTTTATTAAAGCCTGTACGACTTCTGGTGTGCTTCTGTTAGGTATATAAAAAGCTTGGCCTAGTTTGCTGAAGGCATCAACGATAGTTAAATAATATTTGTTTTCTATATAAAGTAGATCCATGAATACTTCTTCAAATGGTGTGAATTGACTTTGCGTAAGTTGCATGACCGGTTTAATTGGCTTCCTTTCGTATTTCATTTTTCTACATTGTTCGCATGAGTTTATGATAGCTGTACGAGTTACCTCGCACATATTATACCTACATCAACATAATTTATTAATAACGCTTGCGAAGCAATAGGTATCCAATTATATTATAATTAATGCAATTTAGGTGAAAACAATAAATCAGTATACGTTTAGCACTCGACGGGTTTGGTTATTAGCTCTCCTCTCCTGGAGTCACCATTCCTATCTAGCATAACCTTCAGCTTTAGCATTTAGCATCAGCTTAACGTTTGGGTAACCCCAACATTGGTCCTTCAAGCTTAACGTAGCGGGACCTAACGCGAGTGAACATTCCGTCGGTCCTGTGAACTTGAACTAGCGCGGTCGGAAGTAGCCTCACGTGGCGCTGCAACGTGACTGGTTTCGACAATTTTGGAGACATTTTCCACTAATCTTGAACGTTTTCGCGAACTATTGAACTAATCAGTGATTTTGTTTGAACTATCGTACGGGTTTCCTGAGCCAAGGCGATTGTGGACCAGGAGACTAGCAGCAGCAGTAGCAGCTCAGCATAAAATTTCGTGAGTCGGAAGACTCGCTTAGCAGCGGCATTCAAGTAAGACTGTTCCTTATTTGCTTGGTCAATTACAATGGCGGAGCTCGATGCGCTCTTTGATCGTCAAGCCCATCTCGTCAGCGAAATTCAGCGTATCGGCACTAACTTTAGCAAGGACTCTCAGCATCGTAAAACTGCGGAGTACCTAGAACTACGTTTGGATTCTTTGGATAGCCTTTGGAGAGAGTTCGATGCAAATAACACAAAGCTAGCAGGTATCGAAATTAAAAATCAGAGGTATTTCGAGGAATCTATCTATGAGAAAACGAGACTTTACTATTTTGAACTTCGTACTAAATTAGCTACTTATGAACCTTTTAGGGACGAAAGACCTTCAGGTTCAAAAGCGGGTGCAGAGCAAAAAGTTGTTACTAAACTTGACGAGCTTTTATCTCTTCAAAAAACTAACTTTCGAGCATTCAAGCGATTGGTGATGAGCATTAAGGTGAGTGAGATCAGCGAGAAATGGGAGCTGGAGGATGAGCTGCGCGGCCTTCAGTCTCGGTGGAGCGCGATAGATAAGCTTCATCTGGAGATCGACAACATTCTTCAAGGTGAGGATGATATCTATCAAGACGATTATTTGGTCCAGGAAGCACTCTTCAAGAAAACTAAAAGGGAGCTGAACCAGAAAATATCTGCAACGTCTCATATTCAACAAGCGACCCCTGTTCTGGAAATACCTACATTTACAGGAACATATACCAATTGGCCTACCTTCTTTGACTTGTATACCGAGTCCATCCACAACAACAACTTCCTTTCGAAAGCGCAAAAGATGCAGCATCTTAAAGGTAGAGTAAAAGGGGAAGCGGAGCGTCTAATTCACCACTTGAATATTTCAGCGGAAAACTACGACATTGCCTGGGAAATACTTACGCATCGGTATAACAACCCTCAGGTATTATTTACAACGCAGATAGAAATATTCCTCAATCAGCCAAGCGTTACCAAGCAGACGTCATACGAGATTAAGCGACTCTATGATACTTCTACAGAGTGTATCCATGCTATTCATAATCTCGGTGTGGATACTACTACGTGGGATCCAATATTGACTCATCTAATCACCAAGAAGCTGGACAGCGACACTTACTGTGCATACAAGGAAGCACGTAAATCACCTAGAGATCTAGCCTCGCTAGATGAATTAATGAGCTTTCTCGAGAGCAAGTTTATGGCCCTTGAGCCGACGCACAAACGAGAATACTCTTCTCCAGCGAAGCAAGCGCCGAGTCAGCAGACAAAACCTTTCTACAAAACTAGCTATAACCATAATAAGTTTTCGCAGAAAGGATATCAAGCTGCATCTACGTCACGGGGTTCATATTGCCCTTTGTGTAATTTCAATCACGAGCTCTATAGATGCCACAAATTCATTAACATGGCAGCGGATATGAAATTAAAAACCGTTGCGAAACTGAAATTGTGTCAAAACTGCTTATTTAAACATATGAACGATAAATGTATTTCTATAAAACGATGTAGGCATTGCAATAATGCACATCACACAATTTTGCATGACGCGTGTAACGGATCATCGCCATTAGTCACGGCCACAGCGGATCAGATATCACGTGCGCCATCAGCTACGACATCGACTCGCACTGTCAGCAATAAACCTCATGCAGCCAACTACGTTGCGGCAGATAATGAAGAGGTCTTATTAGCCACTACTTTATTGCAGATAAAAACCAAGGACGGTAATTATGTTACATTACGCGCTCTTCTTGACCAGGGTTCTCAGATTACTTTAATATCTGAAAACGCAGCCCAGCTAATAGGTTTGCCTCGTAGAAAGTTCAGCGCATCTGTGTCTGGCGTAGGTATCAGTCCTAAACAAAGCAAGAGCATTATATCTCTCGAATGTCAGTCTATCTACAAGGACTACAGTTTCAACACTGAAGCATTAGTTATTCCTCGAGTTGTGAACGATCTTCCTAATGTCTCATTTTCTAAGCAATCGTGGTCTCATCTACAGCATATGAATTTAGCGGATCCTGAATACAATGTATCTAAGCCTATCGACATATTGCTTGATGCATGTGTTTATTCAGATGTTATTATGAGCGGACTCGTCAAGGGCACACCCAATGCGCCTATAGCTCAGCAGACGAAATTAGGATGGATCTTATCGGGAAACGTAAAAACTTTTAACTGCAGCGTGGTTATTAACAATTTAGAGGAGATAGCAAAATACTGGGAATTAGAGGATATCCCCCATACAGCATCCGAACTTACTGAAGCGGAGCAACGGTGTGAAGAAAACTATCGATCTACTACTAACCGCCGCGAGGACGGTAGATATGAAGTAGCACTACCGATGACGTCTAATTATGAAGCAAAGCTTGGATCTTCAAAGGGAAGAGCAACAGCAATATTTACACAGCTAGAAAACAAGATGGCAAAAAATAATACATTTTATGAAAGCTACAAAAACTTTATAAACGAATACAAACTATTAGGCCACATGCGTCCAACGACTGAAAGCAAGGAATTATCATATTACCTACCCCATCATGGAATATTAAAACCCGACTCCACCACTACCAAGCTACGAGTTGTATTTAACGCGTCAGCAAAAACCAGCTCTGGACACAGTCTTAATGACTTGATGGAATGTGGCCCGAATTTGCAGCAAGATCTAGCACTACTTTTATTAAACTGGAGACAGTATAAGTATGTCATCACTGCGGACATAGAGAAAATGTTCCGACAGATACTGATCCGAGAGAAAGACCAGCATCTACAATCTATTATCTGGAGAGAATCTCCGAACGAGCCACTCCAAGAGTACGTTCTTACCACCGTTAGTTACGGAACAAAAGCTGCTCCATACTTAGCTATGCGAACCCTGAAACAGCTAGCCATTGATAACGCATCAGAATATCCTCAGGGAGCACAAGCATTGAAAAATCATTTTTACATGGATGATCTGCTCAGCGGAGAAAACACACTTGCAGCTACTAAGGAGTTGCAGAAACAGCTAATCGAAATATTAAAGGGCGCCGGGATGAATTTAAGGAAGTGGTCAGCTAATGAGCCAGAGCTTCTACATGGTCTGTCGTCGGAACAGCTAGACAAGCCTTTTGACTTTAAATGTTCAGAGTCCCGAAAAACTTTAGGTCTTAAGTGGATACCCGCAACTGATTGTTTTATCTTTGCGAATAAGGAGGAAGTAAAACCGACAGATACATGTGTCACCAAACGACAACTACTGGCTGAAATATCTAAAATATTTGATCCTCTGGGTTGGCTCTCGCCACTTACGATCAGAGCTAAGGTTCTCTTCCAACAGACATGGTCATCAAATATTTTATGGGATGACAGTGTTCCCAATCAGCTTCAAGCGGAATGGATTCAGCTTCAGCGAGACCTTTCAAACATCAGCCAATTTCAAATTCCTCGATATTTGGGAAATACTCAAAAGATATTTCAACTACACGGATTTTGCGATTCGTCGGAAAAAGCTTACGCTAGCTGCATATACTTGGTAACAGGTGATAAGGGCGAATACACATCGCAACTCGTCGTCGCAAAAACCAAGTTAGCGCCATTGAATAAAAGCATTACGTTACCACGGTTGGAATTATGTGGAGCGTTGCTTCTTGCTCAGCTGATGCAGACTGTGAAGGCATCATTACAAAATAATGAGTATGAAGTGTATGCATGGACCGACTCTATGGTGGTCCTGGGTTGGCTCCATGGTGAAAACTCTCGATGGAAACAGTTCGTGGCCAATCGAGTTCAGCAGATCACTGATATAATACCAGCATTGCATTGGAACCATGTTCGGTCGGAAGAGAACGCAGCAGACTGTGCTACCCGTGGATCAACTGTAGACAAACTGCAAGCAAGCAACCTTTGGTGGAACGGGCCAGAATGGCTCTGTCACTTTAATCCTAGTAACACAGGAAACCGAATTTACGAGACCCCTACATTAGAAGTAAAAATGGTCAGTGTAAACGTAGCCTTACAACAAGATAGCTCGAGTTTCATTGATAAAATATTATTAAACAATAGCTTAATTACGCGTGCCGTAAAGGTAGTCGGCTGGATATTACGTTTCGTTGCAATGACACGCGGCCGCCACGAGCCGCAGAAACATGACTCATCCGTCTTATCAACTATTGAAATAAATAAAGCATGCAATTATATAATCAAGCATATACAAGCAAGCGAACTTGAAAGCGATCTAACAGAGATTAAAGGCAAGGGTCATGTTCGCTCGAACAGCAAGCTAGCAAATCTCCTTCCATATATTGATGAAGAGGGAATATTGAGAGTAGGCGGCCGCCTCGGCAATTCAAACTTAAATAGCGCAGCTAAGCATCCGATAATAATACCCAGCCACTCTCGATATACTGATTTGATTATCTATCAAGCACATCATACTACCTTACACGGCGGCCCACGACTAACTCTATCGTTTATCCGAGAAAAATATTGGATTCTCAGCGGAATGCGGACAGTAAAGCGGCAGATTCGGCAGTGCGTCAAATGCAGACGATTCAGCACTGAAAAACAAGAGCAGCTCATGGCCGATCTTCCACAAGCAAGAGTCACGCCCTCCCGTCCATTCTCATACTCTGGCGTTGACTTCACGGGCCATGTAGACTTGAAATTGAGCAGGGGAAGAGGTGTTAAAACCTACAAGGGTTATGTCGCCGTATTTATCTGTCTGGCAACTAAGGCGGTTCATCTAGAACTAGTAACCGACCTCAGCACTCCAGCGTTCCTAGCAGCTTTTCGTCGATTCTGTGCTCGGAGGGGAACGCCCTACCGAATGTACAGCGACAATGGAACAAATTTCGTAGGAGCAAAACGAATTCTGGATAAAGAATACAAGTGTATCTTACAGACTATCAATCAAGACCTCTTTCAAAAAGTTAGCGACATGGGCATTGAATGGTCGTTCAATGCACCAGGATGGGCAAGCGCTGGTGGAATCTGGGAAGCCGCCGTCAAAAGCTTCAAGAGACACCTGAAAAGAGTCTTAGGCGAGCAGAAGCTTACCTACGAGGAGTTCTCCACCTTACTCCATCAGATTGAAGCTTGTCTAAACTCACGCCCCTTGTATCCTTTGACCGAAAATCCGGAAGACTCCTACCTCACACCCGGTCACTTCTTGGTAGGTGACAGCTTACTGACTAGACCCCAATCAGAGCCAGACCATATTAACTTACCTGCACGCTGGCAATTAGTGCAGAGTATGAATAAGCAATTTTGGAAGCTTTGGTCAGCGGATTATCTTCAACAGCTACAAGAGCGGACGAAATGGAGAACCCCCTCCAAGAACCTAGCTATTAACGATATCGTACTTATCAAGGACGATAACATACCGCCCGGAAAATGGGCACTCGGTCGAGTCCTAGAGCTACACCCTGGAGCGGATGGATACGTCAGAGTGGTGTCCATCAAAACTGAAAGCAACATTCTCAAACGGCCGGTGACTAAACTTGCACGACTACCAGTTGATCCAGCATCCAGCGATGACGCCAACGTCGCCAGTGATCTCCCAACCACTCAAGTATCTCAAGCGACAAGATCTAGTCGTACACGTGGAGGTAATCGGAAGTTGTTTAAAAGCTTACTCACGCTGGCAATTTTACTATTTACCATGGTTATATCTCCATCCAGTGCACATAGCTTTTCGAACAGGAATGCGACTTCGTTTAATGACAATAGAGCTTTATACTTTGATAAAATTTCGAACTTGCAGTATATTCGAGATGAATGGAGACTTATAATCTACTATAACCTAACGAACTATTGGCAATCTTTCGAAAACTTAGAAAACAATATTAAAAATCTACAGAATATCACTACTAAGTCTAGTTCACAATATAAGGGAATAGTCAAGCAATTAGCACATGAACTAACAGAAATTGAGCACTATAACCGATTACTGCGAACCTCGACAAGCCAGCGAAAGAAGAGAGGTTTGATAAATGGTGTCGGGAGCGTAGCTAATTATTTGTTTGGTGTATTGGATGACAATTTTGCTCAACAATATGCTAAGGATATCGAAAAAATTAATCTTAATACACATCATATACAAAACTTAATAAAAAATCAAACACTAATAATCGAAGCAGAATACAATATAATACAGCGTAACGAAAAAATCATGAACGAGCAGTTTTCTCTAATTAGCCAGCAGCAGAGAAACATGATGGCAGAGGTGAACGAGATGCGTTCCGACGTCAACAGTTGTCTTTATGTAACATCAACAGCATTATCAGTCAACATTATACTTGAAAATTTGAGACGCATACAAACCACGCTTATAGACACGGTGACTGATATCCGACACGGTCGCATCAATACACATTTGCTATCAAGCGAACAACTTGAACAACAAATTAGCTTTATCAAATCTCAACTACAGGATGATCTAAAAATTCCCGTAGAGCCAGGAACTACTCGAGACTTGTATAAAATGCTAAAAGTATTCGCAAGAGTCTTCGAAACATATCTTATTATTGAAATAAAGGTTCCTCTAGTCAGCAGCGAAGTATACGAGCTCGATAAAATTCTAAGCATCCCACAGAGTAGAGGAGCTGATTCATATTTAGCAATGCCTGCCTACCCCTACTTAGTCTTTAATCTTCGAAAGGATGTAGCTATCTTTCTTACTGAAAATGACCTTCAAGCTTGTCTTCATATATCAGAAGAAAAAATTCTGTGCAGCCTAGAGATGCCACATTACAAGCTAGATCTGCAACAAAGTATATGCAATATAACTTTAATAAATAACGATAAAACAACATCAGCCTGTATTTATAAACAATCGCCGTGTGCGAATAGATGGGTTAAATTACAGCGCCAGAACGTCTGGCTCTATTCGTGTTACAATAAATGCAATATTCGCATATTGTGTCAAACTGGAGTAACAGTGAACACAATGACCGGCAACGGCCTTCTTGAAATAGGTCAAGGTTGTACTGTGAAGGGCGACTCATTCTCAATCTATGCTCATAATCATTTCCTGCGAAAAATAAATATCCAATCTAGCATCGAAGCTCCAGAGGGATCCGTCTTGAATGGAATCTCTAATACTAGCGTAACTTTCTACAAATTCACTCCTGAGAATCATGACCAAGCATATCATAAGTTAATGGACGAGATAAATGTCTTAAAAAAGGAAGCTACAACTGATCTTAGCATCCATGATATCCACCACTATAGTGTTACCTATGGATTGCTCGCTGCATTATTGGCACTTGGCATTATAGCATTCGTCATCATCAGACGGAGAAGGCTCCGTCGCACTCAAGCTCCTGTTCCTGTTGAGAGGGAGCACCCTACGTGTGAAGTGGATGTACCTCTTGCGTCTAGTGAATACCCAGTGAGAAGTGAGATCAGTGAATTACATAAATCAGTGAGCATGGGCATTCTAAGTGTAGATAAAGGCGTCGCGCCTCCTAAACCACCGCGCGTGCCGCGGTCAGTGTTGGTTACGATTCCTACTCAATCTTACGGTGAAATTTGGAAGCCCACCGAGGCTTAAATAGCGTATAGTGCGTTTTATAATTGGACTTTATTTACACATTAGCTATATATATCTTAATCTAGCATTAGCATTGTTTTCACCTTGTACCACAAAAAACAAAATATTATATCATTTAAATTAAGCTCAGCTTTATTGTGTGGTTGCTAAAATGTAGGTATCATCTTAGTTAAGCTGCCATCCTCCTTTGTCTTGGTTGGCAAGATGTACGAGTTACCTCGCACATATTATACCTACATCAACATAATTTATTAATAACGCTTGCGAAGCAATAGGTATCCAATTATATTATAATTAATGCAATTTAGGTGAAAACAATAAATCAGTATACGTTTAGCACTCGACGGGTTTGGTTATTAGCTCTCCTCTCCTGGAGTCACCATTCCTATCTAGCATAACCTTCAGCTTTAGCATTTAGCATCAGCTTAACGTTTGGGTAACCCCAACAATAGCTGACACTGTTTCTTTCATGTTAGACCACCAGTAATGTCTCCTAAGTTTAGTAAGTGTTTCCCTTATTCCTCGATGACATGTTTTTCCATTGTGATACTTAATTATGATTTCCCTTTGATCATTTTCATCTGTTACATTAACTACTCTTTCTGTACATTCCATTAAATTTTGTGTTCCTTTTTTATATAGACTTATTACTACGTTACTAAATGCCTGCCTAAATATAGGGGATTCAAAGTATATGAAATATTTATGTTTAAAGTTTATATATTCTTTTAAAAATCTTTTTATCAGGTGTTCATTATTTACTGCTGGTAAGTGTACTTCTAATATTCTTTGTTTATTATTTGATATATCTTTAACACTCATATCGTTTTTGAACCAAGTGTGTATAAGTATTTGTTTTGGTTTTGTATCCACAGCCTCATTTAAGATAGGAATACCATTGTGCTCTCTATTAGATACAGAGTGAGCGGTGGCTCCGTCGTCTGAGTCTGATATTTCCATTACGTCTGGTTCCGCTTGATTTAACATGACGGTATCAACAGATGCGTCAGAATCTGATATCTCAATTACTGGTGACGCCTCGTCCACTTTGTCCCTATTTTTGTTATTTCCTAACATCTCTTCGGCGATATTCCTAACAAATTCATCTAACTCTTGCTCTCTGTCTTTATCTGTATTTACTAACATAGAATCATTATCATTATCTAACATATTTATTTTTATTTTTCTAACTATTTCCCCTTTTGACTTAATTATAATTGATGAGCTATTTTCGTCTATGCAATTTATTTTTATGCGTGACAATGCATCTGCGTTGGTGTTTTGAGCACCCTTTTTGTAGTATATTTCAAAGTCATATTCTTCTAATCTTAGACGCCATCTTGTTAATTTGCTGTTTGGTTCTTTGAGAGAATACAACCATGCCAGAGGCCTATGATCTGTGTATATATAGAACTTATTTCCCCATAAATATGGTCTGAAGTGTTTAACTGCCCAAATTACAGCTAAAAGTTCCTTCTCGATAGTACTGTACCTAGTTTCGGTAGCGCTTAAGGTGCGGCTGGCATAGGCTATAGGCTTATCAGATCCTATGGTGCCTTGTGATAAGACTGAGCCAATTGCATGATTAGATGCGTCCGTTGTTAAAATAAACGGCTTCTTGAAGTCCGGGAATTGCAACAATGGAGCGTTAGTTAAAACCTTTTTGCAACTTTCAAAGCTTCGTATGTACTCATCATTTAAGTCTATACTTTACCCTTCTTTAAACAGGATGTAAGTGGCTTTGTCAGTTTTGCGAAATCTTTTATGAATTTTCTATAATATCCTATGAGACCTAAAAAGCTTTTAATTTCAGTCGTAGTTTTTGGTATCGGGTATTTTAATATGGCATCTATTTTGTCATTATTTGGTTTTAGTCCCTCGTTAGTGATTGTGTGCCCTAAGTACAACACTTCTTTTCTTAGGAAATGGGATTTATCGAGTTGTATTTTTAAATTTGTTTCCCTGAACCTATCGAATACTGCTCTAAGTTTTAGTATATGTTCGTGTAAGCTTTTAGAGAAGATTATGACGTCGTCAAGGTACACTAGACAGTGTATACCTTGAAGACCTCTTAGTACATTATCCATTGCTCTTTGGAATGTTGCAGGTGCAGTTTTCAATCCAAATGGCATCCTATTAAATTCGTAATGACCAAATGGTGTGCTGAAGGCTGTTTTGGCCCTATCCTCCTTCTCTACCTCTAATTGGTGGTACCCACTAGCTAAATCTAGCGTAGTGAAGTACATGCTGTTTCCTAGCATGTCAAACAGATCGTTAATATTGGGCAATGGGTATTTATCATCAACAGTTATGTCATTTAAACGTCTATAGTCGACTACCATTCGCCATTTCGGTTTTCCTGAGCTGTCTATTTTTTTCGGTACTAGGTGCACTGGTGCACTCCAAGGTGAAAACGACTTCTGTATTACGTTATCTTTAAGCATTTTATCTACCTGCATCCTAATCTCATCTTTTTGCGTGGGGGGTAATCTATGTGCCTTAATATATATTGGATCTTCATTTTTTGTCCTAATTCTATGCTTTACTTCGTTAGTGAACGATAACGGAATGTCTTCACAATAAAATATATCTTTATACTCCTTACATATATTACTTATGGTCTGTCTTTCTTCTTCATTCATGTGTTCTAGTCTTAATTTGTTTAAGTTACCCGTTAAAAGTTTATCTATTATCTCTCTATTCCTATCATCTGTATAATTAACTTCTACTAAGTTTTCGTTATACGGCGTGACTTTAAATGGTCCGGTTACGGTTAATTCCATTTTATCTGATCTCGTATTTTGGATTACCGTTGTCGCAAATCCGTTTTCGCATTGAACTAATGCTGCGGGCATCCTAACCCCGTCTGTAAATTGTTTAAATTCTAAAATCGCAACTCCTTGTGTTAAATTCACAGGCAGTTTAACCCTTGATTCGCTACGAGGGGGTAGTAAATAAAATTCTCTCATTGGAGGTTTATAAATTATTGGAATGCACGTATCTCTTGTATATAACTTTTGATTTTTCATATCTATATTTGCTTCCAAGTGTTTCAATAAATCGCTACCTATCAAGCCATCGTACCGTTCATCTACGCTATATACATAAAATTTGTGAGTTCCCGCGCTTTTAAAAGTTTTGGGTAACGGTATATGCACCACCTCGTTGTGTTTACTACTAGCATGTGTACTAATGATTTCGAATTGTTCTGTGCTTTTGAACTTGCAAAAATGTTTATTCGCTAGTTCCGGACTAATGAACGAACGTGTACTCCCGGTATCTAACATAAAAACAGCGTCTAACTCTTTTATTTGAATATGAGGTAAATTTAAAACATTACAATTTAATGCTATCCGTTCCGGTGTGTGTGCGCCCTTATACAAAAATTTTCAACGCTATTATCGTATACGTTATCAATACTTGGCTGTATGTTATTATTACTATTTGTCGATTCATCAAAGTTGTTGTTTTCCGTATAATTAACTCGCCTCGAACTGGCGGTGCGCATTGTAACATCAGTATTGCAACCTGATGCGCTTGGCGACTGCGCGTCATACGAAACGCCGCCGCGCTGTCCATTGTATACATTTTGTTGAGTTTGCATATGTCGCGGTTGGTTGTTATTATAATTGTACGAGTTATTATAGAATCGATGTCTAATATTATGATTTCTCGCCTGGAATGAATTATTAGGTGAACTAAAGTTAGAGTTATTATTATAGCTTGGTTGTATGGAATTTGGTGTCGGCTTTGGTTGATATGATGACTGCATTGATAAATTATTATGGTAGTTTGATGGCCTTTGACCATTAAAATAGCGAACCGGCGCGTTATTACTTAGGTGATTGAATTGATTGAATCGAGGCATTAGAGGGAATCTATTCGGTGCATGTGCACTTGTATTATAAGAATTGGTATACCCTTTAAAAAAATTATTCGGTTTGAATTGGTTATAGTTCTTCTGATTATACACATTTTGGAAGTTTTGTTCTTCTAATACTATTTCGAGGGCCTCTTCTAAGGTTCCTACACCTTTCAACCGTACCAATCTAACTAAATACTGAGGTAAATTGTATAAGAAAACCTTCAATGAAGTATTGAGGTAATTATTAATTTTAGTTGTTCTAAGAACAGGGTCTTGAATACTTTCGTTTACCTTCGCAATTAAAACACTACGAACATGCTGTATTCTATGACAAAAATGTTGGTAACTTTCACCTCTATCTACCCTCATTGATTCTAACTCGAGAACTAGACAGTCTTCTGTCCTCGGATCTCCAAAATTTTCTTGCAATAACTGTTTCAGATCGTCCCATGTTTCAACCTGAGCTCTTTCTCCGAAAAGAGTGGCTGCTTCCCCAGTTAACCTACTAGTGATGGCGTGGAATAAGTATTCGTTCTGTATCGCATCACCTTGAAATTTGCTAATGATGTACTCCGCCTTTTTGATAAAAAGCGGCAGTAATCTCCCATCGGACCCGAATAATGGGATAATTTTAATCATATCTGACGGAATAGTTACGATTTGTTGAGCTTCCATTTTATAAATCAATCAAAATATAATCAAATATTATTTACGTGAAAAATTTAAAATAATTGTCTAAAACTAGTCGTGAAAGTTTTATCACTTTAACTCTAAATATGTTTATCGAATATTAAAACGGCGTTGGTAATCCCTAAAAATACACGAAAAACACGTATAATATCACCAGGACGTAAAGGAATGAGTTAGGATAGTGAAAAAGATCTACTCACATTTCCTGCAGCACTCCGTAGTTCTTCTGTGATACTGGAATATTCCCTGATTTACTCGTCTCTGCGGCAGCTTCAGTCTTGACAAATTTGTAGGTTCGTTACCCTGGTTATTCGTGTAAACGAACGTTAGGTCCGGTGTTCCCGAAGAGTTGTATTCGCGAAGACACAGGTACCCAGTGACACAGAGTAATTTCCGGCTGCGCCAGCCAAGTGGTGGCCGAGGGTTTGTTATAAAAAAAAACAAACTTTATTTACCACAATACTGACCGACAGAGTTTCGGTGTTGATTTAATACAAAGGAATGTTCGATTAATCTAACTTACTAGCTAATTTATACTACAATTATTGTTTACTCATCACTATTGTGCAATGCCGCATTTCCTATATTGAGTAACTGCCCATCAGCATTTAGTGGTGCTTATGACGCGTATTTGGTGTGGGTGGCTACCCTTAACTCACGCGCGGCCCTGTACGCGGCGAATAGTTCTTCCTCGAGGGCGAGGTTTCTGACCCTCCTCCCGCGACTGCGGGTGTACCTGCGCTGAGCTGCGTGAACGAGTTTACGCAGCTCTGCCAGGTGTGGTCGCCACCAGTACACCTGCCTCCGCGGGGGGGTCGGTCTCGCCCTCCGCATCGCCGCGTCGCAGACGCGAGTCAGCGCTCCTGCGAGCCACTCGCACCTCGCGTCCACGTCCAGGCCGCTTGCAGCGGCAGCCCACCGCTCGACGACGGCCGCCTCTTTGGCCAGCTCCGGGTCCAGCGTGCTGAGACGCCACCGCGGACCTTCCCCTGCCAGGGGGCGGCTGAAATCTATAGCCGGAGAGTCCGTGGGAGCGGAGACGACGTCGAACCGGATATATCGATGATCCGATAGCGTCTCCATCCCCCCGATGACCCTCCAGTTTCTCGTGCGGCGGGCCAGGGCGGGACTGGCGAACGAGAGGTCGACAATCGACCCGCCCTGCCTCCGCACGCACGTGTGAACCGCCCCCGTATTTAGCAGCGCCAAGCCCGTGGACACCGCCCAATCCTCCAAAACCTCCCCCCGGGCGTCTGTCGCCTGGGATCCCCACGCCCTGGATTTGGCGTTGAAATCCCCGGCAACCACCACGGGGGTGGGGTGCACGTCCGCCACCAGAGCCCCGACTTCCGCGAGCATCTGCTCGAAGTCGGCGAGGCTTCTGTTGGGTGAGAAGTACACCCCAATCACTGCAACGTCCCCCAGCGAAGCAAGAACGCACCCGCGACCCCGCGACACCATGTCGAAGGGGGCAGGCGCAGCGCCACCCCGCCAGGTGACGATAGCCACCGAGTCGTCCCGGTCGCCCACCCAGTCATCCCGGGCGCGGACGCAGTACGGCTCAGCGACTATGGCTACAGTCGTTTGCCACTGCACTGCGGTCTGGATCAAGAGATCCTGGGCCGCAGCACAGTGGTTCACGTTGCCCTGCAGGAATGAGATTTTGGCCATTATTGTTGGGCCGTGTCCATCGCCTCCTCTGACGGCTGGGTGAGGGGTCTGGGATTAGCCCCCGTGCCCTTAGCCCCTCGAGACCGGCGGTCTCTCCCGCGGACCATCGCGGGGCACTTTTTAGAGCCCAGGCGGTGGCCCGCCGGGGCGTTCTCCGCCGCGCAGACGGGGCAATTGGGGTCCGCGTCGCAAGCGTCCTGCCTATGGCCAGGACGCCCGCAGCGGAAGCACAGCGCGCTGCGATCTACCTCGCAGGCACACTGCGCCCCCACATGCCCCGGCACCAGGCAGCGGAAGCACCGCTGCGGTCTCGGCTCGAGGAGGACAACTCGAGCGTTGGCCCACCCAACCGTCAGGCGACGGCCATCCGCCACCTTCTTGGCCGCCACAGCAGGGCATCGCACCCAGACCGTGCCCTGTCGGCCAGGTGAGCGGTTTACCCCGCCCACCCTGACTTTCTCGGCAGGGCACCCGCCCGCCCTTGCGACGGCCTGGGCCACCATGGCAGCGGTGGCCGTGTCACCCAGGCCGGTGATGCGCACCTCCGCAGCCATCTCCGGCCGTGAAACTCCGATGTCCTCGCCGAGGGCTAGCCGGAGCTTTTCGGCTAGGACGTCGGCCTTCTGGGCCTTATCAGCCCCGGCCACCTCCAAAATCCGGCCCCCGGTCACCGCCGTACGCAGGCGGACGCCTTCGATGCCGAGGCCCTTGAGGTCGACCTTCCTCTCGGCCTCGGTCATAACCTGGGCGTATGTTAGCCCCTTAGCCACCGCGTCCTGTCGCAGCGTCAGTACCACCGCGGCGGTTCGAGGGGTACGGACCTTCGGGGCCTTGGGCGTCTCCTGGGCCTTAGGCTTAGCCTGCGCCGCAGCAGAGGCCGGGCTGCTCGGTTTGGCCTTCTTCGGGCGCGCTGCGACCTTATTCCAATCCCCCAACTTTGGAGGGGTTGGTGCAGAGGGCGAGGGGCGCGCCTTACGAGCGGACTCGGCTTCGATCGCCGCAGCGGTCTTCTTCTTTCTTTTCCCCTTCACCTTGTCTCCCGGAACAACTGCCGGGGGCAGGGGAGGGGAAATTGAGGGCCCAGGCGTCGGATCAGGGTCCGGCGGTGATGGCGTCACGTCCACCGTGGGCACCGCGCGATCGTCCGTCGCCACTTGCGCGGCGCGGGTGGCCGCGCGGGCGGCCGCGCGCGTGTCCGCCGCTAGCGGAGGGCGCAGCCGCGGCTCCGGCAGGAGACGGCCCTCAATGCCGGCGAGACGCGCGTCGACGAAAAACGCGATTTCCTCACGCGTCATCGCCGGGGCAGAGGCCGCCTGCTGCTCGAAATCCAGCATCTTCTTTTGCAGGGCGGCCAGCTCGCCCTGCAGACGGAGCACTTCCTCGGACTCCGTGCGGGACCTCATTTCACGGGCGTTGCCCATGATAGTGCTCGCACACTTACGGAGGTCCCGCACATACTGACACTTCAGCTTGGAGGACTTACGGGCGATGGAGTTAATCATCTCCACCGCTGCCTCTATTTCGCCGCTGAGCTCCGTCACACTTTTTCCGCCCAGTTCTACGGCAACTTCAGGGAGGTGGGCCTCACGCCTTTCCTTAATTTGGGAGACTTCCTCTGCCAGCTCCTGTTCGGCCCGGAGTTCGAGCTCCCTCTCCTTGGCCGCGTTGAGCTCGGCCTTGGCTTTCGCCAGGCCGACGTACTGGCCGGTTGTCGGCGGGCGACCGCGCCCCCTCTTGCCCCTCGTGCCTCTAGGCTTCGAGCCCTTCTCCTCCTCATCGGCGTCAGGGTTACGGCGCTTCAGCCAGTTCCGCACGTCCCGACCACTGGCGCTGGGCGAGCACGAGCGCGAGCTCATCGCCATGTCGCTGCTATCGGACTCCGACAGCTGCAACTCCTGCGGCAGGTCGAGCAGAACACTGTCGCACCGCGAGAGTGAGACACGCGCCTCTCTTTCTCCTCTAAACGTCGAGTCCACTTCAACTGGGTTGAAGTTGCATCCTCCCTCAACTTCAGAACCGTAGTTCTCTCCTCCTTCGTTTTGGTTTTTTTTTAGGTCCATATTTGTTCCCACGAGTTGAGACGATCTAAATGTCGAACCCAGGGTGACGCTCATTCCCAGTGCCAAGGCAGATACAACGCCGGTTGCCAGTTCCGGCGAGGTTGCAACGCTAGCGGGCAGCAATCCCCCTGCCCATGAGTACCACAGCACGTTGCCAACTGCGTCCATGTGGAAGACCGTGTGTCACCACCCTGCAGACAATAATAGCTCATCCTAAGACTAAGATATAATTGTCGCGAGCGATGACACCCTGCCCACCACACAAGGACTAGGGGTAATTTTTTATAGAGGTTTTCTTCCTCGCAGTCCGGGCGTTGAAGCCAAGACCCCCGACCCCCTTGGCCCCTCTCCCCAGCCAGTCTGGCCCCGAAAGTCAGGTCATCTGACCCCAGAAACCACGTCGGCTTGAGAAAGGGTCCAAGGGGCTACGGTATACTCCTACTCGGAGTCAGTCTTTCGACCAACCCCTGGTCACTCCTCTCGAGCAACCCTCCTTTGGTCGCGGCCACACCACAAAGGGGCAGCGCTCCACTCGCTTTGGGTCTCAGGGCTCCTCTGAAAGCAGAGGGGGCTGAGAACACCAGCAGTCCGATATTCGTCAACGGCAAACACGAACTCTCGAAAGAGAACATATTTGCCGTTGTCCAGGGTGCACCAGCCCTCCCGCTTCCGTTCCCCCCCATACGAATATGAAAGGGACAAGAAACTGGAGGACCAACGTGGAGGTTTCGGACGCGCACCCCAGGTTAGGTTTTTTTTTTTTTTTTTTTACGTGGGGAACTGCGTTTACGCACTTCGCCTCCCCCGCCGCGGGGGCAGCGGGGACGGCTTCGAGTGGGACTCCCGGCCAAGCGGCCGGACTACCCACTAAAACCCCACGGTGTTCCTCCGTCTCCTTAGCCGAGTCGCAGGATAGGCAAGTGTATACTCACTGCGGCTCGGCAAGGGTCGCCCTCTTATGGAGGGCTCGACACAAGATGGGGGGCATATATGGCCCCCTCTACTCCTCTTGATGGCTCCCCCGAAACACGGAGGGGAGCCATCCGCCACTTACTACTCACTGGGGCGACAGGTCCCCCGACCCGCCGCCCGTGGCTACTCTAATCGGGGACGCCGGCATAGATACGTCGCCGGCACCCCCTCGCCGTAGGCCGACGGGGCGGAAGTGTGCTACCGGCACGCTCCCGCTCCCGCAGCTCATCTCTTTTGGCCGCCATCACCTCGTGAGAAAACCAGGAGACGGCGGCCCAACACTCTTCGCTGCCGGCCATGGCTTGCACGACGGCCGGCAGCGATAGATCCCGCCCAATTGCGTCCACGAGCGGAGAGCGCTGGGCATCCCACGCCGCGCACACGGAGAGCGTGTGATCTGCCGTGTCCACGACGCCGGCCGCGCAGTGGCGACACACGGGGTCCGACTCGATCCCCACCAACTCCCACAGGTACTTGGCAAAGCAGCCGTGACCCGTGAGGAGCTGGGTCAGGAAGTAAGTCGGCACCCGGTGCCGCGCCTCCACCCACGGACGCAGGACGGGGCGAATGGCCCCGACGAGCGATCTGCTCGCCGAGGCGTCCGCCAACCTGTCCGCCCACTTCCGGAACAGGACATCACGTCCCTCACGTCTCCAGCGATTGACGTGTTCCGGAAGCGGGCGTTCTCCTTCTCGGCGCATCAGGGCGCCCCTCTCGTAGACCTCCGCTAGGACCCCAGCCTCCAGGTCCCAGGGGAGGCTACCCGCGATCAGGCACGCCGCCTCGTACGAGACCGTGCGGTACGCCCGGGCGGCCCTCTGCGCAATTACCCGCTGCGGACGTCGCAGCAGGGCCACATTGCCTGCGCTGAGGGCCTGCACCCAAATCGGCGCCCCGTAGAGCGCCTTGGAGCGCACCACACCGTCATAAAGGCGGCGGCAGACACCGCTCGCCCCCCCGCAATTGGGCAGCAGCTTCGCGAGCATCCCGGCATATGACACCAGCTTTGGCGTCAGCCGCCGGAAATGCTCCGCGAACCCCCATCTGCCGTCGAGGACGAGGCCGAGATACTTCAGCGTCGTTCCGACGGCTCGTGGACCACAATACTCGCGTCGCGGGGGGGCTTAGTCCGAGGCCCATGAAAAAAGATGGCCTCGGACTTTTCCAGGGCCACCCTGAGGCCCAGCGCCCTGATGCGCCGCACCACCTGGGCCGTGCCTGCAGTGGCAAGCACGGCCGCGTCCCTACAAGTGGGTCCACGCGCGGTGACCAGGGTGTCGTCGGCGTAACAAAGGACGCCGACTCCACGAAGATTGGCACGGATCCATGGAGTTACCCATGATGGTGCTCGCGCACTGACGGAGGTCCCGCACGTGCTGGCATTTCAGCTTCGAGGATTTTCGGGCGATGGAGTTTATCATCTCCACCGCCGCCTCGATCTCGCTGCTGAGCTCCGCCACACTCTTCTCGCCCAGTTGTAACGGCACATCAAGGAGGAGGGCTTCACGCCTTTCCCTATGCTGGGAAACCTCCTCTGCCAGCTCCTGTTCGGCCCGGAGTTCGAGCTCCCTCTCCTTGGCCGCATTCAGCTCGGCCTTGGCTTTCGCCAAGCCGACGTACTGGCCGGTTGTCGGCGGGCGACCGCGCCCCCTCTTGCCCTTTGTGCATCTAGGCTTGGAGCCCTTCTCCTCCTCATCGGCGTCAGGGTTACGGCGCTTCAGCCAGTTCCGCACGTCCCGACCACTGGCGTTGGGCGAGCACGAGCGCGAACTCACCGCCATGTCGCTGCTGTCGGACTCCGACAGCTGCAACTCCTCCGGCAGGTGGCGCAACACACTGTCGCACCGCGAGAGTGAGACACGTGCCTCCCTTCCTTCAACATCATCAGAACCATTGTTCTCTCCTCCTTCATTTGGGTTTTTTTTCATTTGATCCATATTTGATCCCACGAGTTGAGACGATCTAAATGTCGAGCCCGGGGTGACGCTCATTCCCGTATTACATAGGCCAAGGCAGATACAACGCCGGTTGCCAGTTCCGGCGAGGTTGCAACGCTAGCGGGCAGCAATCCCCCTGCCCATGAGTACCACAGCACGTTGCCAACTGCGTCCATGTGGAAGACCGTGTGTCACCACCCTGCAGACAATAATAGCTCATCCTAGGCCTAAGATATAATTGTCGCGAGCGATGACACCCTGCCCACCACACAAGGACTAGGGGTAATTTTTTATAGAGGTTTTCTTCCTCGCAGTCCGGGCGTTGAAGCCAAGACCCCCGACCCCCTTGGGTCTTTCCCCTTCCCTTCCCTCCAGCCAGTCTGGCCCCGAAAGTCAGGTCATCTGACCCCAGAAACCACGTCGGCTTGAGAAAGGATCCAAGGGGCTACGGTATACTCCTACTCGGAGTCAGTCTTTCGACCAACCCCTGGTCGCTCCTCTCGAGCAACCCTCCTTTGGTCGCATCTACACCACAAAGGGGCAGCGCTCCACTCGCTCTGGGTCTCAGGGCCCCTCTGAAAGCAGAGAGGCTGAGCACACTGCTGTCCGATATTGGTCAACGGCAAACACGAACTCTCGAAAGGGAACATATTTACCGTTGTCCAGGGTGCACCAGCCCTCCCGCTTCCGTTCCCCCCCATACGAATATGAAAGGGACAAGAAACGTGAGGACCAACGTGGAGGTTTCGGACGCGCACCCCACCCCAGGTTTTTTTTTTTTTTTTTTACGTGGGGAAATGCGTTTACGCACTTCGCCTCCCCCGCCGCGGGGGCAGCGGGGACGGCTTCGAGTGGGACTACCGGCCAGCGGCCGGACTACCCACTAAAACCCCACGGTGTTCCTCCTTCGCCTTAGCCGAGTCGCAGGATAGGCAAGTGTATACTCACTGCGGCTCGGCAAGGGTCGCCCTCTTGTGGAGGGCTCGACACAAGATGGGGGGACATATTTGGTCCCCCTCGACTCCTCTTGATGGCTCCCCCGAAACACGGAGGGGAGCCATCCGCCACTACATCCTCACTGGGGCGGCAGGTCCCCCGACCCGCCGCCCGTGGCTACTCTAATCGGGGACGCCGGCATATATGCGTCGCCGGCGCCCCCTCGCCGTAGGCCGACGGGGCGGGAGCGTGCTACCGGCACGCTCCCGCCCCACAGGTACTTGGCAAAACAGCCGTGTCCCGTAAGGAGCTGGGTCAGGAAATAAGTCGGCACCCGGTGCCGCGCCTCCACCCACGGACGCAGGACGGGGCGAATGGCCCCGACGAGCGATCTGCTCGCCGAGGCGTCCGCCAACCTGTCCGCCCACTTCCGGAACAGGACATCACGTGCCTCACGTCTCCAGCGATTGACGTGTTCCGGAAGTGGGCGCTCTCCTTCTCGGCGCATCAGGGCGCCCCTATCGTAGACCTCCGCTAAGACACCAGCCTCCAGGTCCCAGGGGAGGCTACCCGCAATCAGGCACGCCGCCTCGTACGAGACCGTGCGGTACGCCCGGGCGGCCCTCTGCGCGATGACCCGCTGCGGACGTCGCAGGAGGGTCAGGTTGCCGGCGCTGAGGGCCGGCGCCCAAATCGGCGCTCCGTAAAGCGCTTTGGAGCGCACCACACCGTCATACAGACGGCGGCAGACACTGCCCGCCCCCCCGCAATTGGGGAGCAGCTTCGCGAGCATCCCGGCATATGACACCAGCTTTGGAGTCAGCCGCCGGAAATGCTCCGCGAACCCCCATCTGCCGTCGAGGACGAGGCCGAGATACTTCATCGTCGTTCCGACGGCAATGGAGGTGCCGCCCACCATAATACTCGCGTCGCGGGGGGGCTTAGTCCGAGGCCCATGAAAGAAGATGGCCTCGGACTTTTCCAGGGCCACCCTGAGGCCCAGCGCCCTGATGCGCCGCACCACCTGGGCCGTGCCTGCAGTGGCAAGCACAGCTGCATCCCTACACGTGGGTCCACGCGCGGTGACCAGGGTGTCGTCGGCGTAACAAAGGACGCCGACTCCACGAAGATTGGCACCGCGCAGGACCCAATCGAACCCGATGTTCCACAGGAGCGGTCCCAATACCGACCCCTGCGGAACACCGCACGTCATGTCCCTGCGGACTACTGCGCTCCGGGCCGGATAGCTAATGGCCCGGTCAATGAAATAGTCCGCAAGGACGCGCCTGAGGTACCACGGGACGTTGTGGTACCTCAGCGCCTCTTCAATCGTCGCCCAGGGGATGGAATTGAAGGCGTTCGCAATATCCAGCGAGACAGCCAACAACACCCCCCCCTGGGCGACAGCCTCCTCTACCCTGTCCCTGAGACGGGATATGGCGTCCAGCGTGGATCTCCCACAGCGAAAGCCGAACTGGTCTCCGCTGAGATCCGGCCCATCCGCCCCCAGGCTCGCGACGAGTCGCGCAGCGAGCACCCGCTCTAGGAGCTTGCACGCCTCGTCGAGCAGAACAATAGGACGGTAGGCCGACGGCGACTCGGCTGGGCGCCCGTGCTTCCGAAGCAGCACGAGCTTGCCCGTCTTCCACCGCCGCGGGAGTCTTCCCGACACCAAACACTCCGTCAACAGGGACAGTATCTCGTCCTCGAGGACCGGCACCACAAGGGCTAGGACCCGCCCAGGGATACCGTCCGGCCCCGGGGCGCGGTTCCTGAGTTTTAACTTTAGGACCGCTGCCCCTAACTCGGCCTCGGACACGGGCGGGACGACCTCGTCTTCCGCCGGTCCCCGGCTTGGCGCTGCCATCCGCGGTGGCACCCACTCTTCCCTCGCTGGAAACAAGGCGCTGACCACCTGCTCCAGAAACGGTGGCTCCAGAGTCCTAGTGAGGGGAGGCGCCCAGGGTCGGAGCTTCTGGGTCACGACCTTGTAGGGGCGCCCCCACGGGTCCTGGTTGAGGCTGTCGAGCCACTCCTTCCAGGATTCCTCTTTGGCGGCCCTTATCGCCGAGCTAAAGGCTGTACGCGCGGCCCTGTACGCGGCGAATAATTCTTCTTCGAGGGCGAGGTTTCTGACCCTCCTCCCGCGACTGCGGGTGTACCTACGCTGAGCTGCGTGAACAAGTTTACGCAGCTCTGCCAGGTGTGGTCGCCACCAGTACACCTGTCTCCGCGGGGGGGTCGGTCTCGCCCTCCGCATCGCCGCGTCGCAGACGCGAGTCAGCGCTCCTGCCAGCCACTCGCACCTCGCGTCCACGTCCAAGCCGCTTGCAGCGGCAGCCCACCGCTCGACGACGGCCGCCTCTTTGGCCAGCTCCGGGTCCAGCGTGCTGAGACGCCACCGCGGACCTTCCCCTGACAGGGGGCGGCTAAAATCTATAGCCGGAGAGTCCGCCGGAGCGGAGACGACGTCGAACCGGATATATCGATGATCCGATAGCGTCTCCACCCCCTCGATGACCCTCCAGTTTCTCGTGCGGCGGGCCAAGGCGGTACTAGCAAACGAGAGGTCGACAATCGACACGCCCTGTCTCCGCACGCATGTGTGAACCGCCCCCGTGTTCAGCAGCGCCAAGCCCGTGGACACCGCCCAATCCTCCAAAATCTCCCCCCGGGCGTCGGTCGCCGGGGATCCCCACGCCCTGGATTTGGCGTTGAAATCACCGGCAACCACCACGGGGGTGGGGTGCACGTCCGCCACCAGGGCCCCGACTTCCGCGAGCATCTGCTCGAAGTCGGCGAGGCTTCTGTTGGGTGAGAAGTACACCCCAATAACTGCAACGTCGCCCAGCGAAGCGAGAACGCACCCGCGACCCCGTGACACCATATCGAAGGGGGCAGGAGCCGCGCCACCCCGCCAGGCGATGATAGCCACCGAGTCGTCCCGGTCGCCCGCCCAGTCATCCCGGGCGCGGATGCAGTACGGCTCGGCGACTATGGCCACCGTCGTTTGCCACTGCACTGCGGTCTGGATCAGCAGGTCCTGGGCCGCAGCACAGTGGTTCACGTTAGCCTGCAGGAATGAGATTTTCCCCATTATTATTGGGCGGTGTCCATCACCTCCTCTGACGGCCGGGTGAGGGGTCCAGATTTGGCCCCTCCCGTTGCCTTCGCCACTCTAGACCGGCGGCCTCTCCCGCGGGCCATCGCGGGGCACTGTTTGGAGCCCAGGCGGTGGCCCGCCGGGGCGCTCTCCGCCGCGCAGACGGGGCAGTTGGGGTCTGCATCGCAAGCGTCCTGCTTATGGCCAGGACGCCCGCAGCGGAAGCATAACGCGCTGCGATCGATTTCGCAGGCGCACTGCGCCCCCACATGACCCGGCACCAGGCAGCGGAAGCACCGCTGCGGTCTCGGCTCGAGGAGGACCACTCGAGCGTTGGCCCACCCAACCGTCAGACGACGGCCGTCCGCCACCTTTTTGGCCGCCACAGCAGGGCACCGCACCCAGACGGTGCCCTGTCGGCCAGGTGAGCGGTTTATCCCGCCCACCTTGACTTTCTCAGCAGGACAACCCGCCTCCAATGCGACGGCCTGGGTCACCATATCGGCGGTGGCCGTATCGCCCAGGCCGGAGATGCGCAACTCTGCAGACATCTCCGGCCGGGAAATCCTAACTTCCTTTCCAAGGGCTATCCGGAGCTTTTCGGCTAGAACGTCAGCCTTCTGGGCCTTATCAGCCCCGGCCACCTCCAAAATCCGTCCCCCGGTTACCGCCGTACGGAGGCGGACGCCTTCGATGCCGAGGCCCTTGAGGTCGACCTTCCTTTCGGCCTCAGTCATCACCTGGGCGTAGGTAACACCCTTACCCACCGCGTCCTGTCGCAGAGTCAGCACTACCGCGGCGGTGCGAGGGGCGCGGACCTTCGGGGCCTTGGGCTTCTCCTGAGCTTTAGTAGGCTTAGGCTTATCCTTCGCCGCAGCAGTGGCCCGGGTGGCCTTCTTCGGGCGCGCAGCCACCTTGTTCCACTCTCCCAGCTTTGGGGGGCTTGGGGCAGGAGGCGACGGGCGCGCCTCACGCGCGGCCTCGGCTTCGATGGCCGCAGCGCTCTTCTTCTTCTTTTTCCCCTTCGCCTTGGCCCCCGGAACAGCTGCCGGGGGTGAGGGAGGGGAAACTGAGGGCCCAGGCGTCGGACCAGGACCCGGCAGTGCCGGTGCCACCTCCACCGTGGGCACCACTTCAACCTCCGCAACCACTTTTGCGACGCAGGCGGCAGTGCGTGTGTCCGCCGCAAGCGAAGGACGCAGCCGCGGCTCCGGCAGGAGACGGCCCTCAATGCCGGCGAGACGCGCGTCAATGAAGAACGCAATTTCATCACGCGTCATCGCCGGGGCAGAGACCGCTTGCTGCTCAAACCTCTCCATCTTCTTTTGCAGGGCGGCCAACTCACTCTGCAGACGGAGCACCTCCTCAGACTCCGTGCGGGACCTCATTTCGCGGGAGTTACCCATGATGGTGCTCGCGCACTGACGGAGGTCCCGCACGTGCTGGCATTTCAACTTCGACGATTTTCGGGCGATGGAGTTTATCATCTCCACCGCCGCCTCGATCTCGCTGCTGAGCTCCGCCACACTCTTCTCGCCCAGTTGCAACGGCACATCAGGGAGGAGGGCTTCACGCCTTTCCCTATGCTGGGAAACCTCCTCTGCCAGCTCCTGTTCGGCCCGGAGTTCGAGCTCCCTCTCCTTGGCCGCGTTCAGCTCGGCCTTGGCTTTCGCCAGGCCGACGTACTGGCCGGTTGTCGGCGGGCGACCGCGCCCCCTCTTGCCTCTAGGCTTTGAGCCCTCATCCTCCTCATCGGTGTCCGGGTTAGGGCGCTTCAGCCAGCACCGCACGTCGCGAGCACTCGTGATGGGCGAGCACGAGCGCGAACTCACCGCCATGTCGCTGCTGTCGGACTCCGACAGCTGCAACTCCTCCGGCATCTGGCGCAACACACTGTCGCACCGCGAGAGTGAGACACGTGCCTCCCTTCCTTCAACATCAGAACCATGGTTCTCTCCTCCTTCGTTTTGTTTTGTTTTTTCAAGATCCATATTTGATCCCACGAGTTGAGACGATCTAAATGTCGAACCCAGGGTGACGCTCATTCCCAGTGCCAAGGCAGATACAACGCCGGTTGCCAGTTCCGGCGAGGTTGCAACGCTAGCGGGCAGCAATCCCCCTGCCCATGAGTACCACAGCACGTTACCAACTGCGTCCATGTGGTAGACCGTGTGTCACCACCCTGCAGACAATAATAGCTCATCCTAAGACTAAGGTATAATTGTCGCGAGTAACGTCACCCTGCCCACCACACAAGGACTAGGGGTAATTTTTTATAGAGGTTTTCTTCCTCGCAGTCCGGGCGTTGAAGCCAAGACCCCCGACCCCCTTGGCCCCTCTCTCCAGCCAGTCTGGCCCCGAAAGCCAGGTCATCTGACCCCAGAAACCACGTCGACTTTAGAGAGAGGTCAAGGGGCTACGGTATACTCCTACTCGAAGTCAGTCTTTCGACCGACCCCTGGTCACTCCTCTCGAGCAACCCTCCTTTGGACGCGTCCACACCACAAAGGGACAGCACTCCACTCGCGCGAGCGCGCACCAACGGTCCGATATTCGTCAACGGCAAACACGAACTCTCGAAAGGGAACATATTTACCGTTGTCCAGGGTGCACCAGCCCTCCCGCTTCCGTTCCCCCCCATACGAATATGAAAGGGACAAGAAACGGGAGGACCAACGTGGAGGTTTCGGACGCGCACCCCACCCCACCCCAGGTTTTTTTTTTTTTTTTTTTTTGTGCGTGGGGAAATGCATTTACGCACTTCGCCTCCCCCGCCGTGGGGGCAGCAGGGGACGGCTTCGTGTGGGACTCCCGGCCAGTAGCCGGACTACCCACTAAAACCCCACGGTGTTCCTCCTTCGCCTTAGCCGAGTCGCAGGATAGGCAAATGTATACTCACTGCGGCTCGGCAAGGGTCGCCCTCACGCGGATGGCCCGACTCAATATGGGGGGCAAACACCTGGCCCCCCAGACTCCTCACGACGGCTCCCCCGAACACGGAGGGGAGCCATCCGTCACTTATCCACACAGGGGCGGCAGGTCCCCCGACCCGCCGCCCGTGGATACTCTAATCGGGGACGCCAGCACACATGCGTCGCCGGCGCCCCCTCACCGTAGGCCGGCGGGGCGGGGGCGCGCTACCGCCGCGCTCCCGCAGCACCTCGCACGACGTTGTCCCCTGCGCACGACACCCGCACACAGGAGACCCGCCACGCCGAGGGGTCCTCCCCTCCATCCACCGTCCGAGGACCGCTGTCCGAATGAACCATCATATAGGAGCCGAGCTCCTAGGAGCCCAGCTCCTACCACCTCGTCCGATATTAGTCAACGGCAAACACGAACTCTCGAAAGGGAACTTATTTACCGTTGTCCAGGGTGCACCAGCCCTCACGCTTCCGTTCCCCCCCACACGAATATGAAAGGGACAAGAAACGGAAGGACCAACGTGGAGGTTTCGGACGCGCACCCCAACCCCACCCCAGGTTTTTTTTTTTTTTTTTTTTTGTACGTGGGGAAATGCATTTACGCACTTCGCCTCCCCCGCCGCGGGGGCAGCAAGGGACGGCTTCGTGTGGGACTCCCGGCCAAAGTGGCCGGACTACCCACTAAAACCCCACGGTGTTCCTCCTTCGCCTTAGCCGAGTCGCAGGATAGGCAAGTGTATACTCACTGCGGCTCGGCAAGGGTCGCCTCTCGCGGAGGGCCCGACTCAATATGGGGGGCAAACACCTGGCCCCCTTGACTCCTCACGACGGCTCCCCCGAAACACGGAGGGGAGCCACCGCCACTTAACCCACACTGGGGCGGCAGGTCCCCCGACCCGCCGCCCGTGGATACTCTAATCGGGGACGCCAGCACACATGGGTCGCCGGCGCCCCCTCACCGTAGGCCGACGGGGCGTGCGCGCGCTACCGGCGCGCTCCCGCTCCCGCAGCTCCTCGCACGACGTTGTCCCCTGCGCACGACACCCGCACACAGGAGACCCGCCGCGCCGAGGGGTCCTCCCCTCCATCCACCGTCCGAGGACCGCTGTCCGAATGGACCACCATGAAGGAGCAAAGCTCCTACCACCTCGTCCGATATTAGTCAACGGCAAACACGAACTCTCGAAAGGGAACTTATTTACCGTTGTCCAGGGTGCACCAGCCCTCCCGCTTCCGTTCCCCCCATACGAATATGAAAGGGACAAGAAACGGGAGGACCAACGTGGAGGTTTCGGACGCGCACCCCAACCCCACCCCAGGTTAGGTTAGGTTAGGTTAGGTTAGGTTAGGTTAGGTTTTTTTTTTTTTTTTTTTTTTTTTTTTTTTTTTTTTTTTTTTTTTTTTAAATCCTATTCACCTCCAATATTTATTTGGAGCCTTTTCTACTCTTCAGATTCATACTATTTCTCGCTTTTATGCCTCTCGTACTTTCGTTCTTCATACTTTTCTTTCTTTCATGCTTCTTCTTTTATGCTATTACAGGTGGGATGCCTGTCTTCCTATTCTCCTGTTCTTCGTTAAGGGGGGGTAGATAGCGTCATACTTTATTTCCTCATCCGATTTTTACAATTTTTCTTAGTATCTATCTTATATCTATTACAGTATTTATTAGTCTAGTTTTTACATCTTATAGCTACTTTTGTTTCTTTCTTACTGTACCTATTTTATCATTACCTTAATTTATTACATTGTTTCTTGTGAGATGTTTTATAATAATACACAGATTATTAATCCATCATCCATTTTCTAATCGTTTTTATTGCGATTTATAACCTTCTGTGACAATTTTATACAGTATTCTAGAAACTTTGGCCTTTGTTTACTGTTTATTATTTCCGGTATACTATTTGGTTCTATTTTGCAGTCTAATTCCTGTTCAATATCGTACTTTTCGCGCGCGAAGGCCGGGCACTCCAAAAGGATGTGCGGGACCGTTTCCTTTATTTCCGGATCACAGGTACATGATGGCCTCTCTTTACGTTTAAATCGGTTTAAATATTCCGAAAAGCCACCATGCCCCGTGAAGATTTGTGTCGTTACATTTGTTGGTTCTATTTTTCTAACTATCCCGTACGCAGCCGTCGCGTTCGGGAAGAACATTTTTGTAATCGAGGCCGTATCACCAGACTCGTACCTCCGGTTCCATTCCTCAAGCGATTCCTTGCGGATTTCTCGCTTGATGAATGAAACCGGATAACTGTCGTAATCTGGCTTTGTCTTCAGTTTTGATGCTGCGTCTTTCGCGAGTGTGTCCGCCCTTTCATTGCCGTCCATCCCCACATGCGCTTTAATCCAAAATAGCGTGACTTTTTTGTTCTGGTTTGTGATCGTTCTCAAGTTTCTTCTTGTCTCAACTGCCAGGGGATGGAGGCACCCCAGGTTTGTCACACTTTGTAGGGCCGCCGTGGAGTCGCTGTAGATGCCGAAAGAGGCCCCCCCGATCTTCTCTATTTCCCTCGTTGCTTTGCATACGGCCAGGAGTTCCGCCTGGTACACAGTGCAATAGGATGGCAGCTTGAATTTGACGGCTCTGGTTTCGGTCTGTCTGTTCCAAATGGACAGCGCAGCCCCGACCCCGCCGTCCATCTTGCTGCCATCCGTATATATTCGTATATCGAAGTTTGAATGTGCCCGGTGTTCTTCCTGCGTTTCCAGGCTTATGAACTCATGGCGCGTATGCTCTGCAGGGTGTGGATTTTGAAGTACCGAGACCGCGCGCTCGATCTCACCCCCCCTCAGCTCCGGCAGGGGCTCCCCCTTCTTGGCCCGGTATAGCTTTGCTGCTTCCCTTATTCGGATGTCGAGAGGAAGAATCCCCGCCAGAACCAGGGCGGAGTTTAATGAGACCGTGCGGTAGGCCCGGCACATTTTCTGGGCGAAACTGCGTTGAATGTTATTGAGCCTCTTCCGGATTCCCAGCTTCCCCGCGGCTGGCGCCCAGGCGCTGGCTGCGTACAAGATCGTTGGTTCCACGGTCGCGGTATATATAGTTCTCACTACCTCGGGATGTAGTCCCCAGCTTACCCTTGCAGCCCTGGTCAGCTGTTTCTGGATTGCAATGGCCTTCGCGCAAACATTCGTGACGTGTGAGTTAAATGTTAGTCTGTCATCGATAGTCAGTCCTGTTATCTTAATTTCCCTAGCCATCTCGATGTTTGTCCCGCCCATGTTCAGGCGTGGCGTGTCCCATTTCAGCTTTCTTGTTATCACCATGGCGTTTGTTTTTTGTGGCGCAAATTTGAGCTTGTTTGCGACACCCCACGCCCGAACATGTTCGAGAGTTTCGTTTGCACGCATCTCAATGTCAAGGGCTGTAGCTCCGTCGAAGACTAGGACGACATCGTCCGCAAAAGCGTGACAGTAATCTCCCCTTTTCTGGAGGTCTTTGAGGAGCGGGTCGAGCAAAACATTCCAAAGGACTGGCCCTCCGATCGAACCCTGTACGCAGCCTTTGTTTGTTACCTTCCTATGTTCCTCACCGTTGTACCTTACTTTTACTTTTCTTTCACTGAGGTAGCTGTCTATTATTTTCCTCAGGTACAGTGGGCAATTTTCCTCCGCCAGACGGACTCTTATTGCGGGCCACCAGGCGCTATCGAAGGCTCCCTCTATATCTAAGGACACTATTGTTACGATCTTCTTTTCACCGAGTTTTCCACGTATGTATTGCAATAGTGTATAGAGGGAGTCTTCGGTGCTTTTCTGGGGCATGAATCCGTACTGGCGGGTACTCATTTTGGGAAGAACATGGTGCTTTATTCGGCTGATCACCATTTTCTCTAGGATCTTCCCCATCACCGGCAGAAGTCCGATGGGCCTGTATGACTTCGGGACATCGTATCTTTCTTTGCCCGGTTTTCGTAGCGTGATCACCGTAGCCTCTTTCCAAATGCAGGGGAAATGGTGGAGCTCCAGGCATTTATTCAGCAGGGCTAGGAAAATCTCGGGGTCATTTTTTATAGCCTGATCGCAGATGTCGGCGGTGAATCCGTCCCCCCCAGGAGCCTTTTTGGGATTGAACGAATTCACCGCTCCCATGAGCTCGTCCATAGTAAATGATGGGTAATCTTCTTGATTTGCTGGGTTTATAGTAGCTGCTTTAATTCGGACGTTCTGTTGTTCCCTGCTTTCGTTACTTTCTTCGTCCTCTGGAAAGAAGGTTTCCGCCAGCCACCTCACCGATTCCTTGGCGCTTAGCGTTTTGCCCTCCCTTTCCATCGGCACGTCCTCTTCCCTTTTCCTTGTCCTTTGTATTACCCTGTATATTCCTTCCCAGAGATTTTCCTTGTCCTGCCGACCGCAGAACTCTTTCCAGCTCTGAACCTGTGCCTTTTTTACCTCCGCTTCGTACTCTTCCTTTTTATTTAGGTACTCCTCTACAACTTTTGCTCTTCTTATTGGCGCTGCATCCCTGATTCGGCGTCGCCTGGTAGTGACCTCTCTTTTCATCCGCTCCAGTGCTTCAGACCACCATGGGATATTAATAACTTCTATGCTCTTCTTTTTGGGGATGGACTCCTCACATGCTAGCATTACTGCTTTAGTGTAGTCCTCCATTTCCCTTTCCAATTCTTCTTTTGTTTTGATGTTTTCTATTTCTCTTTTTGTCCTGGTATTGAATTGGCTCAGTTTCGTATGAAACTTTTGCCAATTCGCTTTCCTAGTGTTGTAAAGTCGTGTAGTTCTATTTATTTTAAAATTTTTTGCTCTCCTAAGTTGTATCTTGAAAGTTATTCCATGGTGGTCCGCACTGGTCAGGTTTTCTTCCACGTTCCAGTCCTCTACCAGGTTCAGCACGTCAGTAGAGCAGGCCGTCACGTCTACGTAACTGTGGTACCTTTTACCGCCTCTAATGGTGTCAAACGTCGGTATGTTCCCGTTATTTAGCACTTGGAGGTCAAGCTCGTCCATTGCTCGCATCATCTCCCCGCCCCGTCTGTCGATTTTGTCGCCGCCCCACCAGGTATTCTTTGCATTCGCATCGCCTCCTATGATTATCCCTTTTGATCCAAGCAAATCCACAATTTTCCTCATATGGTCGAGGTAGGGTCCTATGGGCTGGTCCGGCTCGAAGTAGTAGGATACTAGCACGATCTCCCAGGCACTAGTTCGGATCCTCACCACCGCGATGTTATTGGTGGTGAGTTTTGGGTACTGCTCTACTTCGAGATCTGGGTCGAAGACCACTATTGCAGCCTTGACAGTCCCTTCTCCTGGTTTAGTGTTCTGGAAGACTCGTGCGCCTCTGTAACTCCTCATACTCCGAGCCCCGCCCACATATGGCTCCTGCAGCAGGGCCACCGCGGCCTTCCTCTTGCTGGCCTCCATTAGAGCCTCTTCAGTGGCCAGTTTCTTCCTTTGTAGATTTGCCTGGATCATCAGGTACTGAGATTTCCCCTTATCCACTTCCTCAGCAGTAGGCGATGCTCATGCGTGCCAGCGCGTCCCACCTTCTTCTCACTGGGCATTGCTGGTCGAAAGTGTTGTGCTCCACGCTTTCCATTTTCGCTTTAACGCAGTTTCTGCATGAGGGCGGAGCGTCTGCTAACATCTGTTCGCACTCCGTTCTCAGGTGCGGCCCTCCGCAGTGACTGCAAGCATCCTCCGTCTCTGCACAAAAGCGCTTACTGTGCCCGTACGCAAGACAGCGCGTACACTGGACCAACGGGGATTGGTCCACCACCCTAATCCGCTGCAGGTCCACGTGGAGCACCCCTACTTCCGTTGCCCTTCTCCATACTATTGGCGATGTACTTATGATGATGTGGCAGGTGTGCGGATTTCTCGCCTTTTTCCTGTACCTGATTAAGATACGTTGGTCCACCTCGTCGACGCCGCGGAAGAGTTCTCTGTTTTGGTTTATGAGCGCTTTCGTTATGTCCGCATCGCTATTTACCGCTAAGACATCCCGGAGCATTAGGAGCGGATCTTTATTCTTAATTTCTTCCACTCTCAGATGTTCTCTTTCCAACCTTTCCTTTACTTTATTACGCTCCTCTTTTGTCCTGCAGCCCATTATAATTCGGCGGTCCTTTGCTTTGCGAACTCGCTCCACCTTAACCCAACCCTCCTTGGCGTCGACTGCTTTCCTCACCCTATCGAGTACTTCTTCGCCGGTGTCATCATCGTTCTTAGAGGACACTATTATTGAGTGGAGGGCCGTATTCCCAGTTGTTTTCCTTTCAACAGTCCCTGCCAGTACATTGGCATAGGTCGCCTTCTCTAGTTGTTCGCTCTGTCTTTCCATTAAAGCTTTTAGGTTGTTCATTGCTTCATTGTTTTCAGCGAGCTGTTTAGAGTGGTCGTTTAGCCTAGCCATTAGTTCCTCATAATTTTGTCTTGTTGTGTCTTCTGCCGGTTCTTTTGCCACCTCTGCCACCTCACTCGCTTTACCCTTTCTCCCCTTCAGCTCCAGTTCAAGCTCTTTTACCAGATTGTAAAGTTGGTCTATCGCTTGTGTAACTTCTGTTTTGATTTCTGTTCTTATGTTTCTTGAGTTGTTCAGGTGCAGTTTTGCTTTGGTGAGGTAAGCTCTGGCTTCTGCAGTTTTGTCTGCGTATTTCTGCTGTTTAGTAGGCGATGTTTGGGGGGACTTGGTGGCTTCTTTCGATGCGAAGATTAGTTTTGGCTTCGGGCGAATGGCAGTTGTTGCTTTGGTCTTCTGGGATTTTGGTGATACCTGTGCAGTACTGCTCCCCGCTTCCTCCCATTCATCGATACTTCTTCTCACAGTTGAAGATTTAGTCACCGTTCTAGTAGGGGACTTTTGAGGCTCCTTGTCCTCTGTTTTTTTAGGTGTTCGGTACATTTTGGAGGTGAGCGTCAAGGTTGTTTAAAAAGTTATAATTAGTGTTTATAAGGTAAGTTTGTATAAGTTGTATAAGAATAAGTGTATATTTATGTATAGTTTTATGCTAATAATATAATAATAATAATGTTGTCTTTCTTTTTTCCTTTTCAGGTTCCAGCCCAGTCACGTGTCTTCCGGCCGCGCAACACTGAAGTCGTCGCAGTCTCAACAGAGCAGCAGCCCGTTTGTCAGTCAGTAAGGTAAGTTTGTCAGTCAGTAAGGTAAGGTATTTAATTTCAAATTTATACAGAATTTTTAAAATTGTCACATAAGGCTTTAACAAAATTTGTTTAGCGCCGTTTTTTTTACTCTTGTCTGGCTCTCCTGGAGCCGGTCAATAACACCTAATCAGTGCCTCTTTATATATTTATCCTATATGTTATAATGTACATCAAAACAAATTTTATAAACAATTATACAGTAAATTTTTCTTTGCTCCTTTACTCCTATCCTTTTTTGCTCGGCAATTTTTTAATAACGCCTAACTTTTTTGATAGGCAAAAATTTTTTCCCCGACCCCTGCGGGAGAACGGGCAGCAATGGGCGATTTTCGTTGCCCCTGAATTTTACCAATAGCAAACTGGTAGAAAGCGCCTATAATTTTCCTAATGGCAAATATTTTTGTGTTCCGCCTAGTGTTTTTCAATGAGCAATTTCCAACTTATTATTTAAATATTTCCTTTTTATATATGCCCTTATACATGTACTTATGTGTTTATATACACCTACACACACACGTATATTCAAGTTATATTATTTCCTGTTTTCTATATATTTGTATGTTACCTCACTCTGTCTACCCCTTCGTGACGCAGCTTTTATATGTATATAGGTGCCACTTATAAGGCCTTACTACCTATTTCCCCAATATTACACAGTTTTTCTATTCAATTCTAATGATATTTTACTACTTTATATCTCCAATTTCCCCAGCGCACACTCTGCCTACCCTTCCAGGGCACGGCTGAGAATATGTATTAAATTATATCAGAATGTGCGCCAGAGTAAAACAGAGCAAACAAATTAAACGATTAAACGAATAAGGTATACTACTCTCTATTTCCAGTTTTGCACTCTGCCTACCCCTCTGAGCACTACTTGAGGATGACTATATTTTACGTTTGGCTTGTATAGAGCCTTTGTAGCTCTCAAGAACCAACACAGTTTATCGAAAACCCCGTCGATTTTGGCTGGTTAGTTCTCGAGTTCTCGATTTTACAAAGTTTTTCCCATTCTTAGCTACAACTTAGCGCAATCCGACGCCGAAACCGAAAATGACCCCCAAATTTTTGAGAGTTAGAGCAATGTCATGTATGGGGCTCTTTTAGATCTCGTCGAACCGCTCAATAAGCTGAAAACCCCGTCGTCCCTGGCCTCGTACTTTTTGAGTTATTGAATTTACTGAGTTTTTCGAGTTTTTAACTTTCGTAATACGAAACCAAAAACGACTCCCTGAGTTTTGAACTTAGGGCTTCTATTTTCTCAGGATATGTATAACTAGGCTAAAAACTATGTTTCGCGGTCTTACTTGGCTATTCTGGAACTCCTGTGCCGGTTTTCCTTCTGCAGTCTCGGCCCTATTGCCGCCCCGTCGGTCGCTCGCCGCTCGGGGAAAACTGCCTGGTCTCCCAACCGCACAGGCCACACCAGAGCCCAGGGTACCAGCGTGCTTGAGAAAGACCAGCGTTGCCCGTGCCGTTGTGCTGCCTCTCTTCTGGTTGACCCCCGTCCCAAAATCAGCGGGCGAAGTTTGTAAACTCGTCCGTGTCGGCCTCCGCGAGCGTGGAGCTGCCCTCCGCTCGGGGAAAACTCTGTAGCCTTCTGGGTTTTCGTTCCTCAGCGAATCTGAGGTTACTCCCGGGTTTGTGAACAGACAGGGAATCCGCCTATGCCAAGCAATATTTGTTTCCGCGTTTTGTTTCGCCACAATCGGGACCGAAAAGTGGGCCGCCGGGAATTTTCCCCTTACACTATTTTACTACACTATTTCACTTTGTGAACGGTCTATTTTCCTAGTTTTTTATTTTTATCTATTTATTTCCTTGTAATATCACTTATTTGTCCCTCCTTTAAAAAGTTATCTATGTATACTATTTTTTAGACTTAATTTTATGCTTATTTTTATTGTTTTTCGTTTTAGTGTCTTTTCACTTGTCACTGTGTAGATAAAAGTTAAAGGAAAACTGGTTTTCACTTATGTAAAATTGTTTTTGGTACCTGTATTTTATTGTCCTGAGTTCGTTCCTCCCTTTAACA
The DNA here is from genome assembly GCA_947507595.1 of Pyralis farinalis. Classification (NCBI taxonomy): domain Eukaryota; kingdom Metazoa; phylum Arthropoda; class Insecta; order Lepidoptera; family Pyralidae; genus Pyralis; species Pyralis farinalis. The sequence continues at coordinate 182,993 of OX382279.1, read as the reverse complement.
CTATTTTTCCTGTCTGGAATGGCCTGGTTTAGTTTTTCACTAACCATGTGGCGGTCACGTGACTTGTTTTTTTGTCTATAACTTGGTAGTCCTTTATTATAAAAATCCCAAACTTTGGTCACTTGTCCGTGATACTAATCTGTACACTGTGTTTTAATAAAAAACATACGTTATCGCTTCAATTTTCGAGTTTTTTTAGAAAAAACTGTTTTTTCGCACCATTTTTGGGAGTTTTTTCGTCACAGTTTCGTCAATTATTGTCCGATTTTCGTGGAAATTTCACTACTGTACAGTTAGTTAGATTGCTCACACGATAGCAATTGTAGTTTCACACTTTTTCGCATGTTTTATCGAGTTATTGCACATAAACTCCCGCGCGCACGGCACTTCACTGTCTTTTCCTTTGTTTACCTTTTGTTATTGTTGATTTATTCACTGGGTTTTAATCCGATTTTTATAGTTTTTTCACTATCGGATGCGGAATTTGAGCGCACACCCGGCAATATACAATACGTGTTGACTTTATCACTTTGTCTATTTTTAAGGTATTTTAGACTGCGGAGCGGCGCAGATTCGTGGTAGTTTCCAAGGCGTTTCGAACGCAACTGGGGTTAGGTTAGGTTAGGTTAGGTTAGGTTAGGTTTTTTTTTTTTTTTTTTTTTTTTTACGTGGGGAAATGCGTTTACGCACTTCGCCTCCCCCGCCGCGGGGGCAGCGGGGACGGCTTCGAGTGGGACTACCGGCCAGCGGCCGGACTACCCACTAAAACCCCACGGTGTTCCTCCTTCGCCTTAGCCGAGTCGCAGGATAGGCAAGTGTATACTCACTGCGGCTCGGCAAGGGTCGCCCTCTTGTGGAGGGCTCGACACAAGATGGGGGGACATATTTGGTCCCCCTCGACTACTCTTGATGGCTCCCCCGAAACACGGAGGGGAGCCATCCGCCACTACATCCTCACTGGGGCGGCAGGTCCCCCGACCCGCCCCACTTCCGGAACAGGACATCACGTGCCTCACGTCTCCAGCGATTGACGTGTTCCGGAAGTGGGCGTTCTCCTTCTCGGCGCATCAGGGCGCCCCTATCGTAGACCTCCGCTAAGACACCAGCCTCCAGGTCCCAGGGGAGGCTACCCGCAATCAGGCACGCCGCCTCATACGAGACCGTGCGGTACGCCCGGGCGGCCCTCTGCGCGATGACCCGCTGCGGACGTCGCAGGAGGGTCAGGTTGCCGGCGCTGAGGGCCGGCGCCCAAATCGGCGCTCCGTAAAGCGCTTTGGAGCGCACCACACCGTCATACAGACGGCGGCAGACACTGCCCGCCCCCCCGCAATTGGGGAGCAGCTTCGCGAGCATCCCGGCATATGACACCAGCTTTGGAGTCAGCTGCCGGAAATGCTCCGCGAACCCCCATCTGCCGTCGAGGACGAGGCCGAGATACTTCATCGTCGTTCCGACGGCAATGGAGGTGCCGCCCACCATAATACTCGCGTCGCGGGGGGGCTTAGTCCGAGGCCCATGAAAGAAGATGGCCTCGGACTTTTCCAGGGCCACCCTGATTTTATGAGTGTAATCGAGCGAACGGCATCAGAATGTTTGGGTTTCAGACGGCCGAGGCCAACGGGTGGCTATGAATGGTGGAATGCGGAATTGGAGCTGCTACGTAAAGAGCAGCAAAGAGCCCGCAATGCTTGGCAGAGAAGACGAAAGAAAGGGGGCAGATCTGAGGAACTGGCGAGAACGGAGTTCCATGAGAAGCGTGCTAGGTTTAGAAGGGCTATGGAGAGGACACAGCTTGAAAACTTTCGACGGATGGCCGAATCTGGCAACAGGGATCCTTGGGGCCAGGCATATAGGGTCGCATGCGGGAGGATCAGACCTCCCGCTAATGTCATCAACGGAGCTAAATTTGCTGCTAGCCATTCGGGGTGCCTGGAGGACGCCATGGGCGGGCTGTTGCGTGGCCTGTGTCCGGATGATGATGAGTCTAAGGACACAGCCTATCACGCCCTAGTGCGGCTCGCGGCGTCCTTCACGCCCTCGGGCCAGGCCTCGTCCTCTCCGACGCGGGAGGATCTGGGAGGAATAATCATGGCCTTGCCTAACACTGCCGTGGGACTCGACGGCGTCAGCTCAACGATCCTCAAGCATGTCTGGCAGGCCGTTCCTGCTGAGTTTCACCTCGTTGTCACCCGGTGCGTGACGGAGGGGGTCTTTCCGGGCTGCTGCAAAGACGGTCGGTTGCTGGTTCTCCCAAAAGGTAATGGTAAGCCGCTCTCCGACCCGAAGGCGTACCGTCCGATCTCGCTTCTCCCCATCATGGGGAAAATCCTCGAACGAGTAATGCTCAAGTGCGCCCCGGGGATCTATGCAGGGATCTCAGAGCATCAGCACGGGTTTTCTCCAGGCAAATCAACAGTTACGGCACTGGAAGAGATTTTGAGCACAGCCAAGCACTCTGTATGTAAGTATGTTCAGTTAATCTTCTTGGACATCTCGGGTGCCTTCGACAACGCATGGTGGCCGATGGTGATGCTCAAGGCCAAGAGAGGAGGTTGCCCGCCCAACATCTACAGGATGCTGACGGACTATTTCACTGGACGCCGTCTGGGTATGTTCGTTGGCGACCGTGTGCTGTGGAAGGAGTCCACCATGGGATGTCCGCAGGGCTCTGTGCTGGGGCCGACGCTGTGGAACGTCCTTATGGATGACCTGCTGTGTCTGCCCCTTCCTTGTGGAGTTGGGTTGGTTGCGTACGCTGACGATGTGACGGTTATCATTGAGTCCAATTCTAGAGCGGCCATTGAAAGAACAGCTAGCGAGGTTCTAAGGCTTGTTGGGGACTGGGGCGCCCGGAACAGGCTGAGCTTTTCTCCATCGAAGTCGTTGACTATGACAGTAAAGGGTAAGTTTCAGCGACCCCCAGTAATAAAATTCGGCCAGGTTTCTGTGAGATCCGTCACATCAGCGGTGGTCCTCGGAGTGGAATTGGATACGGCCCTTTTGTTTATGCAGCATGCCACACGGATTGGTGAACGTGCGGCAACTTGCTTCGGGAAAATGTCGAGGGTCACTGCAACATCCTGGGGGATCAGGTACCCGGCTCTCAAGGTTCTGTATAGGGGAACGTATGTTGCAACATTAACATATGCTGCAGCGATCTGGTGCCACCGATTACAAACGTATGCTTGCCGCAGTGCCGTACTGAGGAGTCAGAGACAGGCACTGATTCTCTTGACTAAGGCTTACAGATCCGCCAGTACGGCTGCCCTGCCCGTTCTGGCTGGAGTCCTCCCTGCAGATCTGGAGGTAATCCGTGCTGGTCAGTTGGATGGTGCACGTAGGTCCGTGGTTGGTGGGGAGTTAAGCCGACGGAAACGCGAAATTTGGGTAGCTGCAGTGGCTGCCTGGCAGGATCGTTGGGCTGACGATACCAAGGGTCGGGAACTGTATCAGTTCTTCCCGGAGGTGGGGGCTCGACTCAGGGCGACTTGGGTTGAGCCTGATTATCAATCCTCCCAGATGCTCCTGGGTCATGGCATTTTTCGGAAGAGATTGTTTGAACTGGGAAGGTATGACTCAAGTATGTGTGCGTGCGGGGAAAGCGAGGAGGACAGAGACCATGTTTTGTGGTCCTGTCCTAGGTATGATGATCTGCGGTGTGAGATGATGGATGGGATATGGCGCTGTGGCGCGGTAATGGGTCCGGTGTTCCACACTGATCTCGTGTCGTCGGCGGCAAGCTTCGCGGTTTTCCGCAGGTTCGCCCACGGGTGGCACAAGCGCAGATCTGCGGAGGAACAGGCAGAGAAGGCTGGGGAGGATGTAGGACTGTAATCGAATACAGTACACTTACGGACGGCGACGAAGGCGTAAGTGTGCTTGTTGCTGCCCCAGAAAGGGGAGAAAGAAAAATAGAGACAGGACAGAGATGTAAATAATTTGTAGGGAGTCAAGCAAATGCCCACGGCACGAAGAGAGCCTTAGAGCAGCATGTGCCGTGCGCATCTCCCGCGATTCGGCTCATATGACCGTGAGGTCGGTGGAGCCATGGGCGGTGGTGGGTCAAGGGCCACCCTGAGGCCCAGCGCCCTGATGCGAGCCGAGCTCCTAAGAGCCCAGCTCCTAACACCTCGTCCGATATTCGTCAACGGCAAACACGAACTCTCGAAAGGGAACTTATTTACCGTTGTCCAGGGTGCACCAGCCCTCCCGCTTCCGTTCCCCCCCATATGAATATGAAAGGGACAAGAAACGGGAGGACCAACGTGGAGGTTTCGGACGCGCACCCCACCCCAGGTTAGGTTAGGTTTTTTTTTTTTTTTTATTTTTATTTTTTTTACGTGGGGAAATGCGTTTACGCACTTCGCCTCCCCCGCCGCGGGGGCAGCGGGGACGGCTTCGAGTGGGACTACCGGCCAAACGGCCGGACTACCCACTAAAACCCCACGGTGTTCCTCCGTCGCCTTAGCCGAGTCGCAGGATAGGCAAGTGTATACTCACTGCGGCTCGGCAAGGGTCGCCCTCTTGTGGAGGGCTCGACACAAAAGTGGGGGGGCATATATGGCCCCCCCTCTACTCCTCTTGATGGCTCCCCCGAAACACGGAGGGGAGCCATCCGCCACTTACTACTCACTGGGGCGGCAGGTCCCCCGACCCGCCGCCCGTGGCTACTCTAATCGGGGACGCCGGCATAGATACGTCGCCGGCGCCCCCTCGCCGTAGGCCGACGGGGCGGGAGTGTGCTACCGGCACGCTCCCGCTCCCGCAGTTCCTCTCTCTTGGCCGCCATCACCTCGTGAGAAAACGAGGAGACGGCGGCCCAACACTCTTCGCTGCCGGCCATGGCTTGCACGACGGCCGGCAGCGATAGATCCCGCCCAATTGCGTCCATGAGCGGAGCGCGCTGGGCATCCCACGCCGCGCACACGGAGAGCGTGTGATCTGCCGTGTCCACGACGCCGGCCGCGCAGTGGCGACACACGGGGTCCGACTCGATCCCCACCAACTCCCACAGGTATTTGGCAAAGCAGCCGTGTCCCGTGAGGAGCTGGGTCAGGAAGTAAGTCGGCACCCGGTGCCGCGCCTCCACCCACGGACGCAGGACGGGGCGAATGGCCCCGACGAGCGATCTGCTCGCCGAGGCGTCCGCCAACCTATCCGCCCACTTCCGGAACAGGACATCACGTCCCTCACGTCTCCAGCGATTGACGTGTTCCGGAAGCGGGCGTTCTCCTTCTTGGCGCATCAGGGCGCCCCTCTCGTAGACCTCCGCTAGGACCCCAGCCTCCAGGTCCCAGGGGAGGCTACCCGCGATCAGGCACGCCGCCTCGTACGAGATGGTGCGGTACGCCCGGGCGGCCCTCTGCGCGATGACCCGCTGCGGACGTCGCAGCAGGGTCAGGTTGCCTGCGCTGAGGGCCGGCACCCAGATCGGCGCTCCGTAGAGCGCTTTGGAGCGGACCACACCGTCATACAGGCGGCGGCAGACACCGCCCGCCCCCCCGCAATTGGGGAGCAGCTTCGCGAGCATCCCGGCATATGACACCAGCTTTGGCGTCAGCTGCCGGAAATGCTCCGCGAACCCCCATCTGCCGTCGAGGACGAGGCCGAGATACTTCAACGTCGTTCCGACGACAATGGAGGTGCCGCCCACCACAATACTCGCGTCGCGGGGGGGCTTAGTCCGAGGCCCATGAAAAAAGATGGCCTCGGACTTTTCCAGGGCCACCCTGAGGCCCAGCGCCCTGATGCGCCGCACCACCTGGGCCGTGCCTGCAGTGGCAAGCACGGCTGCGTCCCTACACGTGGGTCCACGCGCGGTGACCAGGGTGTCGTCGGCGTAACAAAGGACGCCGACTCCACGAAGATTGGCACCGCGCAGGACCCAATCGAACCCGATGTTCCACAGGAGCGGTCCCAATACCGACCCCTGCGGAACACCGCACGTCATGTCCCTGCGGACCACTGCGCTCCGGGCCGGATAGCTAATGGCCCGGTCAACGAAATAGTTCGCAAGGACGCGCCTGAGGTACAACGGGACGTTGTGGTACCTCAGCGCCTCTTCGATTGTCGCCCAGGGGATGGAGTTGAAGGCGTTCGCAATATCCAGCGAGACAGCCAACAACACCTCCCCCCGGGCGACAGCCTCCTCCACCCTGTCCCTGAGACGGGATATGGCGTCCAGCGTGGATCTCCCACAGCGGAAACCGAACTGGTCGCCGCTGAGATCCGGCCCATCCGCCCCCAAGCTCCCGACGAGTCGCGCAGCGAGCACCCGCTCTAGGAGCTTGCACGCCTCGTCGAGCAGAACAATGGGACGGTAGGCCGACGGCGACGCGGCTGGGCGCCCGTGCTTCCGAAGCAGCACGAGCTTGCCCGTCTTCCACCGCCGCGGGAGCCTCCCCGACACCAAACACTCCGTCAACAGGGACAGGATCTCCTCCTCGAGGACCGGCACCACTAGGGCTAGGACCCGCCCAGGTATACCGTCCGGGCCCGGGGCGCGGTTCCTGAGTTTTAACTTCAGGACCGCCGCCCCCAACTCGGCCTCGGACACGGGCGGGACCACCTCGCCTTCCGCCGGTCCCCCGCTCGGCGCTGCCATCCGCGGTGGCACCCACTCTTCCCTCGCCGGAAACAAGGAGCTGACCACCTGCTCCAGAAAGAGTGGCTCCATAGTCCTGGTGAGGGGAGGCGCCCAAGGTCGGAGCTTCTGGCTCACAGCCTTGTAGGGGCGCCCCCACGGGTCCTTGTTGAGGCTGTCGAGCCACTCCTTCCAGGCCTCCTCCTTGGCGGCCCTTATCGCCGAGCTAAATGCTGCACGCGCGGCCCTGTACGCGGCGAATAGTTCTTCCTCGAGGGCGAGGTTTCTGACCCTCCTCCCGCGACTGCGGGTGTACCTGCGCTGAGCTGCGTGAACGAGTTTACGCAGCTCTGCCAGGTGTGGTCGCCACCAGTACACCTGCCTCCGCGGGGGGGTCGGTCTCGCCCTCCGCATCGCCGCGTCGCAGACGCGAGTCAGCGCTCCTGCCAGCCACTCGCACCTCGCGTCCACGTCCGGGCCGCTTGCAGCGGCAGTCCACCGCTCGACGACGGCCGCCTCTTTGGCCAGCTCCGGGTCCAGCGTGCTGAGACGCCACCGCGGACCTTCCCCTGACAGGGGGCGGCCAAAATCCATAGCCGGAGAGTCCGCGGGAGCGGAGACGACGTCGAACCGGATATATCGGTGATCCGATAGCGTCTCCACCCCCTCGATGACCCTCCAGTTTCTCGCGCGGCGGGCCAGGGCGGGACTGGCGAACGAGATGTCAACAATCGACCCGCCCCGTCTCCGCACGCACGTGTGAGCCGCCCCCGTGTTCAGCAGCGCCAAGCCCGTGGACACCGCCCAATCTTCCAAAACCTCCCCCCGGGCGTCGGTCGCCGGGGATCCCCACGCCCTGGATTTGGCGTTGAAATCCCCGGCAACCACCACGGGGGTGGGGTGCACGTCCGCCACCAGAGCCCCGACTTCCGCGAGCATCTGCTCGAAGTCGGCGAGGCTTCTGTTGGGTGAGAAGTACACCCCAATCACTGCAACGTCACCCAGCGAAGCAAGAACGCACCCGCGACCCCGCGACACCATGTCGAAGGGGGCAGGAGCAGCACCACCCCGCCAGGCGACGATAGCCACCGAGTCGTCCCGGTCGCCCGCCCAGTCATCCCGGGCGCGGACGCAGTACGGTTCGGCGACTATGGCTACAGTCGTTTGCCACTGCACTGCGGTCTGGATCAACAGATCCTGGGCCGCAGCACAGTGGTTCACGTTGCCCTGCAGGAATGAGATTTTGGCCATTATTGTTGGGCCGTGTCCATCGCCTCCTCTGACGGCTGGGTGAGGGGTCTGGGATTAGCCCCCGTGCCCTTAGCCCCACGAGACCGGCGGCCTCTCCCGCGAGCCATCGCGGTGCACTGTTTAGAGCCCAGGCGGTGGCCCGCCGGGGCGTTCTCCGCCGCGCAGACGGGGCAATTGGGGTCCGCGTCGCAAGCGTCCTGCCTATGGCCAGGACGCCCGCAGCGGAAGCACAGGGCGCTGCGATCTACCTCGCAGGCACACTGCGCCCCCACATGCCCCGGCACCAGGCAGCGGAAGCACCGCTGCGGTCTCGGCTCAAGGAGGACAACTCGAGCGTTGGCCCACCCAACCGTCAGGCGACGGCCATCCGCCACCTTCTTGGCCGCCACAGCAGGGCATCGCACCCAGACGGTGCCCTGTCGGCCAGGTGAGCGGTTTACCCCGCCCACCCTGACTTTCTCGGCAGGGCACCCGCCCGCCCTTGCGACGGCCTGGGCCACCATGTCAGCGGTGGCCGTGTCACCCAGGCCGGTGATGCGCACCTCCGCAGCCATCTCCGGCCGTGAAACTCGGATGTCCTCGCCGAGGGCTAGCCGGAGCTTTTCGGCTAGGACGTCAGCCTTCTGGGCCTTATCAGCCCCGGCCACCTCCAAAATCCGGCCCCCGGTCACCGCCGTACGCAGGCGGACGCCTTCGATGCCGAGGCCCTTGAGGTCGACCTTCCTCTCGGCCTCGGTCATAACCTGGGCGTATGTTAGCCCCTTGGCCACCGCGTCCTGTCGCAGCGTCAGTACCACCGCGGCGGTGCGAGGGGTGCGGACCTTCGGGGCCTTGGGCGTCTCCTGGGCCTTAGGCTTAGCCTGCGCCGCAGCAGTGGTCGGGCTGGTCGGTTTGGCCTTCTTCGGGCGCGCTGCGACCTTGTTCCAATCCCCCAGAGTTGGAGGAGTTGGCGCGGGGGCCGACGGGTGCGCCTCGCGCGCGGCCTCGGCTTCGATGGCCGCAGCGCTCTTCTTCTTCTTTTGTTTCCCCTTACCCTTGACCACCGGAACAGTTGCCGGAGGTAGGGGAGGGGAAATTGAGGGCCCAGGCGTCGGATCAGGGTCCGGCAGTGCTGGCGCCACGTCCACCAAGGGCACCGCTTGAGCGGTCGTCGCCACTTGCGCGGCGCGGGCAGCCGCGCGCGTCTCAGCAGCAAGCGGAGGACGCAGCCGCGGCTCCGGCAGGAGCCGGCTCTCAATCCCGGCGAGACGTGCGTCGATGAAGAACGCAATCTCTTCACGCGTCATCGCCGGGGCAGAGGCCGCCTGCAACTCAAACTCCTGCATCTTCTTTTGCAGGGCGGCCAGCTCGCCCTGCAGACGGAGCACCTCCTCAGACTCCGTGCGGGACCTCATTTCACGGGAGTTACCCATGATGGTGCTCGCGCACTGTCGGAGGTCCCGCACGTGCTGACATTTCAGCTTCGACGATTTTCGGGCGATGGAGTTTATCATCTCCACCGCCGCCTCGATCTCGCTGCTGAGCTCCGCCACACTCTTCTCGCCCAGTTGCAACGGCACATCAGGGAGGAGGGCTTCACGCCTTTCCCTATGCTGGGAAATCTCCTCTGCCAGCTCCTGTTCGGCCCGGAGTTCGAGCTCCCTCTCCTTGGCCGCGTTCAGCTCAGCCTTGGCTTTCGCCAGACCGACGTACTGGCCGGTTGTCGGCGGGCGACCGCGCCCCCTCTTGCCCTTCGTGCCTCTAGGCTTCGAGCCCTTCTCCTCCTCATCGGCGTCAGGGTTACGGCGCTTCAGCCAGCTCCGCACGTCCCGACCACTCGCGCTGGGCGAGCACGAGCGCGAACTCACCGCCATGTCGCTGCTGTCGGACTCCGACAGCTGCAACTCCTGCGGCAGGTCGAGCAGCATACTGTCGCACCGCGAGAGTGAGACACGCGCCTCTCTTTCTCCTCTAACCGTTGACTCCACTTCAACTGGGTTGAAGCTGCATCCTCCCTCACCTTCAGAACCTTGGTTCTCTCCTCCTTCGTTTTGTTTTTTTTCTAGATCCATATTTGATCCCACGAGTGGAGACGATCTAAATGTCGAGCCCGGGGTGACGCTCATTCCCGTATTACATAGGCCAAGGCAGATACAACGCCGGTTGCCAGTTCCGGCGAGGTTGCAACGCTAGCGGGCAGCAATCCCCCTGCCCATGAGTACCACAGCACGTTGCCAACTGCGTCCATGTGGAAGACCGTGTGTCACCACCCTGCAGACAATAATAGCTCATCCTAAGCCTAAGATATAATTGTCGCGAGCGATGACACCCTGCCCACCACACAAGGACTAGGGGTAATTTTTTATAGAGGTTTTCTTCCTCGCAGTCCGGGCGTTGAAGCCAAGACCCCCGACCCCCTTGGCCCCTCTCTCCAGCCAGTCTGGCCCCGAAAGTCAGGTCATCTGACCCCAGAAACCACGTCGGCTTGAGAAAGGGTCCAAGGGGCTACGGTATACTCCTACTCGGAGTCAGTCTTTCGACCAACCCCTGGTCGCTCCTCTCGAGCAACCCTCCTTTGGTCGCGTCTACACCACAAAGGGGCAGCGCTCCACTCGCTTTGGGTCTCAGGGCCCCTCTGAAAGCAGAGGGGCTGAGCACACTAGCTGTCCGATATTGGTCAACGGCAAACACGAACTCTCGAAAGGGAACTTATTTACCGTTGTCCAGGGTGCACCAGCCCGCCCGCTTCCGTTCCCCCCATACGAATATGAAAGGGACAAGAAACGGGAGGACCAACGTGGAGGTTTCGGACGCGCACCCCAGGTTAGGTTAGGTTTTTTTTTTTTTTTTTTTTACGTGGGGAAATGCATTTACGCACTTCGCCTCCCCCGCCGCGGGGGCAGCAGGGTCGGCTTCGTGTGGGACTCCCGGCGTAGCCGGACTACCCACTAAAACCCCACGGTGTTCCTCCTTCGCCTTAGCCGAGTCGCAGGATAGGCAAATGTATACTCACTGCGGCTCGGCAAGGGTCGCCCTCTCGCGGAGGGCCCGACTCAATATGGGGGGCAAACACCTGGCCCCCCTTGACTCCTCACGACGACTCCCCCGAACACGGAGGGGAGCCATCCACCACTTATCCACTCATGGGCGACAGGTCCCCCGACCCGCCGCCCGTGGAAACTCTAATCGGGGACGCCAGCATACATGCGTGGCCGGCGCCCCCTCACCGTTGGCCGACGGGGCGTCCGCGCGCTACCGGCGCGCTCCCGCTCCCGCAGCTCCTCGCACGACGTTGTCCCCTGCGCACGACACCCGCACACAGGAGACCCGCCGCGCAGAGGGGTCCTCCCCTCCATCCACCGTCCGAGGACCGCTGTCCGAATGGACCATCATATAGGAGCCGAGCTCCTAGGAGCCCAGCTCCTAACACCTCGTCCGATATTCGTCAACGGCAAACACGAACTCTCGAAAGGGAACATATTTACCGTTGTCCAGGGTGCACCAGCCCTCCCGCTTCCGTTCCCCCCCATACGAATATGAAAGGGACAAGAAACGGGAGGACCAACGTGGAGGTTTCGGACGCGCACCCCAGGTTTTTTTTTTTTTTTTTGTACGTGGGGAAATGCATTTACGCACTTCGCCTCCCCCGCCGCGGGGGCAGCAGGGTCGGCTTCGTGTGGGACTCCCGGCAATAGCCGGACTACCCACTAAAACCCCACGGTGTTCCTCCTTCGCCTTAGCCGAGTCGCAGGATAGGCAAATGTATACTCACTGCGGCTCGGCAAGGGTCGCCCTCTCGCGGAGGGCCCAACTCAATATGGGGGGCAAACACCTGGCCCCCCCTTGACTCCTCACGACGACTCCCCCGAACACGGAGGGGAGCCATCCACCACTTATCCACTCATGGGCGGCAGATCCCCCGACCCGCCGCCCGTGGAAACTCTAATCGGGGACGCCAGCATACATGCGTGGCCGGCGCCCCCTCACCGTTGGCCGACGGGGCGTGCGCGCGCTACCGGCGCGCTCCCGCTCCCGCAGCTCCTCGCACGACGTTGTCCCCTGCGCACGACACCCGCACACAGGAGACCCGCCGCGCCGAGGGGTCCTCCCCTCCATCCACCGTCCGAGGACCGCTGTCCGAATGGACCATCATATAGGAGCCGAGCTCCTAGGAACCCAGCTCCTAACACCTCGTCCGATATTAGTCAACGGCAAACACGAACTCTCGAAAGGGAACTTATTTACCGTTGTCCAGGGTGCACCAGCCCTCCCGCTTCCGTTCCCCCCATACGAATATGAAAGGGACAAGAAACGGGAGGACCAACGTGGAGGTTTCGGACGCGCACCCCAGGTTAGGTTAGGTTAGGTTAGGTTAGGTTAGGTTAGGTTAGGTTAGGTTAGGTTAGGTTTTTTTTTTTTTTTTTTTTTATAGTAGTCATATCCACAGGCTCTTTGGCCCGTGCCTTTGTTTGTTTGTCATTTTTTTTTGTCAGGTTGTTAGTTTTTTTATTTATCGCTCCGCAAGTGCGATTACAATAAGTGCCTTATTACTAGTTTTTATTTTAGTTTTTGTTTTAAGCAGAAAGAGGGACGAGAGACGCGGGCAGACCAGTCCCTCCGAGCGGCACCCGTTCACGAGTTGACGCAGAGGGCAGCCATCACCGTGTTCAACCATATTTTAGGGAACTCGATGACCCGCCCCCCAACGCCGCCGCCCGTCTAGACATTTTAGTGAGCACGACTGCTGGCATCTCTCATCTCTATCTCTGCTTTAGTCACTTTTATTTCTTCCGGAAAGGAAGGGAGATGGCATCCCGGAGCCTTGCCATGACGCTCTTCCCCTCTCTCAGTCTACTGGTTTGGGAGGAGGAGGAGAGACCGCTCTCTGGGTTTTCGGAGCTTTGGGTCAACTTTTTGATGACCTTCTCGTCTCTCGCCCTCATCGCCATCTTAAGGTTATAGTCCCTGATATGTTCCGTTGTCGCGGTCTCGGCTCGCTGGATAAACCGAGCTGTCGCGTCGTTATCGAAACAGTCTGTGTGGTATACACAGCTGTCCGTGTGTCTAGAGACCGCGACAACGGCATGGGGGACACTTTGGAGGAGGTGGGATTTTTTGGAGGTTGTGCGCACAATAATCACTGACTCGCACGTTAGTCCCTGTGCTTCATGTATGGTTAGGGTGCGGGAACCCGAATTTGCTCCATAGCCCTGGCTGATAAGGAGTGCCTTCTCAGCCTGGGTGTGGACAAGGTAAAGCGTGTTGTCCTGTTTCGGGATCCGCTCCCCTGTAAACCGCTTCAGCGATAGGGATTTAGTGCGAGTCTTGGCCGAGTATATGCCACTGTAGATTTCTCTAAGGGCATACGCTACGTCCTGTGGATTCCTGTACGTACAAAGGAGATTTTGGGAGATTGACGTCACAAGGTTGGGTCTGTTGTATAGGGTGGTGAACAGATTGTTCCTGTCGATGTAGGGAAGCTGGTTGTCGTCTCCGATCAGCAGGGCTTCACTGGCTCTGGCTAGTTGTATTGCCATAACTATGGATCCGAAATGGTTCATAAGGGCTTCGTCCACCATTAGGCGTGTACACGTTTCGCCCTTATGTAGTCCATTTACTAGTAGGGATGCCATAGTCCGCACTCTCTTTTTGGCTAGGTCGCCAAAACGCGTTTCCAGTTTTCCCCTGAGATCAGTGGCGGCCTCAGTTGTCGTTGTCACTATGATGTCTCCAGCCAGGTCGGCTTGTGACACCACCCACGTGGATTTCCCGCAGCCGGGGACTCCGTTAACCCACTTGATAGTGGGTCTCACCCAGTGCTCCGGGCTTACGCCTTTGAACAGGTCCCCCGCTATGGCTTCTGCCATATCGAGGATCCTGTCGTCCAGCATTACCCTTGTGCACTTGGCTACCACCACCACCGGGTCCTCGGTCGGTGTTTCGAATGTGATTCTCCCTTCCTCGCTCTTCTCGTCCAGGGGAACAAAACCACTGGTTGCGCTGTATGCTGCCATGTACGACCCCGACATGTTACCCAGTATTACTAGGTTCCTGTCGCTGTCGTAGATCGCTGCCTCAGCTTCGCCTAATTTTATCCGTAGCAGTTCCTGTGAGCCGCGGTGATAAGTCTGCAAGATGGAGTTGCAGGTATCCATGTTGACTTTCCGCGTTGCTCTGGTGACTGCCACGAACTCGATGAAGGCGTTTACCATGTGGTCTTGCGGCTCCCGAGCCGGTCTGAGTTTGGGGGGGATCACTTGTCCCATGTCTGCTCTGGTGCGGGGGCCAGCGGGAGGCTCCGATCCGTGGCGAGGAGGCATCTGTATGAACTTTTCGACCGCCGCTTCCATAGACAGAGCTCTTTCCACTTCTCTTTTTTTTCTTGCGGAAGGTTGGGCCACCGATTGGACACTCCTGTTGAGGGTCGCCAATATGGTGGAGAGTATGTGGCTGGGTTCCTTGCTCTTCTGTTCTGCCAGGCACCTTTCCTGCATCACCCGTTGTTGTAGACGTTCCGACCCACTGACGTGGGGGTTAACAATCGGGTGGTCCCAGCAGTCCCTGGGAATCAGTTTGGCACCTGGGTCCCGGGATTGGGCCTTAAGGAAACTTAAGTTTTGTCCCCTGTCCTCGTATATCACGATCTCGTGATTCTGCGAGGCCAGGAGAGCTCCTTCGTAGTCCTTAGTTCTCCCACTGAGGTATCCCACGACCATGGCGTCGACACTAATGATCTTAGCAGGTTCGGCTCCTTGCCCTATGAACTTCAGCATTGCGCACATCTGTTCGAACTCGGTGACTTCGTCCTCCGCGCAGAACAGTGCGATAGTTTTGTTGTTCTTTCGCACTATTCTGCACGTCTGGTTTCCGATTGTCACTCTTGAAAGTTCATTGAACATCTTGCGCCGCATGGTGGTCTTGCGTGTGCTTCCGTTCAGTAGGGCGCCGAGCCCCGGCGAGATCGTGACCGTTTTCCCTGCCAAGGCATTGCAGAAGGCAATCCCTGCTCTCTCCTCGCTGTCGTCCATATATAAGGCTACTCCTCTCAGGCGCAGTCCTGGTCGTCCGTTTTCTCCGCAAGTTAGGATGTCAAAGGATTTTTTGTCAGGTGTCGTGAAAGTGTCGTGCGAATTCGCAGAAATTTAGGGTGCCATCCGATCGGTGTTGCCTGTCGGGGCATTTTTCGTGCGGGGTGCGAGGTCGGGGGACCCCCCCTTCCCCCCCAAAATTTAATTTTTGTCGGGTGGGAGTTGTGTTTGTTTGTATTATAAGGTTAGGTTAAGTTACTTGTTGTAGATATTGTTATTGCTTTTGTTGTGTTAGGTTAGGTTGTTTATTGTAGATATTGTAATTGCATTTGCTGTGTTCTTTTGTTTTACGGTGTTATTTTTATTGTTTTGTTGTTTTGTCGTTTTTGTGGGTGATACGGCGGAAGAATTTTTTCTCCGTCGGAATCGCTCTTGGGTCGGTCCCTGGACTGGGAGATGGAGTCGGAGGTTACCTCCGGCGCCGATCCCACTGCGGGGAGCGCCAAACCCATGGAGACGAAGAAGAAGGGAGTGCTCTCCTACGCTAGGGCCGCGAACGGGCGTTTCGTCAAAGCGCGGGGCTGCTCCCAGGAGGGAACGGATGGTGGGGTTCCCGATAGCGAGAGCTCTGCGAGGGGGACAGCGGTGTCGGACCGAAAGAGGCCACTGGGTGGACCTGGGCGACTCTGGGAGACCAGTGCCTCGGAGGCTGAGTGTTCCGAGCGGGAGGCTGGGAGTCCGGAGTCCTGTCCGGCACCTAAAGTGCCAAAAGTGCGGGCTGGCAAGGGGTACCACCATGCGGTGGGCCTCTCCCAGGCTCGCAGAGAGCTTCAGGATGGTCTCCCAGACTCGGAGGACGAGTCGACGCCCTCTACGTTGGAGGAGGAGAAGTCGGATCGGAAGAAGAAGAAGAAGAGGAGGTCCCCTCCTCCAATGACATCGTTCGGGGACCTCCAGCAGAGGGCGGAAGATGGCGCGGAGGCCATTGAGCGGGTTCTCCACAAGTCTAAGAACTTGAAGGGGACCTGCATCCGGGAGGTCCGTGAGGCCGCGAAGACGATGTTGGGGGTGGTCCGTGCCCTCACGGAGCGCAAGGAGGGGGAAGAGGTCCGGCGGCTCCACGCGGACAACAAACGTCTGCGGGGGCAACTCACGGCCCTCTCGGAAGAAGTGGTGGCTCTCCGGAAGGCATTCTCGGAGCGCACGGTCGAGGGAGCCACACCGCCAGTGGCCCCAACGGAGCGTAGGGAGGAGTCGCGCAGGGCCGGGAGTGGGCTCACGCGGGAGGATCTCTTGCAGGCGATGGGGTCCCTCCAGCGTGAGCTCATGACCCACGTCGGAGGCGTAATCACGGCGCGCCTCGAGAGCCTGGAGCTGGACGGCAGGCTCCTGCCGGCGTCTACCATCCGCCGGCGTCCTCCCTTGGCGGCAGACAAGAACGGGGAGCGTTCGCCAATGGGCAGTACGCCGAATCGGCAAACAGTGGTGGCTCCAACCACGCTGGCGCCGCCTGCAAATTTGCCAAAAAAGGCCAGGCAGGTGAAGGCGGCGAAGCCAGCACCCTTGGCTCCATCATCGGGGATCCGAGCTGCGGAGCAGTTTGCGGGGTCGTCACGCCAGGAAGATCCGCTTGTCACGGAGGAGGAGGGATGGAGGACGGTCGTGAGGAAAGCTGGGAAGCCGCCTGCCAGGCCTGCTCCTGTGGTCGAGAAGGCAAAGCTGCCCAAGGTGCCAAAGACCCTGGCGGTGGTGCTCACCTTGAAGCCGGAGGCAGTGGCCGGGGGGGCCACATATTCAGAGGCGCTCGCCAATGCAAGGGCCAATATCAACTTGGGAGAACTGGGGATTGGCCCTTGCAAGTTTAGGAGGTCCATGGCGGGCGGCTGCGTGCTGGAGCTCCCCCAGGAGACGAGCGCATCTCAGGCGGACGCACTGGCGGCCAGAATGGGGGAGGTGCTGGGGGAAGCGGGAAGGGTCACCCGCCCCACCAAAATGGCGGACATCCGAGTCGGCGGGCTGGACGACTCCGTCACCGTAGAGGAACTCCGGGCGGCGTTGGCGGAGAAGGCTGGATGTCCGCCGGATAAGATAAGGGTGGGCGCCGTCGCAATGGGGGGCCAGCGAATGGGGTCGGCCCTGGCTGCATGCCCCGTAGAGGTGGTTGAACGGCTGGCGGGGGCGGGGCGTATCTGTGTGGGCTGGAGTGCGGCCACAATCCAGGTGCTCGAGCAGCGCCCTATGCGCTGCCACCGGTGCCTGGAGATCGGACACACCCAGTTCCTGTGTCCCTCCAAGAAAGACCGGAGTGGATTATGCTACAGGTGCGGTGTCGAGGGACACCTGGCAGCTGGGTGTACAGCCCCGCCCAAATGCGCCGTGTGCAGGGATCGCGGTCTGCAGTCGGAGCACAGGATGGGGGGACCGCAGTGCAATCCCCCATCTGTCAAGGGTCGCCCCGTCCTGGCGACCAGGGCACCGGCAGTGCAGGGCTCCCCCCCCAAAGGAGTAACACCGATGGACACCAATGCCCGGTAGGTCCATCGGTGAAATAGTGCAGGCGAACACCAACCACTCCGCCGGGTCGCAGGACCTGCTATGTCAGACGATGGCGGAGTGGGGGGTGGACTTGGCGCTGGTGGCAGAGCCCCACCACGTGCCGTCGTCTCGCAAGTGGCTCGGGGCGACGGACGGCACGGCGGCGATCGTGGGGGTCGCGGCCGCTGCAGCCCCCCCTCTCATCCTGCGGGAGAGGGGACCGGGATACGTGGCGGCGCTCTGGGGGGGAGTAGTGGTGGTCTCCACCTACTTCTCGGGGAACCGCAGTAGGGCCGAGTTTGAGCGGTTCCTGGCTGCGGTGGAGGGAGTCGTGAGGAGGGCGGCTCCCCACCCTGTACTGGTGGGTGGAGACCTCAACGCCAAGCACAGAGCGTGGGGGTCCCCGGTGGAAAATGCTTTCGGCGAAGACCTGGCGACGTGGGCTGCGGCCCTGGGGCTCCGGGTTTTGAACAGGGGCAGCACGCCGACTTGCGTGAGGTGGCAGGGTGAGTCGGTCATCGACGTCACCTTTGCCTCCTCCGCGATTGCTGCCCGGATGGTGAGTTGGAGAGTCGTGGCGGACGTGGAAACCCTGTCGGACCATCGCTACGTCCGCTACGGGCTCTCCACAGCTGGACCCGGTGCCCCATTACATCTGGGGCCTGTCGCAGGCGAGCCCTCCTTTTTGAGGTGGGCGCTCGCCAGGCTTCGCCGAGACGTCGCGGAAGAGGCGGCTATCGTCAGGTCATGGGCAGAGCCTCCTGCCCAACTTGTCGGGGACGCGGAGGGCATGGCGGAGCTGTTTGCCGACGACTTGCGTGTCGTCTGCAGTTCCGCTATGCCTAGGGCCCGAAGATGTCCCCGGAAAGGTGTTTACTGGTGGACGCAGGAGATAGCGGACCTGCGTACCACCGGTATGGCAGCGAGGCGTGCCTACCTGCGTAGCCGCAGACGCGCCAACGGGGGGCCGGATGGCGATGAGGAGCTCCGCCAGCGGTATAGGGAGGCCCAGAGGGCCCTGCGGACAGCCATCCGCGGGGCCAAAGCCCAAGCTGGGGAGCGCTTCATCGCAACCCTCGACGGGGACCCCTGGGGTAGGCCGTACAGGGTGGTGAGGGGGAAATTCTTTGACATGGCCCCCTCCACATCCTGTATGGAGCCGGATCTGTTGCGAGGGGTCCTGGAAACCCTCTTCCCCAATCCGGGACCCTTCGTTCCCCCCCGTGGGCGCGCCGCAGCCGCCCCCACCACCTTGGAGGATGTGATGGACGGACCCCCGGTGTCAGACCTGGAGTTCGAGGCCGGCAGGGATCGACTCAGGTCCAAAAAGAAGGCGCCGGGGCCGGATGGAGTGCCCTCCAAGGTGTTGGCGATAGCCCTGGGGCCCCTGGAGGAGCGGTACCGGGCGGTGCTGAATACCTGCATCGCAACGGGCCGCTTCCCCGGGATATGGCGGGTAGGGAGGCTATGCCTCCTGAGCAAGGATGGCCGCCCTCCGGACTCTCCGTCAAGTTTTCGGCCGGTGGTGATGCTGGATGAGTCCGGGAAGTTCTTCGAGAAGATCGTCGCTTCCCGGATCATCAAGCACCTGGAGTCCCACGGCCCGGACTTGGCGGAGTGCCAGTATGGCTTCCGGACCGGCCGGTCCACGATGGACGCGGTGGCTCGTCTCAAGGTGTGGACTGGGGCAGCCACAGCAAGGGGGGAGGCTGTAGTAGCGGTGTCTCTTGACATCGCTAATGCGTTCAACAGCCTCCCCCACGAATGCATAGAGGAGGCACTGAAATTCCACCAGGTGCCCCTCTACCTCCGAGTCCTCGTGGCAGACTACCTACGCGAGAGGGTAGTCCTGTATGAGGATTCGGAGGGGCGCGTCCAGTCGTGGGCTATGCCGGCGGGTGTACCCCAGGGATCAGTGCTTGGCCCCCTGCTCTGGAACCTGGGGTACAATTGGGTCCTCCGGGGAGAGCTCCTGCCGGGGATGGAGCTCTCCTGCTTTGCGGACGACACCCTGGTGGCGGTCAAGGCGCCGAACTGGGAGGATGCGGTACACCTGGCGTCGGTCGGCGCCTCCCTGGTAGTGCGACGCATCCGCATGCTGGGGCTGGAGGTGGCGCTCGCCAAGACTAAGGCGTTGGCCTTCCGTGGCCCGCGTGGCGTAATCCCGGGGGGGCTAGGCGTCCGAGTGGAGGGGGTTCGCATCCCGGTCGGAGTGCAGATGAGGTACCTCGGCCTGGTGTTGGACCCCCGATGGAGTTTTGAGGAGCATTTTAAGCTCCTCGCTCCGCGGCTGCGTGCATCTGCGGCCGCCCTCGGACGAGTCCTCCCCAACCTGGGTGGGCCTGGGTCCCCGTGCCGTCGGCTTTACCACGGGGTGATTAGGTCGATGGCACTATATGGGGCCCCGGTTTGGGCGGAGTGCCTCAATCCCAACACGAGGGCACTCCTACGCCAACCCCAGAGGGTGATCGCGACGCGGGTCGTGCGGTGCTACCGCACGGTCAGCCACGGGGCGGCTTGTGTCTTGGCGGGCACACTTCCTTGGGAGCTGGATGCCCAGGTGCTCGCCAGGGTGTACCGCAAGAGGGTGGCGGCGAGGGAGCGTGGAGCGCGTCCCTCATTGGAGGAGGTAGAGCGGGAGCGCAGGCTGGCGCAGAGAGAGGCCCTGGAGCTGTGGGGTGACTCTCTGGCCTCCCCAATTGCCGGTCACCGGACGATCGAGGCGATTCGTCCGGTGTTGGAGGAGTGGGTTGGGCGCCGGCATGGCAGCCTCACCTACCGCCTGGTGCAGGTTTTGTCCGGGCATGGCTGTTTCGGCCATTACCTGCACCGAGTCGCCCATCGGGAGGAGACGGCGAGGTGCCATCATTGCGCCTCCCCCGATGACACGGCCGAGCACACGCTCGTCGAATGCCCGGCCTGGCGGCGAGAGCGCCGCGAACTACGCGCGGCGCTTGGCGGAGGATACCTCTCCCTTCAAACCATGGTTAGAGCCATGGTTTGCAGTGAGACGGTATGGGAGGCGGCCGCCTCCTTCTGCGAGTGCGTGATGCTGCAGAAGGAGGCAGCGGAGAGGGAGCGGGAGGAGGACGCTCTAGCCGCTCCACTCCGACGCAGACGGGTGGGTCGAAGAAGGCGGGCGCACGTCCGTCTTCATTGACCCCTGAGAGTAGCCAACGTGTGCGGGTTGCTCCCGCACATGGAACACTTAGGCTGCCTCGTCTGAGGATTACCCCGGTAGCCCCGGGTAATCCTCCTTTGGCGTAAGCCCCGGCACAGGCCGGGGCCCACCCCTGGGAGAGACCTGGTGAATTGCCACAAGGCAGAGCCCAGACCTCTCCCACATAGGGTCCGAGGGGCGACCAAGGAGTTTTAGTGGGTATTCCCGGTGCTTTTCACCGGGCGAGTCCCACTCACGCCCACTGCCTCGCTAGCGGTGGGTACGGTCTTTAAAAGATTTCTCCTTGTAAAAAAAAAAAAAAAAAAAAAAAAAAAAAAAAAGGTTAGGTTAGGTTAGGTTAGGTTAGGTTAGGTTAGGTTAGGTTAGGTTAGGTTAGGTTAGGTTAGGTTAGGTTGGGAGGGTTTAGTAGGAGGAATTTGTCTTTTTTGCGTTAGAGTATTTGTGTTGGTGGTCTTCAGCGTGTCCCGTGGGAATTTTTTGGAATTTCCCACGGGAACTATTTTTTGGGGGCCAAAAACTCCTAAAAAATTTTTATCGCTTTTTCGGTGTCTAGGGGTCGGGGGGAGTCGTTTGCGACCACTCCCGCATCTCCACCTTGCTTGGAAGTTGGTTTTCCGGTAGGCAATACCGGTACGAGAGCAGGTGCTCTAAATTTTTCTTTGCGAATTCGCGGGAATTTGGGGCGCCATCCGATCGGTGTTGCCTGTCGGAGCAACTTTTGTGCGGGGTGCGAGGTCGGGGGACCCCCCCTTCCCCCTCAAAATTTGATTTTTGTTGGTTTTATTGTTTTTGTCTTTCGTGGTGGTTTTTCGTTCTGTGTTTTGTGTTTGTCGTTTGGTGTGGGCTGTCTAGGGATCGGTGACGACCCTAGGCAGTCGAGTCCCGGGTTTTCCGGGTCGGGGGGGGTATGTTGGGGCCCAAGGGTTCCAGGGAGGGTGGTCTCCCAAAGAAACCACAGGCTCTTGGCGGAGATAGCGAGAGTGGTGAGGGCGCAATGGACGCGTTGGATCGCCCACGAATTGGGGGAGGGGTTCGCGAGAGTGAAGCGGATTGGGCGAGTGGGTCTGAGACAGAGACGTCGCTAACCAGCCTGCCTGAGGCGTTGCTCGGCAGCAAGCGACTGTACTCGGACACCGAGACGGAGACGCCGACAGAGAGGGCAAAAATACCCACGGCTAGGCGTGGAAAGCGGGGGGGCTCGGCGCATAGCCTTGCCAGGGCCCGCAGACAGCTGGCCGAGCGCAAGCAAGAGGACCAGGAGGCGGCCCTTCAGGCCCAGCTCGACAAGCGGGCCTTTAAGGGCAAAACCGCGGCAATGGATGGAGGCGTCGGGGGGGTGAGCCCCGAGACGGGAAGAGGCCCCGAAGGGATAGGCCCTGAGGGGATTGCGGCGGCTCCAATGGAGAGTATGGGCGCGGAGGAGCTCATGCTGGTGGCCGAAGAGAAGCTGGGTCTCATCCGCGACCTGACTGGAAGGTCGGCCAGCTTAAAGGGGGGGTTCGCCGCAAAGATTGCGAGGGCAGCGGGCGGGATCAGGGAGATCCTGGAGGCCCTGGTGGTGCGCACGGAGGCGGAGGAAACCCACCGTCTCCGAGCCGACAACAACCGGCTACAACGGGAAGTGGCCTCCCTGAGGGAGGAGGTCAAAGCGCACCGCCGGGAGTTCCAGGAGCTCCGCAGTGAGAGGAGGACGCAGGGGCCGATGAGCCCGGGAGATTTGCTCAACTTGGAGAGCAATATCGCCCGGCTTGTCGGCAACATGGTGGATGGTCGGCTCGCCGAGATCGAGTCTCGCCTGCCTCCCCCGAGTGTCGCCCGCCCGCCATTGGCGGGAGACAGCAGTGCGGTTGCCGTGGCCGCGAGAGCGGCCATTGAGGGCGCGCGACGGCCGGCGCCTAAGCCGCAGAGGGCGCCGGCAGAGCTCGAGGTGCGCCCCCAAGCGCGATCGGCCGCAAAAGTAGGTCCCGCCCGCCGTATGGGTGCCAGGGAGGAGCAGTGGACGAGCTTCGGCCCGTCCACATCAGGGGCGAAGCCGGCCGCGGCGACACCGTCTGCGGCGGCGGGGACCGCCGAGGTCCCGAAGGCGTCGTGGACCGAGGTGGTCCGTCGAAAGCCGAAGAAAGCCGCGACCCCCGCTACTCCCGCGGCACCCGCGCAGCATGCCAGGGCGCCGGCACCTCCTGCTCGAGCAGGCAAGGATGAGGGCCGCAAGGCCAAGGTGGTGCTCCCGGGCTCCACGGCCGTAATCTTAAAATTACGGCCGGAGGCAGCCACTGGGGGGGCCACATATGCCTCGGCCCTACTAAAGGCCGAGCAGGAGGTAAGTCTGGGGGAGCTGGGGATCGGCTCGCTCCGGATTAGGAAGTCGGCGACCGGAGCGAGGCTCATTGAGGTCCCCGGCTCCTCCAGCCATGAAAAGGCTGACGCCCTGGCGGCAAAATTGACGGCTGCCTTGGCCGGCGTTGCGGAGGTCTCCAGACCGGTGAAGTGCGCGGAGTTCCGGGTCACCGGTTTGGATGACGCCGCCACTGTACAGCGGGTACAGGTTGCGGTCGCTCGCGAGGGGGGCTGCGCCCCCGAGCAGGTCCGGGTGGGCGAAATCCGCCCGGACTGGCGTAACTCCAGCTCTGCCCTGATGCGCTGCCCGGTGACGGCAGCGAAAAAGCTGCTCGAGCTGGGCAGTATCGGGGTGGGATGGAGCAGGGCGCAGCTCCACTTGCTGGAGGCGCGCCCCATGCACTGTTTTAAGTGCATGGGGAAGGGGCACACCGCCGAACTGTGCCCCTCCAAGGAGGACCGCAGCCGACTTTGCTATCGGTGCGGGCAGCCGGGGCACATCGCCTCGGGCTGCTCGGCCCAGGCCCGTTGTGCAGTGTGTGCAGACGCCGGCCGGAAGGCCAGCCACGTAATGGGGGGCCGTCTCTGTGACCCCCCATCCGTCCGCGGGAGAACGCCCCCCATCTCCCGCGGGAGTGGGCGGCAGGTGGCGCCTGAGGCTGGGATGTCCGAGTAATGGCCGGACATCCCCGCTTCCTGCAGGCCAACGTCAACCACTCCGCCGGGGCTCAGGACCTTTTCCTGCAGACCATGGCGGAGTGGGACGTGGACGTGGCGGTGGTTGCGGAACCATATTCCGTGCCATCCCGGCCTAACTGGGCCGGGGATCAGGACGGTTCCGTGGCCATCGTCACGAGGCCTGGCGCCAGCCCCCCACTCGTAGTGAGTGGGAGGGGGGCGGGGTACGTGGCGGCGGTTCGGGGAGAGTACGCAATCATCGGTGTGTACTTCTCCCCGAACCGCGACCTGCCGGCCCTGGAGCGGCTGCTCGACGCTCTGGGGTCGGTAGTGAGGCGGCTAGCGCCCGCCCAGGTTTTCGTGGCCGGGGACTTCAACGCCAAGTCCACGGCGTGGGGCAACCCGGCCACGGATGCCAAAGGGCGGAAGGTGGAGGAGTGGGCGCTGGCCGCGGGACTGTCCCTCTTGAATAGGGGGACAGTCCACACGTGCGTGCGGTGGAACGGAGGGTCGGTGGTGGATCTGTCCTTCGCCACCGCGTCCGCCGCACGCCGAGTGGAAGGATGGAGGGTGGAGACGGGGGTGGAGACACTCTCGGACCATCGTTATATCAGGTTCGAGGTGTCTCCAGCCCCCGGGAGTCCGACGATTTCGTCCCGGTGGCGGAGCCGGTTCCCGCGTTGGGCGCTCACCAGGCTCGACCGGGAACTGGCAGAGGAGGCGGCCATCGTCGGCCGCTGGGGCCTCCCGCCAGTGGAGGATTTGGGGGTGGAACAAGGGGCTGGCCGTCTCTGCGACGCCTTCACGGCGGTGTGCAGGGCGGCCATGCCCAGTGTTGGGCGTCCGCCCCCAAGGCGGGCGGTCTACTGGTGGTCGGCGGAGATAGCCGACCTCCGGGACGTCTGCAACGGGGCGCGTAGAGCGTACACCCGGAGCAGGCGTCGCCGCCCCCGGGACGAAGAAAGGGATGGCCATCTGCACGGCATTTACGTGGAGAGCAGGAGAGCCCTGCAGATGGCCATCAGTAGGGCCAAGGAGGGAGCGTGGCAGGAGCTGCTGGAGGGTCTGGATAGGGACCCGTGGGGCCGACCCTACAGAGGAGCGCGGAACAAGATCCGCGCTCAGTCGGCCCCGCTGACGGAGACCCTCCAGCCGGCGTTGTTGGAGAGGATTGTCGGGGAGCTTTTCCCCGACAGTCCACAGGGCTACGCTCCCCCTAGGATGGCCCGATCGTCGGACTCCATAGGAGAGGAGGAGGGCGCTCCGCCGCCCGTCACCGACCAGGAGATGGAGGCGGTCGTTGACCGCCTCCGAGGCAAGAAGAGGGCGCCGGGTCCGGACGGGGTGCACGGGAAGGTGCTAGCGTTGGCTCTCGTGCACCTCGGAGACAGGTTCCGGGAGCTCCTCGACTGCTGCTTGCGGTCGGGGTGCTGCCCGGGACCCTTCAGGGTGGGCCGGCTCTGCCTTCTGTTGAAGGGAGACCGGCCCCCGGACTCGGGGTCGGCGGTTCGACCGGTCGTTCTGCTGAACGAGGCGGGCAAGGCCCTGGAGAGGGTTGTCGCCTCCCGCCTCGCTCAGCATTTGGAGGATGGCCCGGGACCGGGCCTCTCGGATGCCCAGTTCGGGTTCCGGGCCAGACGGTCGACCGCCGACGCCATAAGGCGCCTAAGGTCGGTGACGGAGGATGCGGAGCGCGAGGGAGACGTGGTGGTGGCGGTGTCGCTTGACATCGCCAATGCCTTCAACAGCCTCCCCCACAGTACCATCCTGGAGGCCCTCAAGTATTTTGAGGTGCCTCCGTACTTGGGGAGGCTCTTGAAGGCATACCTGGAGGACAGGGAGGTGTGCTACGAGGACGCGAGGGGCCAGATGGTCAGAAGGTTCGTCGGGTGCGGGGTCCCACAGGGGTCCGTTCTGGGCCCCATTCTGTGGGACCTCGCATACGACTGGGTCCTGCGGGGCCGTCTCCTCCCCGGGATGGGCGTCATCTGTTACGCAGATGACACCCTCGTCACATCCCGGGGCAAGACCTTTGTGGAGGCGGCGCGGCTGGCCGAAGTCGGTGTAGGACTGGTGGTCAGCCGTATAGAGAGGCTTGGGCTTCGGGTCCGCTTGGAGAAGACCGAAGCCCTCCTCTTCCGCGGGACCGGCAGGCGGGGCCCCCCCTCGGGAGCACACCTCCAAATAGGAGGAAGGAGGATCAGGGTGAGTGCCCAGATGAGGTACCTGGGCCTCACCCTTGATGGGAGATGGACCTTCGGCCCCCACTTCGAGCAGTTGGGGCCGAAGGTCATCAGAGCTGCGTCGGCGCTGGGTAGGCTCCTGCCCAATTTGGGCGGGCCCAGCGCCGCGTGCAGGCGGCTGTACTCCGGAATCTGCCGGAGTATGGCCACGTACGGTGCCCCCATATGGGCGGACGCCCTCTGTCGCCAAAATAGGGCCCAGCTGCGCAGAGCGCAGCGGGTCATAGCGCAGAGGGTGATAAGGGGGTACCGTACGGTAGCTTGGACGGCCGCGACCGCCCTCGCTGGCGACCCGCCCTGGGAGTTGGTGGCGGAGGTGCTCGCCGAGGTGTACAACTTTGTTGCGAGTAGGAGGCTACTCGGCGAGCACCCCACGATGGAAGAAATAGGGCGATGTCGCCAGAGAGGGCACGCAGAGATGATGCGGAGGTGGGGGGAGGACCTGGCGCAGCCGCGGTATGGTACCCGCGTTGCGGAAGCGCTGCGCCCGGTCCTGGAAAGGTGGATGCTGCGGAAACGCAAACCCCTCACCTTCCGCATGGTGCAGGTGCTCACCGGACACGGATGCTTCGGTGCGTACCTGCACCGGGTCGCGAGGCGGGAGGAGCGGCCGGACTGCCATGAGTGCGGCGCGGCCGAGGACACTGCTCAACACACACTGGAGCAGTGTCTCATGTGGTCTCGGCAGCGCCGCGATCTGCAGTCCGCGCTGGGAGACGCGGACCTCTCGCTCCCGAGCGTGGTCCGCTCCATGCTCGGGAGTGACAGGTGCTGGCAGGCGATGGCCTCCTTCTGCGAAATAGTTATGGCGCGGAAGGAGGCCATGGAGCGGGACAGGGAAGATGATCCCGTGGCTGTCCCGCTCCGGAGACGGCGGACGGGAGTGCGGCGGAGGCGCTACGCGCACCTCCTGCCGCCTCCCTAACCTGTGGAACTAGGGGTCAGGCTGGGAACCTGGCCCCATAACGGTCCCGCCGCCGGAGGGGCTGTCCCAATTTGCCGGGATGGCCCCTAGATTGGAGAAGTCCGGCCCCTTCTGAGGGGCTGGCCAGTCGCAGTGGTGCCCTGTTGCTGACAGATCCGGGGCACCACACCAACGCGGCCGATGGCATTTCGCGGGGTTGTTTAGTGGGTATACCGTCGGACAGCCGACGGGGAGTCCCACACTACCACCGGAGGCCACCCAGGCGCCGGTGGTGTGCGTAACGCATTTTTCCCCGCGTCACAAAAAAAAAAAAAAAAAAAAAAAAAAAAGGTTAGGTTAGGTTAGGTTAGGTTGGGGAAGTTGGACTTCAGGAGGATATAGTAGGGCGATATATACTTTTTTGTTGTTTTGGGTGTGTTTTGGTGTCCTTGAGGTTGACCCGTGGAAATTTTTTGGAATTTCCCACGGGGAAAATTTTTGGGGGCCCAAAACCACCAAAAAATCTTTTGTGTGTTTTCGGTGTCTGGAGGTCGGGGGCAGTCGTTTGAGACCACTCCCGCATCTCCAGCTCGACTGGAAGTGGGTTTTTCGACAGGCAATACCGTGACGAGAGCAGGCTGCTCTAAATTTCTTTCTCGAATTCGAGGGAAATTCGGGCGCCATCCGCTCGGTGCTGCCTGTCGAGACATCTTTTGTGCGGGGTGCGAGGTCGGGGGACCCCCCCCTCCCCCTCAAAATTTGAATTTTAAATTTTTTATTGTAGGTTTTAAATGTAAATACTTTTGTTGTTGTAATTATTAGTTGTGTTGTTATATCTGTTATTTGTGAATTGGTTTGTTATTTTGTTGTTGTCCTGTTATTTGGTTGTGTTGTTTTGCTGTTTTTGTTGTTGGTGTGTGTGATCCGGCGGAAGGATTTTCTCTCCGTCGGAGTCATTGTTGGGTCGGTCCCTGGACTGGGAGATGGAGTCGGAGGCTACCTCCGGCGCCGGTCCCACTGCGGGGAGCGCCAAACAAACGGAGAGGAAGAAGAAAGGGGTGCTGTCCTACGCAAGGGCCGCTAACGGGCGCTTTGTTAAAGGGGGTGGTTACTCTCTGGAGGGAACGGATGGTGGGGTTCCCGACAGCGAGAGCTCTGCCAGGGGTGCAGCTCAGTCGGACCGCAAGAGGCCACTTGGTGGACGTCTCTGGGAGACAAGTGCCTCGGAGGCCGAGTGTGCCGAGCGGGAGGAGGGGAGCTCGGAGGCTTGTCCGGCACCTAAAGTGCCGAGAGTGCGGAAAGGCAAAGCGTACCTCCATGCGGTGGGCCTCTCCCAGGCTCGCAGGGAGATAAGGGAGGGGCTACCCGACTCGGAGACTGAGTCGGCGCCCTCCACGCTGGAGGAGGGAAAGGACGACCGCAAGAAGAGGAAGAAGAGGAGATCCCCTCCCCCAATAACATCGTTCGTGGAGCTCCAGCAGAGGGCTGAAGAGGGCGCGGGAACCATTGAGCAGGTCCTCCAAAGGTCCAAAAACATGAAGGGGACCTGCATCAAGGAGGTTCGGGAGGCCGCGCATTCCATGTTGGGGGTGGTCCGTGCCCTCGCAGACCGCAGGGAGGACGAAGAAATCCGACGCCTCCATGCGGATAACAAACGCCTGCGGGGGCAACTTTCGGCTCTGTCTGAAGAGGTAGTGGCCCTTCGTAAGGCCTTTTCGGAACGCACTACGGAGGGAACCGCAGCCCCAGTGGCCCCAACAGTGGGTACGCAGGAGTCGCGTGGTGGCGGGGATGGGCTCACGCGGGAGGAATTCCTGCACGCGATGGGGTTGCTCCAGCGTGAGCTCCTGACGCACGTCGGAGGCGTCATTGCGGCGCGCTTTGAGAGTCTGGAGGTGGACGGCAGGCTCCTGCCGGCATCGACCAGCCGTCGGCGTCCACCCTTGGCGGCGGACAAAAAGGGGGAGCGCCCGGCAAGCGACAACACCCTGGCTCGGCAATTTGTGGGTGCGCCAACCACACTGACGCCGCCTGCAAACATGCCGAAAAAGGCCAGGCAGGCGATGGGGAGGAAGCCGGCACCTTTGGCTCCACCGTCGGGGATCCGAGTTGCGGAGCAGTTCGCGGGGTCATCCCGCCATGAGGATCCGCTGATCATGGAGGAGGGATGGACGACGGTGGAGAAGAAAGCCCATAAGCCGCCGACCAAGTCGACGCCTGCCAAGCCGGCTCCTGCGGCGGAGAAGGCCAAGCTCCCCAAGGCGCCGAAGACTCTGGCGGTCGTGCTTACACTAAAGCCAGAGGCGGTAGCCGGGGGAGCCACGTATTCAGCGGCGCTCGCCAGTGCAAGGGCCAAAATCAACCTGGGGGAACTGGGGATTGGCCCTTGCAAGTTTAGGAGGTCAATGGCGGGCGGCTGCGTGCTGGAGCTCCCGCAGGAAACGAGCGCGTCGCAGGCAGATGCACTCGCGGCCAGAATGGGGGAGGTGCTGGGGGAAACGGGCAGGGTCACCCGCCCCACCAAAATGGCGGACATCAGAGTCGGCGGGCTGGACGACTCCGTCACCGTGGAGGAACTCCGGGCGGCGCTGGCGGAGAAGACTGGATGTCCGCCGGAAAAGATAAGGGTGGGCGCCGTCGCCATGGGAGGCCAGCGAATGGGGTCGGCCCTGGCCTCATGCCCGGTCGAAGCAGTGGAACGACTGGTGGAGGCGGGGCGGCTTTGTGTTGGCTGGAGTGCGGCCACGATCCAGCTGCTCGAGCAGCGCCCAATGCGCTGCCACCGGTGCTTGGAGGTCGGCCACACGCAGTTCCTCTGTCCCTCCACCAAAGACCGAAGTGGTCTTTGCTACAGGTGTGGTGTCGAGGGACACCTGGCAGCTGGGTGTACAGCCCCACCCAAATGCGCCGTGTGCAAGGACCGCGGGCTGCAGTCGGCGCACAGGATGGGGGGACCGCACTGCGATCCCCCACCTGTCAGGGGCCGCCCCGTCCTGGCGACCAGGGCACCGGCATCGCAGGCCTCCCCCCCCACAGGAGTGACACCGATGGACACTAATGCCCCGTAGGTCCATCGGTGAAATAGTGCAGGCCAACACCAACCACTCCGCCGGGTCGCAGGACCTGCTGTGTCAGACGATGGCGGAGTGGGGGGTGGACTTGGCGCTGGTAGCGGAGCCCCACCACGTTCCGTCGTCCCGCAAGTGGCTCGGGGCGACGGACGGCACGGCGGCGATCGTGGGGGTTGCTACCGCCGCAGCCCCCCCTCTCATCTTGCGGGAGAGGGGACCTGGTTATGTGGCGGCGCTCTGGGGGGGAGTAGTGGTGGTCTCCACCTACTTCTCGGGGAACCGCAGTAGGGCCGAGTTTGAGCGGTTCCTGGCTGCGGTAGAGGGAGTCGTGAGGAGGGCGGCTCCCAACCCTGTACTTGTGGGTGGAGACCTCAACGCTAAGCATCGGGCGTGGGGGTCCCCGGTGCAGAACGTATTCGGCGAAGACCTGGTGACGTGGGCTGTGGCCCTGGGGCTTCGGGTTGTGAACAGGGGCAGCACGCCGACCTGCGTGAGGTGGCAGGGTGAGTCGGTCATCGATGTCACCTTTGCCTCCTCCGCAATCGCTGCCCGGATGGTGGGGTGGAGAGTAGTGGCGGACGTCGAAACCCTATCGGACCATCGATACGTCCGCTACGGGCTCTCCACAGCTGGACCCGGGGCCCCAGTACATCTGGGCCCTGTTGTAGGCGGGCCCTCCTTTCAGAGGTGGGCGCTCGCCGGGCTTCGCCGAGACGTCGCGGAGGAGGCGGCTATGGTCAGGGCGTGGGCCGAGCCTCCTGCCCAACTTGTCGGGGACGCGGAGGGCATGGCGGGGCTGTTTGCTGACGACATGCGTGTCGTCTGCAGTTCGGCCATGCCCAGGGCCCGAACATGTCCCCGAAAAGGGGTTTACTGGTGGACGCGGGAGATAGCCGACCTGCGTACCACCGGTATGGCAGCGAGGCGGGCCTACCTGCGTAGCCGCAGGCGCGCCAACGGTGGGCCGGATGGCGATGGGGAGCTCCGCCAGCATTACAGGGAGGCCCAGAAGGCTCTGCGGACAGCAATCCGTAGGGCCAAAGCCCAAGCGGGGGAGCGCTTCGTCGCCATCCTGGACAGGGACCCCTGGGGTAGGCCGTACAGGGTGGTGAGGGGGAAATTCCTTGACGTGGCCCCCTCCACATCCTGTATGGAGCCCGAGTTGTTACGGAGGGTCCTGGAAACGCTGTTCCCCAATCCGGGACCCTTCGTTCCCCCCCGTGTGAGCGCCGCAGCCGCCCCCACCACCTTGGAGGATGGGATGGACGGGGCCCCGGTGTCAGACCTGGAGTTCGAGGCCGGTCGGGACAGACTCAGGTCCAAAAATAAGACGCCGGGGCCGGATGGAGTACCCTCCAAGGTGTTGGCGATAGCCCTGGGGCCCCTGGAGGAGCGGTACCGGGCGGTGTTGAACACCTGCATCGCTACGGGCCGCTTCCCCGGGATATGGCGGGTTGGGAGGCTCTGCCTCTTAGGGAAGGATGGCCGCCCTCCGGATTCTCCGTCAGGTTTTCGGCCGGTGGTGATGCTGGATGAGTCCGGGAAGTTTTTCGAAAAGATCATCGCTTCCCGGATCACCAGGCACTTGGAGACCAGCGGCCCGGACTTGGCGGAGTGCCAATATGGCTTCCGGACCGGCCGGTCCACGATGGACGCGGTGGCTCGCCTCAAGGCGTGGACTGAGGCAGCCACAGCAAGGGGGGAGGCTGTAGTTGCGGTGTCTCTTGACATCGCTAACGCGTTCAACAGCCTCCCCCACGAATGCATAGAGGAGGCACTAAAATTCCACCAGGTGCCCCTCTACCTCCGTGTCCTCGTGGCGGACTACCTGCGCGAGAGGGTGGTCCTCTACGAGGATTCGGAGGGGCGCGTCCAGTCGTGGGCCATGCCGGCAGGGGTACCCCAGGGATCAGTACTTGGCCCCCTGCTCTGGAACCTGGGGTACAATTGGGTCCTCCGGGGAGAGCTCCTGCCGCGGATGGAGCTTTCCTGCTTTGCGGACGACACCCTGGTGGCGGCCAAGGCGCCGAACTGGGAGGATGCGGTACACCTGGCGTCGGTCGGCGCCTCCCTGGTGGTGCGACGCATTCGGATGCTGGGGCTGGAGGTGGCGCTCGCCAAGACGAAGGCGTTGGCTTTCCGTGGCCCGCGTGGCGTAATCCCGGGGGGGCTATGCGTCCGAGTGGAGGGGGTTCGTATCCCGGTCGGGGGGCAGATGAAGTACCTCGGCCTGGTGTTGGATCCCCGATGGAGTTTCGAGGAGCATTTTAAGCTCCTCGCTCCGCGGCTGCGTGCATCTGCGGCCGCCCTCGGACGAGTCCTCCCCAACCTGGGTGGGCCTGGGTCCCCGTGCCGTCGGCTTTACCACGGGGTGATTAGGTCGATGGCACTGTATGGGGCCCCGGTTTGGGCGGAGTGCCTCAATTCCAACACGAGGGCACTCCTACGCCAACCCCAGAGGGCGATCGCGACGCGGGTCGTGCGGTGCTACCGCACGGTCAGCCACGGGGCGGCCTGTGTCTTGGCGGGCACACTTCCGTGGGAGCTGGATGCCCAGGTGCTCGCCAGGGTGTACCGCAAGAGGGTGGCAGCGAGGGAGCGTGGAACGCGTCCCTCATTGGAGGAGGTCGAGCGGGAGCGCAGGCTGGCGCAGGGAGAGGCCCTAGAGCTCTGGGGTGACTCCCTGGCCTCCCCAGTTGCCGGTCACCGGACGATCGAAGCGATTCGTCCGGTGTTGGAGGAGTGGGTTGGGCGCCGGCATGGCAGCCTCACCTACCGCCTGGTGCAGGTTTTGTCCGGGCACGGCTGCTTCGGCCATTACCTGCACAGAGTCGCCCATCGGGAGGAGACGGCGAGGTGCCATCATTGCGCCTCCCCCGATGACACGGCCGAGCACACGCTTGTCGAATGCCCGGCCTGGCGGCGAGAGCGCTGCGAACTACGCGCAGCGCTTGGCGGAGGATACCTCTCCCTTCAAACCATGGTCAGAGCCATGGTTTGCAGTGAGACGGTATGGGAGGCTGCCGCCTCCTTCTGCGAGGCCGTAATACTGCAGAAGGAGGCAGCGGAGAGGGAGCGGGAGGAGGATGCTCTAGCCGCTCCACTCCGACGCAGACGGGTGGGTCGAAGAAGGCGGGCGCACGTCCGTCTTCATTGACCCCTGAGTGTAGCCAACATGGGCGGGTTGCTCCCGCACATGGCAAACGTCGGCTGCCTCGTCTGAGGATTACCCCGGTAGCCCCGGGTAATCCTCCTTTGGCGTAAGCCCCGGCATAAGCCGGGGCCCACCCCTGGGAGAGACCTGGTGAATTGCCACAAGGCAGAGCCCAGACCTCTCCCACATAGGGTCCGAGGGGCGACCAAGGAGTTTTAGTGGGTATTCCCGGTGCTTTTCACCGGGCGAGTCCCACTCACGCCCACTGCCTCGCTAGCGGTGGGTACGGTCTTTAAAAGATTTCTCCTTGTAAAAAAAAAAAAAAAAAAAAGGTTAGGTTAGGTTTTTTTTTTTTTTTTTTTTTTTTTTTTTTTTTTTTTTTTTTTTTTTTTTTCCTATCTACCACCAACTTTTCATACATCATCTTTTGTTCCTAAGTGGGTGGGACTCCCACATATTTCCTACGCTAGCTAGTTGTTATATTGTCCAGTTTGGTCTTCCGAGCCATTCCGTACGCCGCCACCGCATCAGGGAGGAACATTTTCGTTACCCTCGCTGTTTCTCCCGTGACGTATCTCCGGTTCCACTCATCAATCGTCGCTAAACGGATGCTACGCTTGATGAATGAAACCGGACACAGGTCGTAGTCGGGCTTCCTTTTGATGTTTAAGGCGGCCTCCTTGGCCAGCTCGTCTGCCCTCTCATTTCCCTCCATGCCAACATGGGCTTTGATCCAGAACAAGGCTGTCAGTTTGTTCTGTTGAGAAATCTTATGTAGATTCTCTCTGGTCTTTACCGCAAGTGGATGGAGGGAATTCCAGTTTTGGATTGTCTGGAGGGCCGCCATGGAGTCGCTGTAGATACCGCACGATGTCACCCCCCTCTTTAGGGCCTCTTCCGTCGCTCTCCATATCGCGAGGAGCTCGGCCTGGTAAACCGTGCAGTAATCCGCGAGTTTAAACTTCACCTTTTTTACTTCAGAGCCGCCTATCCAAACGGATAGGGCAGCCCCCACTTTTCCCTCGATTTTGCTGCCGTCGGTGAATATGCGTATATCATGTTCACCGGCGGCATCGAGTTGTGCTTGGTCCACCAGGCCGACGACCTCGATCTCTCCTCCTTCAGCTGGGTGAGGGGTCCTGAGGGCCGACGTTTTGCATTCGACTTCCCTGTCGCGTAGCTCTGGCCGGGACTCTCCCCTTCTTGCTCTGTACAGAGCCGCAGCTTCCTGCACTCTGAGGTCGAGTGGGAGAATCCCCGTCAGAGCCAGCGCCGAGTTGAGCGACACCGTGCGGTATGCTTTGCAAATTTGTTGCGTTACTCCTCTTTGCACTGCGTTCAATTGTTTTTTGACGCCTACTCTGAGGGTTGCAGTTTCCCATACGCTGGCGGCGTACAGAATGATTGGCTCCACCGTTGCGTTGTATATCGTTCTTATCACCTCCGGTTGGAGCCCCCACGTGGTTCTTGCGGCTCGCGTCAGCTGTTTGTGCACACCCAAGGCCTTCCTGCACACGTTAGCAACGTGTGGCTTGAATGTCAGCCTGTCGTCGATGATGACGCCCAAGATCTTTACCTCTCTAGTCGCAGCTATGCCCACCCCGCCCATGTTCAGACGTGGGACGTCGTACTTCAGCTTACGGGTTATTGTCATAACGTTGGTCTTATTGGGTGCAAAGCGTAGCTTGTTTTCGACGCCCCACCTCCGGACACGTTCGAGAGTGGCATTCGCTTGTGTCTCTATCTGTAGAGCTGTGTCGGCATCAAATACGAGGACGACATCATCGGCGAAAGCCTGGACATAGTCTCCCCTTCGCTCAAGATCCTTGAGGAGTGGGTCCAGTAGGAGGTTCCACAGTATGGGCCCCCCCACCGAGCCCTGTACACAGCCTTTTTCCGTTGCTTTCGTGTGTTCCTCGCCTGCGTATCGAATTGTTACTTTCCTGTTGTTCAAGTAGCTGTCTACAACTCTTCTGACATTCAATGGGCATTCCTCCTCCGCCAGTCTGACCCTAATTGCTGGCCACCAGGCGCTATCGAAGGCTCCCTCTATATCCAGCGAAACTAGCGTAACTATTTTCTTTTCTTCGAGTTTCTGTCTAATATGTTTTACTAGGATATAGAGGGAGTCTTCCGTGCTTCTCTGGGGCATGAAGCCAAACTGGCGGGCGCTCATTTTGGGGAGAATGTGATGCTTCACTCGCGCTATCAGCATTTTCTCAAGTATCTTCCCCAGTACCGGTAGTAGACCAATAGGTCTATAGGCCTTGGGTGTGCTATAGTCCTCCTTGCCTGGTTTCCTCAACACGACAACGATCGCCTCCTTCCACAGATCGGGGAAGTGGTTCAGCTGAAGGCACTTGTTCAACAGGGCAAGGAAAGCCTCTGGGTCCGCTTCGATGGCTTTGGCGCATATGTCCGCCGTGAACGCGTCTATTCCCGGGGCTTTCTTGGGGTTGAAGGACCTGTACGCCTGTCTGAGCTCCTTCAATGTGAACGGAGGGTCGCGTGGTTCATCCCGCTCTCCGTCGTTCACCTCCTTGGCTCTGGTTCTCATTTCTCGGTGATGTTCATTATCCTCCTCCGCGCAATCCTCCGGGTAGAACGTGCGCGCGAGGAGTTCCGCTGAGCCTTTGGAGTCTAGAGACTTCCCGTTGTGTTTTAGTGGTAGGTCCTCCTCCCTGCCTTGCGTTCTGGCTATCACCCTGTATATGCTGTCCCACAGGCTTTCCCTGTCCTGCCTCCCACAGAAGTCCTTCCAACTTTCGATCATGGCTTTTGCTGCTTCGGCTTCATACGCCTCTTTGGCCTTAACATACTCCTCGACTACCTTGCTCCTTCGTATAGGAGCGGCGTTTCTGATCCTCCTTTTCAGGGTTGCGACCTCTTTCTTCTGCTTGGTTAGGTTTTCGGACCACCACGGCACATTCAGTTCTTCCTTCGACTTTTTTGCTGGCATGGATGTTTTGCAAGCTTCCTTTATTGCATCCGTGTAGCTCCTAATTGCGGCCTCCAACTCATCAACAGTGCCAATTTTGTCGATATCATTTTTTGTTAGTTTTCGATCTTGTTTTAATTTTGTGAGTTCCTCCTTGAATTTAATCCAATCTGCTTTCTTGGTGTTATATGCCCTTGTGGTCCTGCTGATGAGCGGCCCCTTTGCCACGGTTAAACGAATGTTAAAGACAATTCCGTTGTGGTCCGAATTTACCAATTCCCTGTCCACTCTCCATCTCTCAACAAGGTGTAGGAGGTCGGTCGAGCAAGCTGTAACGTCGACATGACTCTGGTAGTGTACGCCGCCCCTAATGGTGTCGAATGTTGGAGTTGTACCGGCGTTCAGTATATGGAGGTCCATATCTCCGAGAGCTCCAGCCATGTCGTTCCCCCTTCCGTCGATCTTGAGACTGCCCCACCAGGTGCTCCTCGCATTGGCGTCTCCACCCAAAATCCACCTTCTGTGGTCCACCTTCTCGCCAATTTTGCGCAGTTGGGCCAGGTATGGTTCGATGGGTAGGTCGGGTTCGAAGTAGAACGCAACCAGCGTGACCTCCCAGGACACGGTCCGGATTCCCACCACCACGATGTGTGGCCAGAAGCGCCGAGGGGGACAGCCCCGAGGCGGCGAAACAGAGCCCCGAAGGGAGAAGCCCTGAGGGGAGAGCGGCGGGCCCAACGGAGGGGGGAGCCGATGAGCTGTTGGCGAGGGCCGGGGAGAAGCTGGGGCTTATCCTCGACCTCACAGGCAGGTCGGCGAGCCTCAAAGGGGGCTACGCCGCCAAGATTGTGAAGGCGGCGGGCGGGATTCGGGAGATCCTCGAATCCCTGGTGATGCGCACAGAGACGGAGGAGACCTTCCGTCTCCGAGCCGACAACGCTCGGCTCCAGCGGGAGGTCTCCTCCCTGAGGGAAGAGGTCCGGGCGCATCGCCTGGAATTTGAGGAGCTCCGGAAGGAGAGGAGGGCGCAGGCGCAGGGGTCGACGGGCCCGGTGGATATCCAGACCCTGGAGTCCAACATCGCCCGGCTCGTCGGCAACCTCGTCGATGGGCGCCTCGCGGAGCTGGAATCCCGCCTGCCTCCCCCCGCGGTCACCCGCCCGCCATTGGCGGGTGACAGGTCTGCGGTGGCCAAGGCCGCAAGGGCGGCCATCGAGAGCGCAGAACGACCGGCTCCGGCTCCGCAGAAGGTGACCCGGCCGGCCGAGCTCGAGGTGCGCCCTCGGGCGAGGCAGGCCGCAAAAGTGGGCCCCGCTCGCCGTACTGGCGCCAGCGAGGAGTCGTGGACGAGCTTCGGCCCGTCCACATCTAGGGCGAAGCCGGCCGCGGTGACACCGTCGGCAGCGGCAGGGACCGCCGAGGTCCCGGAGGTGGCGTCGTGGACCGACGTGGTCCGCCGCAAGCCGCGGAAAACCGCGGCCCCCGCGACTCCGGCGAGGCCGGCGCCCGCCAAGGTGTCAGCCAACACTCCCGCGGGCAAGGAGGAGGGCCGAAAGCCCAAGGTGGTGCTCCCCGGCTCCACGGCCGTAATTTTAAAGTTACGGCCGGAGGCAGCCCAAGGGGGGGCATCGTATGCCTCGGCCCTCTTGAAGGCCGAGCGGGAGGTGAATCTGGGGGAGCTGGGAATCGGCTCGCTCCGGATCCGCAAGTCGGCGACCGGAGCGAGGCTGATCGAAGTCCCCGGCTCCACCAGCCACGAGAAGGCTGACGCCTTGGCGGCCAAATTGACGGCTGCATTGTCCGGCGTCGTAGAGGTGTCCAGGCCCGTGAAGTGTGCGGAGTTCCGCCTCACGGGTCTGGACGATGCCGCAACGGCACAGCGGGTCCAGGCTGCGGTCGCGCGCGAGGGGGGCTGCACCCCCGAGCAGGTCCGGGTGGGCGAAATCCGCCCGGACTGGCGGAATTCCAGCTCCGCCCTGATGCGCTGCCCGGTGACGGCAGCGAAAAAGCTGCTCGAGCTGGGCAGTATAGGGGTGGGCTGGAGCAGGGTGCAGCTCCATTTGCTGGAAGCGCGCCCCATGCACTGTTACAAGTGCATGGGGAAGGGGCACACAGCCGAGTTGTGCCCCTCCAAGGAGGACCGCAGCCGGCTCTGTTACCGGTGCGGGCAGCCGGGGCACATCGCCTCGAGCTGCTCGGCCCAGGCCCGCTGCTCCGTGTGCGCAGACGCCGGACGCAGGGCGACGCACGTGATGGGGGGCCGTCTTTGCAACCCCCCATCCGTCCGCGGGAGAACGCCCCCCATCTCTCGCGGGAGTGGGCGGCAGGTGGCGCCTGAGGCTGGGATGTCCGAATAATGGCCGGACATCCCCGCTTCCTGCAGGCCAACGTCAACCACTCCGCCGGGGCTCAGGACCTTTTCCTGCAGACCATGGCGGAGTGGGACGTGGACGTGGCGGTGGTTGCGGAACCATATTCCGTGCCCTCCCGGCCTAACTGGGCCGGGGATCTGGACGGTTCCGTGGCCATCGTCACGAGGCCTGGCGCCAGCCCCCCACTCGTGGTGTGGGGGAGGGGAGCTGGATTCGTGGCGGCGGTTCGAGGAGAGTACGCAATAATCGGGGTGTACTTCTCCCCGAACCGCGACCTGCCGGCCCTGGAGCGGCTGCTCGACGCTCTCGGGTCGGCAGTGAGGCGGCTAGCGCCCGCCCAGGTTGTCGTGGCCGGGGACTTCAACGCCAAGTCCACGGCTTGGGGGAACCCGGCCACGGAAGCCAAAGGGCGCAAAGTGGAGGAGTGGGCGCTGGCCGCGGGACTGTCCCTCTTGAATAGGGGGACAGTCCACACGTGCGTGCGGTGGAACGGAGGGTCGGTGGTGGATCTGTCCTTCGCCACCGCGTCCGCCGCACGCCGAGTGGAAGGATGGAGGGTGGAGACGGGGGTGGAGACACTCTCGGACCATCGCTATATCAGGTTTGAGGTGTCTCCAGCCCCCGGGAGTCCGACGATTTCGTCCCGGTGGCGGAGCCGGTTCCCGCGTTGGGCACTCACCAGGCTCGACCGGGAACTGGCAGAGGAGGCGGCCATAGTCGGCCGCTGGGGCCTCCCGCCGATGGAGGATTTGGGGGTGGAGCAAGGGGCTGGCCGTCTCTGCGACGCCTTCACGGCGGTGTGCAGGGCGGCCATGCCCAGTGTTGGGCGTCCGCCCCCAAGGCGGGCGGTCTACTGGTGGTCGGCGGAGATAGCCGACCTCCGGGACGCCTGCAACGGGGCGCGTAGAGCGTACACCCGGAGCAGGCGTCGCCGCCCCCGGGACGAAGGACGAGATGGCCATCTGCACGGCATATACGTGGAGAAGAAGAGGGCCTTGCAGATGGCCATCAGTAGGGCCAAGGAGGGAGCGTGGCAGGAGCTGCTGGAGGGCCTAGACAGGGACCCGTGGGGCCGACCTTACAGAGGAGCGCGGAACAAAATCCGCGCTCAGTCGGCCCCGCTGACGGAGACCCTCCAGCCAGCCCTGTTGGAGAGGGTTGTCGGGGAACTCTTCCCCGACACCCCACGGGGGTACGCTCCCCCTAGGATGGCCCGATCGTCGGACTCCATAGGAGAGGAGGAGGGCGCTCCGCCGCCCGTCACCGACCAGGAAATGGAGGCGGTAGTTGACCGCCTCCGAGGTAAGAAGAGGGCGCCGGGTCCGGACGGGGTGCACGGGAAGGTGCTAGCGTTGGCTCTCGTGCACCTCGGAGACAGGTTTCGGGAGCTCCTCGACTGCTGCTTGCGGTCGGGGTGCTGCCCGGGACCCTTCAGGGTGGGCCGGCTCTGCCTTCTGTTGAAGGGAGACCGGCCCCCGGACTCGGGGTCGGCGGTTCGACCGGTCGTTCTGCTGAACGAGGCGGGGAAGGCCCTAGAAAGGGTTGTCGCTTCCCGCCTCGCTCAGCACTTGGAGGATGGCCCGGGACCGGGCCTTTCGGATGCCCAGTTCGGGTTCCGGGCCAGGCGGTCGACCGTCGATGCCATTAGGCGCCTTAGGTCGGTGACGGAGGAGGCGGAGCGCGAGGGTAAGGTGGTGGTGGCGGTGTCGCTGGACATCGCCAATGCCTTCAACAGCCTCCCCCACAGTACCATACTGGAGGCCCTCAAATACTTTGAGGTGCCTCCGTACTTGGGGAGGCTGTTGAAGGCATACTTGGAGGACAGGGAGGTGTGCTTCGAGGATGCGAGGGGCCGTATGGTCAGGAGGTCTGTCGGGTGCGGGGTCCCGCAGGGGTCCGTTCTGGGCCCCATTCTGTGGGACCTCGCATACGACTGGGTCCTGCGGGGCCGTCTCCTCC
Organism: Pyralis farinalis; assembly: GCA_947507595.1. Taxonomy (NCBI): domain Eukaryota; kingdom Metazoa; phylum Arthropoda; class Insecta; order Lepidoptera; family Pyralidae; genus Pyralis; species Pyralis farinalis. The sequence continues at coordinate 142,780 of OX382279.1, read as the reverse complement.
CCGGGATGAGTGTCATCTGCTATGCGGATGACACCCTTGTCACGTCCCGGGGTAAGAACTTTGTGGAGGCGGCGCGGCTGGCCGAAGTCGGAGTAGGACTGGTGGTCAGCCGTATAGAGAGGCTTGGGCTTCGGGTCCGTTTGGAGAAGACCGAGGCCCTCCTCTTCCGCGGGACCGGCAGACGGGGCCCTCCCCCCGGAGCACACCTCCAAATAGGAGGAGAAAGGGTAAGGGTGAGTGCCCAGATGAGCTACCTGGGCCTCACCCTGGACGGACGATGGACCTTCGGCCCCCACTTCGAGCGGTTGGGGCCGAGGGTCATCAGAGCTGCGGCGGCGCTGGGTCGCCTCCTGCCCAATGTCGGCGGGCCCAGCGCCGCGTGCAGGCGGCTGTACTCCGGCATCTGCCGGAGTATGGCCACGTACGGTGCCCCCATATGGGCGGACGCCCTCTGCGCTCGGAATAGGGCTCAGCTGCGCAGAGCGCAGCGGGTCATAGCGCAGAGGGTGATAAGGGGGTACCGGACGGTGGCGTGGACGGCCGCGACCGCCCTTGCTGGCGACCCGCCCTGGGAGTTGGAGGCGGAGGTGCTCGCCGAGGTGTACGTGTTTGTCGCCGAGAGGAGGAGCCTCGGCGAGCGCCCCACGTCGGTGGAGGTGGGGCGGTATCGCCAGCGAGGTCATGAGGAGATGATGCGGAGGTGGGGGGAGGACCTGGCGCAGCCGCGGTACGGAGTCCGCGTTGCGGAGGCGCTGCGCCCGGTCCTGGAGGCGTGGATGCTTCGTAGGCGCAAACCCCTCACTTTCCGCATGGTGCAGGTGCTCACCGGACATGGATGCTTCGGTGAGTACCTGCACCGGGTCGCGAGGCGGGAGGAGCGGCCAGGCTGCCACGATTGTGGCGCGGCCGAGGACACTGCTCAGCATACTCTAGAGCAGTGTCCCAGATGGTCTCGGCAGCGCCACGATCTGGTGTCCGCGCTAGGTAGCGCGGACCTCTCGCTCCCGAGCGTGGTCCGCTCCATGCTCGGGAGTGACAATGCCTGGCAGGCGATGGCCTCCTTCTGTGAGACCGTCATGTCCCAGAAGGAGGCCGCGGAGCGGGACAGGGAGGACGATCCTCAGGCTGCCCCGCTCCGGAGACGGCGGACGGGAGTGCGGCGTAGGCGCTACGCGCACCTACTGCCGCCTCCCTAACCTGTGGGACTAGGGGTCAGGCTGGGAACCTGGCCCCATAATGGTCCCGCCGCCGGAGGGGCTGTCCCAATTTGCCGGGATGGCCCCTAGAGAGAAGAAGTCCGGTCCCCTTTTGAGGGGCTGGCCAGTCGCAGTGGTGCCCTGTTGCTGACAGATCCGGGGCACCACACCAACGCGGCCGATGGCATTTCGCGGGGTCGTTTAGTGGGTATACCGTCGGACAGCCGACGGGGAGTCCCACACTACCGCCGGAGGCCACCCAGGCACCGGTGGTGTGCGTAATGCATTTTTCCCCGCGTCACCAAAAAAAAAAAAAAAAAAAAAAGGTTAGGTTAGGTTAGGTTAGGTTAGGTTAGGTTAGGTTAGGTTAGGTTAGGTTAGGTTAGGTTAGGTTTGGTTAGGTTAGGTTAGGTTAGGTTAGGTTAGGTTAGGTTAGGTTAGGTTAGGTTAGGTTAGGTTAGGTTAGGTTAGGTTAGGTTAGGTTAGGTTAGGTTAGGTTAGGTTAGGTTAGGTTAGGTTAGGTTAGGTTGAAGTTGGACTTCGGGAGGATACAGTAGGGCGAAAAGTACTTTTTTATTGTAGAGGGTGTGTCTTGGTGGTATTGTTCGGGTCCCGTGAAAAATTTTTAAAATTTCCCTCGGGAACTATTTTTCGGGGGCCAAAAACCTCCGAAAAATTTTTATTTCGTTTTCGGTGTCTAGGGGTCGGGGGGAGTCGTTTGCGACCACTCCCGCATCTCCATCACTGCTGGAAGTTGGTTATCCGGTAGGCAATACCGGTACGAGAGCAGGGTGCTCTAAATTTTCTTAGCGAATTCGCGGGAATTTAGGGCGCCATCCGATCGGTGTTGCCTGTCGGAGCAACTTTTGTGCGGGGTGCGAGGTCGGGGGACCCCCCCTTCCCCCTCAAAATTTGATTTTTGTTGATTTTTGTTGTTTTGTTTTTCGTGGTGGTTTTTGTCTTGTGTGTTGTGTTTGTCGTTGGGTGTGGGCTGTCCGGGGATCGGTGACGACCCTGGGCAGTCGAGTCCCGGGTTTACCGGGTGGGGGGGATTATGTTGGGGCCGAAAGGCGTCAGTGGGGTAGGGCTCCCAGGGAAGCCACAGGCGGAAATGGGAGAGAGCGACAGCGGTGACGGTGCCACGGATGGCACCGAAACCCCGAAGGCTGTGGGAGGTGGTCCTGAGAGTAGGATGGAGTGGGGAAGTTGGGCGGAGAGCGACACGTCGCTCACCAGTTTGCCCGAGGCGGTGCTCGGGAAAAGACTGTTCTCCGACACGGAGACAGAGACGCCTAGCGAGAGGGCTAAGATACCCACGGCTAGGCGTGGGAAGCGGGGCGGTATTGCCCCGAGCCTGGCGAGGGCCCGCCGACAGCTGGCTGAACGGCAACAGGAGGCCAAGGAGGCGGCCACTCAAGCCAAGCTTGAGAAGCGAGCCCTTATGTCCAAGAAGGCCACGGCAGTAGATGGCGTCGAGGGGGTGAGCCCCGAGACGGGAAAAAAAGGCCCCGAAGGGACGGGCCCTGAGGGGGTTGCGGCGGCCTCAATTGAGAGCCTGGGGGCGGAGGAGCTCATGCTTGTGGCCGAGGGCAAGCTGAGTCTCATCCGCGACCTGACTGGGAAGTCAACCAGTCTTAAAGGGGGGTTCGCCGCAAAAATAGCGCGGGCTGCCGGTGGGATCCGCGAGATCCTCGAGGCCCTGGTGGTGCGGACGGAAAAGGAGGAGACCCACCGTCTCCGGGCCGACAACGCCCGGTTACAGCGGGAGGTCGCCTCCCTCAGGGAGGAAGTCCTGGCGCACCGCCGGGAATTCGAGGATCTGCGCAAGGAGAAGAAGACCCGGGGGCCGATGGGCCCGGAAGATATCCGCTCCCTAGAGAGCAATATCGCCCGGCTCGTCGGCAACCTCGTCGACGGGCGTTTGGCGGAGCTGGAGTCGCGTCTGCCTCCCCCCGCCGTCACCCGCCCACCATTGGCGGGTGATAAGTCAGCGGTGGCTAGGGCCGCTAGAGCCGCTATTGAGAGCGCGGGGCGACCGGCTCCTGCACCTAAGAAGGCGAGCACGCCGGCCGAACTAGACGTGCGCCCTCGGGCGAGGCCGGCGGCTAAAGCGGGTCCCACCCGCAGCGGGGCCCGGGAGGGAGAGTGGACGAGCTTTGGGCCGTCCACCTCAGCGAGGGAACCGGCCGCGGTGACCCAGTCGGTGGCCGGAGGGGCTGCTAAGGTCCCGGGGGAGGCGGCATGGACCGAGGTGGTCCGCCGGGGGCTAAGGAAAACCGCGGCTCCCGGGGCTCCCTCGACGCGGGCGGCTCCTGCAGCACGGGCGGCACCCGCGCCCTCCAGGGCGTCGGCACCTCCTGCTCGAGCAGGAAAGGATGAGGGCCGCAAGGCCAAGGTGGTGCTCCCCAGCTCCACGGCCGTAATCTTGAAGTTACGGCCGGCGGCAGCAACAGGGGGGGCCACGTATGCCTCGGCCCTACTGAAGGCCGAGCAGGAGGTGAATCTGGGGGAGCTGGGGATCGGCTCGCTCCGGATTCGGAAGTCAGCGACCGGAGCGAGGCTAATTGAGGTCCCCGGCTCTTCCAGCCATGAGAAGGCTGACGCCCTGGCGGCGAAACTGACGGCTGCTCTGTCCGGCGTTGCGGAGGTCTCCAGGCCGGTGAAGTGCGCGGAGTTCCGGATCACCGGTCTGGATGACGCAGCTACTGCACAGCGGGTGCAGGTTGCGGTCGCTCGCGAGGGGGGTTGCGCCCCCGAGCAGGTCCGGGTGGGTGAAATCCGCCCGGACTGGCGTGGCTCCAGCTCAGCCCTGATGCGCTGCCCGGTGACGGCAGCGAAAAAGCTGCTCGAACGGGGCAGCGTCGGGGTGGGATGGAGCAGGGCGCAGCTCCACTTGCTGGAGGCGCGCCCCATGTACTGCTACAAGTGCATGGGGAAGGGGCACACCGCTGAGCTGTGCCCCTCCAAGGAGGACCGCAGCCGATTGTGCTACAGGTGCGGGCAGCCGGGGCACATCGCCTCGGGCTGTTCGGCTCAGGCCCGCTGTGCAGTGTGCGCAGACGCCGGCAGGAAGGCCACACACGTGATGGGGGGCCGTCTCTGCAACCCCCCATCCGTCCGCGGGAGAACGTCCCCCATCTCCCGCGGGAGTGGGCGGCAGGTGGCGCCTGAGGCTGGGATGTCCGAGTAATGGCCGGACATCCCCGCTTCCTGCAGGCCAACGTCAACCACTCCGCCGGGGCTCAGGACCTTTTCCTGCAGACCATGGCGGAGTGGGACGTGGACGTGGCGGTGGTTGCGGAACCATATTCCGTGCCCTCCCGGCCTAACTGGGCCGGGGATCTGGACGGTTCCGTGGCCATCGTCACGAGGCCTGGCGCCAGCCCCCCACTCGTGGTGTGGGGGAGGGGAGGCGGTTACGTGGCGGCGGTTCGGGGAGAGTACGCAATCATCGGTGTGTACTTCTCCCCGAACCGCGACCTGCCGGCCCTGGAGCAGCTGCTCGATGCTCTGGGGTCGGCAGTGAGGCGGCTGGCGCCCGCCCAGGTTATCGTGGCCGGGGACTTCAACGCCAAATCCACGGCGTGGGGCAACCCGGCCACGGAAGCCAAGGGGCGGAAAGTGGAGGAGTGGGCGCTGGCCGCGGGACTGTCCCTCTTGAATAGGGGGACAGTCCACACGTGCGTGCGGTGGAACGGAGGATCGGTGGTGGACCTGTCCTTCGCCACCGCGTCCACCGCACGCAGAGTGGAGGGTTGGAGGGTGGAGACGGGGGTGGAGACACTCTCGGACCATCGCTACATCAGGTTCGAGGTGTCTCCAGCCCCCGGGAGTCCGACGACTTCGTCCCGGTGGCGGAGCCGGTTCCCGCGTTGGGCGCTCACCAGGCTCGACCGGGAACTGGCTGAGGAGGCGGCCATTGTCGGCCGCTGGGGCCTCCCGCCGATGGAGGATTTGGGGGTGGAGCCAGGGGCTGGCCGTCTCTGCGACGCCTTCACGGCGGTGTGCAGGGCGGCCATGCCCAGTGTTGGGCGTCCGCCCCCAAGGCGGGCGGTTTACTGGTGGTCGGCGGAGATAGCCGACCTCCGGGACGTCTGCAACGGGGCGCGTAGAGCGTACACCCGGAGCAGGCGTCGCCGCCCCCGGGACGAAGAAAGGGATGGCCGTCTGCACGGCGTCTACGTGGAGAGTAGGAGAGCCCTGCAGATGGCCATCAGTAGGGCCAAGGAGGGAGCGTGGCAGGAGCTGCTGGAGGGTCTGGATAGGGACCCGTGGGGCCGACCTTACAGAGGAGCGCGGAACAAGATCCGCGCTCAGTCGGCCCCACTGACGGAGACCCTCCAGCCAGCCGTGTTGGAGAGGGTTGTCGGGGAACTCTTCCCCGACACCCCACGGGGCTACGCTCCCCCGAGGATGGTCCTACGTCGGACGTCGGACTCCAGAGGAGAGGAGGAGGGCGCTCCGCCGCCCGTCACCGACCAGGAGATGGAGGCGGTCGTTGACCGCCTCCGAGGCAAAAAGAGGGCGCCGGGTCCGGACGGGGTGCACGGGAAGGTGCTAGCATTGGCTCTCGTGCACCTCGGAGACAGGTTCCGGGAGCTCCTCGACTGCTGCTTGCGGTCGGGGTGCTGCCCGGGACCCTTCAGGGTGGGCCGGCTCTGCCTTCTGTTGAAGGGAGACCGGCCCCCGGACTCGGGGTCGGCGGTTCGACCGGTCGTTCTGCTGAACGAGGCGGGCAAGGCCCTGGAGAGGGTTGTCGCCTCCCGCCTCGCTCAGCATTTGGAGGATGGCCCGGGACCGGGCCTCTCGGATGCCCAGTTCGGGTTCCGGGCCAGACGGTCGACCGTCGACGCCATAAGGCGGCTAAGGTCGGTGACGGAGGATGCGGAGCGCGAGGGAGAGGTGGTGATGGCGGTGTCGCTCGACATCGCCAATGCCTTCAACAGCCTCCCCCACAGTACCATCCTGGAGGCCCTCAAGTATTTTGAGGTGCCTCCGTACTTGGGGAGGCTCTTGAAGGCATACCTGGAGGACAGGGAGGTGTGCTACGAGGACGCGAGGGGCCATATGGTCAGAAGGGTTGTCGGGTGCGGGGTTCCACAGGGGTCCGTTCTGGGCCCCATCCTGTGGGACCTCGCATACGACTGGGTCCTGCGGGGCCGTCTCCTCCCCGGGATGGGCGTCATCTGTTACGCAGATGACACCCTCGTCACGTCCCGGGGTAAGACCTTTGTGGAGGCGGCGCGGCTGGCCGAAGTCGGTGTAGGACTAGTGGTCAGCCGTATAGAGAGGCTTGGGCTTCGGGTCCGTTTGGAGAAGACCGAAGCCCTCCTCTTCCGCGGGACCGGCAGGCGGGGCCCCCCCTCGGGAGCACACCTCCAAATCGGAGGAAGGAGAATAAGGGTGAGTGCCCAGATGAGGTACCTGGGCCTCACCCTTGACGGGAGATGGACCTTCGGCCCCCACTTCGAGCAGTTGGGGCCGAAGGTCATCAGAGCTGCGTCGGCGCTGGGTCGGCTCCTGCCCAATTTGGGCGGGCCCAGCGCCGCGTGCAGGCGGCTGTACTCCGGAATCTGCCGGAGTATGGCCACGTACGGTGCCCCCATATGGGCGGACGCCCTCTGTCGCCAAAATAGGGCCCAGCTGCGCAGAGCGCAGCGGGTCATAGCGCAGAGGGTGATAAGGGGGTACCGTACGGTAGCATGGACGGCCGCGACCGCCCTCGCTGGCGACCCGCCCTGGGAACTGGTGGCGGAGGTGCTCGCCGAGGTATACAACTTTGTTGCGAGTAGGAGGGCACTCGGCGAGCACCCCACGATGGAGGAAGTGGGGCGATGTCGCCGGCGAGGGGACGCAGAGATGATGCGGAGGTGGGGGGAGGACCTGGCGCAGCCGCGGTATGGTAGCCGCGTTGCAGAGGCGCTGCGCCCGGTCCTAGAACGATGGATGCTACGAAAGCGGAAACCCCTCACTTTCCGCATGGTGCAGGTGCTCACCGGACACGGATGCTTCGGTGCGTACCTGCACCGGGTCGCGAGGCGGGAGGAGCGGCCGGACTGCCACGAGTGCGGCGCGGCCGAGGACACTGCTCAACACACACTAGAGCAGTGTCTCATGTGGTCTCGGCAGCGCCGCGATCTGGCGTCCGCGCTGGGAGACGCGGACCTCTCGCTCCCGAGCGTGGTCCGCTCCATGCTCGGGAGTGACAGGTGCTGGCAGGCGATGGCCTCCTTCTGCGAAATTGTCATGTCACGGAAGGAGGCCATGGAGCGGGACAGGGAAGATGATCCCTCGGCTGTCCCGCTCCGGAGACGGCGGACGGGAGTGCGGCGGAGGCGCTACGCGCACCTCCTGCCGCCTCCCTAACCTGTGGGACTAGGGGTCAGGCTGGGAACCTGGCCCCATAATGGTCCCGCCGCCGGAGGGGCTGTCCCAATTTGCCGGGATGGCCCCTAGAGAGAAGAAGTCCGGCCCCTTTTGAGGGGCTGGCCAGTCGCAGTGGTGCCCTGTTGCTGACAGATCCGGGGCACCACACCAACGCGGCCGATGGCATTTCGCGGGGTTGTTTAGTGGGTATACCGTCGGACAGCCGACGGGGAGTCCCACACTACCACCGGAGGCCACCCAGGCACCGGTGGTGTGCGTAACGCATTTTTCCCCGCGTCACAAAAAAAAAAAAAAAAAAAAAAAAAAAAAAAAAAGGTTAGGTTAGGTTAGGTTAGGTTAGGTTAGGTTAGGTTAGGTTAGGTTAGGTTAGGTTAGGTTAGGTTAGGTTAGGTTAGGTTAGGTTAGGTTAGGTTAGGTTAGGTTAGGTTAGGTTAGGTTAGGTTTGCACGGGAAGGTGCTAGCGTTGGCTCTCGTGCACCTCGGAGACAGGTTCCGGGAGCTCCTCGACTGCTGCTTGCGGTCGGGGTGCTGCCCGGGACCCTTCAGGGTGGGCCGGCTCTGCCTTCTGTTGAAGGGAGACCGGCCCCCGGACTCGGGGTCGGCGGTTCGGCCGGTCGTTCTGCTGAACGAGGCGGGGAAGGCCCTCGAAAGGGTTGTCGCTTCCCGCCTCGATCAGCACTTGGAGGATGGCCCGGGACCGGGCCTATCGGATGCCCAGTTCGGGTTCCGGGCCAGACGGTCGACCGTCGACGCCATTAGGCGCCTAAGGTCGGTGACGGAGGATGCGGAGCGCAGCGGAGATGTGGTGGTGGCGGTGTCGTTAGACATCGCCAACGCCTTCAACAGCCTCCCCCACAGTACCATACTGGAGGCCCTCAAATACTTTGGGGTGCCTCCGTACTTGGGGAGACTGTTGAAGGCGTACTTGGAGGACAGGGAGGTGCGCTACGAGGACGCGAGGGGCCAGATGGTGAGAAGACACGTCGTGTGCGGTGTCCCACAGGGGTCCGTTCTGGGCCCCATTCTGTGGGACCTCGCATACGACTGGGTCCTGCGGGGCCGTCTCCTCCCCGGGATGGGCGTTATCTGCTATGCAGATGACACCCTCGTCACATCCCGGGGTAAGACCTTCGTGGAGGCGGCGCGGCTGGCCGAAGTCGGTGTAGGACTGGTGGTCAGCCGCATAGAGAGGCTTGGGCTTCGGGTCCGCTTGGATAAAACCGAGGCCCTCCTCTTCCGCGGGACCGGTAGGCGGGGCCCTCCCTCGGGAGCGCACCTCCAAATAGGAGGAGAAAGGATTAGGGTGAGTGCCCAGATTAGCTATCTGGGCCTCACCCTGGACGGGAGATGGACCTTCGGCCCCCACTTCGAGCGGTTGGGGCCGAGGGTCATCAGAGCTGCGGCGGCGCTGGGTCGCCTCCTGCCCAATGTGGGCGGGCCCAGCGCCGCGTGCAGACGGCTGTACTCCGGCATCTGCCGGAGTATGGCCACGTACGGTGCCCCCATATGGGCGGACGCCCTCTGCGCTCGCAATAGGGCTCAGCTGCGCAGAGCGCAGCGTGTCATAGCGCAGAGGGTGATAAGGGGGTACCGGACGGTGGCGTGGACGGCCGCGACCGCCCTTGCTGGCGACCCGCCCTGGGAGTTGGTGGCGGAGGTGCTCGCCGAGGTGTACGTGTTTGTCGCCGAGAGGAGGAGCCTCGGCGAGCGCCCCACGTCGGTGGAGGTGGGGCGGTATCGCCAGCGAGGGCATGAGGAGATGATGCGGAGGTGGGGGGAGGACCTGGCGCAGCCGCGGTACGGAGTCCGCGTTGCGGATGCGCTGCGCCCGGTCCTGGAGGCGTGGATGCGTCGCAGACGCAAACCCCTCACTTTCCGCATGGTGCAGGTGCTCACCGGACATGGATGCTTCGGTGAGTACCTGCACCGGGTCGCGAGGCGGGAGGAACGGCCAGGCTGCCACGATTGTGGCGCGGCCGAGGACACTGCTCAGCACACCTTGGAGCAGTGTCCCAGGTGGTATCGGCAGCGCCATGATCTGGTGTCCGCGCTGGGAAGCGCGGACCTCTCGCTCCCGAGCGTGGTTCGCTGCATGCTCGGGAGCGACAGGGCCTGGCAGGCGGTGGCCTCCTTCTGTGAGACTGTCATGTCCCAGAAGGAGGCCTCGGAGCGGGACAGGGAAGATGATCCCGTGGCTGTCCCGCTCCGAAGACGGCGGACGGGAGTGCGGCGGAGGCGCTACGCGCACCTCCTGCCGCCTCCCTAACCTGTGGGACTAGGGGTCAGGCTGGGAACCTGGCCCCATAACGGTCCCGCCGCCGGAGGGGCTGTCCCAATTTGCCGGGACGGCCCCTAGAGAGAAGAAGTCCGGCCCCTTTTGAGGGGCTGGCCAGTCGCAGTGGTGCCCTGTTGCTGACAGATCCGGGGCACCACACCAACGCGGCCGATGGCATTTCGCGGGGTTGTTTAGTGGGTATACCGTCGGACAGCCGACGGGGAGTCCCACACTACCACCGGAGGCCACCCAGGCACCGGTGGTGTGCGTAACGCATTTTTCCCCGCGTCACAAAAAAAAAAAAAAAAAAAAAAGGTTAGGTTAGGTTAGGTTAGGTTAGGTTAGGTTAGGTTAGGTTAGGTTAGGTTAGGTTAGGTTAGGTTAGGTTAGGTTAGGTTAGGTTAGGTTAGGTTAGGTTAGGTTAGGTTAGGTTAGGTTAGGTTAGGTTAGGTTAGGTTAGGTTAGGTTAGGTTAGGTTAGGTTAGGTTAGGTTAGGTTAGGTTAGGTTTGTGGGGGCGGCGCGGCTGGCCGAAGTCGGAGTAGGACTGGTGGTCAGCCGTATAGAGAGGCTTGGGCTTCGGGTCCGTTTGGAGAAGACCGAGGCCCTCCTCTTCCGCGGGGCCGGCAGACGGGGCCCTCCCCCCGGAGCACACCTCCAAATAGGAGGAGAAAGGGTAAGGGTGAGTGCCCAGATGAGCTACCTGGGCCTCACCCTGGACGGACGATGGACCTTCGGCCCCCACTTCGAGCGGTTGGGGCCGAGGGTCATCAGAGCTGCGGCGGCGCTGGGTCGCCTCCTGCCCAATGTGGGCGGGCCCAGCGCCGCGTGCAGGCGGCTGTACTCCGGCGTCTGCCGGAGTATGGCCACGTACGGTGCCCCAATATGGGCGGACGCCCTCTGCAGCCGCAACAGGGCCCAGCTGCGCAGAGCGCAGCGGGTCATAGCGCAGAGGGCGATAAGGGGGTACCGTACGGTGGCTTGGACGGCCGCGACCGCCCTAGCTGGCGACCCGCCCTGGGAGTTGGAGGCGGAGGTGCTCGCCGAGGTATACGGGTTTGTCTCGGAAAGGAGGAGCCTCGGCGAGCGCCCCACATCGGTAGAGGTGGGGCGGTATCGCCAGCGAGGGCATGTGGAGATGATGCGGAGGTGGGGGGAGGACCTGGCGCAGCCGCGGTACGGAGTCCGCGTTGCGGATGCGCTGCGCCCGGTCCTGGAGGCGTGGATGCGCCGCCGGCGCAAACCCCTCACTTTCCGCATGGTGCAGGTGCTCACTGGACATGGGTGCTTCGGTGAGTACCTGCACCGGGTCGCGAGGCGGGAGATGACGCCGGGCTGCCACGATTGTGGCGCGGCCGAGGACACCGCTCAGCACACTCTGGAGCGGTGTCCCAGGTGGTCTCGGCAGCGCCACGATCTGGTGTCCGCGCTAGGAAGCGCGGACCTCTCGCTCCCGAGCGTGGTCCGCTACATGCTCGGGAGCGACAGTGCCTGGCAGGCGATGGCCTCCTTCTGTGAGACGGTCATGTCCCAGAAGGAGGCCGCGGAGCGGGACAGGGAGGATGATCCGTTGGCTGTCCCGCTCCGGAGCCGGCGGACGGGAGTGCGGCGTAGGCGCTACGCGCACCTACTGCCGCCTCCCTAACCTGTGGGACTAGGGGTCAGGATGGGAACCTGGCCCCATAATGGTCCCGCCGCCGGAGGGGCTGTCCCAATTTGCCGGGACGGCCCCTAGAGAGAAGAAGTCCGGCCCCTCCTGAGGGGCTGGCCAGTCGCAGTGGTGCCCTGTTGCTGACAGATCCGGGGCACCACACCAACGCGGCCGATGGCATTTCGCGGGGTTGTTTAGTGGGTATACCGTCGGACAGCCGACGGGGAGTCCCACACTACCACCGGAGGCCACCCAGGCACCGGTGGTGTGCGTAACGCATTTTTCCCCGCGTCACAAAAAAAAAAAAAAAAAAAGGTTAGGTTAGGTTAGGTTAGGTTAGGTTAGGTTAGGTTAGGTTAGGTTAGGTTAGGTTAGGTTAGGTTAGGTTAGGTTAGGTTAGGTTAGGTTACTCTTCCCCGACACCCCACGGGGCTACGCTCCCCCGAGGATGGCCCTACGTCGGACGTCGGACTCCAGAGGAGAGGAGGATGGCGCTCCGCCGCCCGTCACCGACCAGGAGATGGAGGCGGTCGTTGACCGCCTCCGAGGCAAGAAGAGGGCGCCGGGTCCGGACGGGGTGCACGGGAAGGTGCTAGCGTTGGCTCTCGTGCACCTCGGAGACAGGTTCCGGGAGCTCCTCGACTGCTGCTTGCGGTCGGGGTGCTGCCCGGGACCCTTCAGGGTGGGCCGGCTCTGCCTTCTGTTGAAGGGAGACCGGCCCCCGGACTCGGGGTCGGCGGTTCGACCGGTCGTTCTGCTGAACGAGGCGGGCAAGGCCCTGGAGAGGGTTGTCGCCTCCCGCCTCGCTCAGCATTTGGAGGATGGCCCGGGACCGGGCCTCTCGGATGCCCAGTTCGGGTTCCGGGCCAGACGGTCGACCGTCGACGCCATAAGGCGTCTAAGGTCGGTGACGGAGGATGCGGAGCGCGAGGGAGACGTGGTGGTGGCGGTGTCGCTTGACATCGCCAATGCCTTCAACAGCCTCCCCCACAGTACCATCCTGGAGGCCCTCAAGTATTTTGAGGTGCCTCCGTACTTGGGGAGACTCTTGAAGGCATACCTGGAGGACAGGGAGGTGTGCTACGAGGACGCGAGGGGCCAGATGGTCAGAAGGTTCGTCGGGTGCGGGGTCCCACAGGGGTCCGTTCTGGGCCCCATTCTGTGGGACCTCGCATACGACTGGGTCCTGCGGGGCCGTCTCCTCCCCGGGATGGGCGTCATCTGTTACGCAGATGACACCCTCGTCACATCCCGGGGTAAGACCTTTGTGGAGGCGGCGCGGCTGGCCGAAGTCGGTGTAGGACTAGTGGTCAGCCGTATAGAGAGGCTTGGGCTTCGGGTCCGTTTGGAGAAGACCGAAGCCCTCCTCTTCCGCGGGACCGGCAGGCGGGGCCCCCCCTCGGGAGCACACCTCCAAATCGGAGGAAGGAGGATAAGGGTGAGTGCCCAGATGAGGTACCTGGGCCTCACCCTTGACGGGAGATGGACCTTCGGCCCCCACTTCGAGCGGTTGGGGCCGAAGGTCATCAGAGCTGCGTCGGCGCTGGGTCGGCTCCTGCCCAATTTGGGCGGGCCCAGCGCCGCGTGCAGGCGGCTGTACTCCGGAATCTGCCGGAGTATGGCCACGTACGGTGCCCCCATATGGGCGGACGCCCTCTGTCGCCAAAATAGGGCCCAGCTGCGCAGAGCGCAGCGGGTCATAGCGCAGAGGGTGATTAGGGGGTACCGTACGGTAGCATGGACGGCCGCGACCGCCCTCGCTGGCGACCCGCCCTGGGAACTGGTGGCGGAGGTGCTCGCCGAGGTATACAACTTTGTTGCGAGTAGGAGGGCACTCGGCGAGCACCCCACGATGGAGGAAGTGGGGCGATGTCGCCGGCGAGGGCACACAGAGATGATGCGGAGGTGGGGGGAGGACCTGGCGCAGCCGCGGTATGGTAGCCGCGTTGCAGAGGCGCTGCGCCCGGTCCTAGAACGATGGATGCTACGAAAGCGGAAACCCCTCACTTTCCGCATGGTGCAGGTGCTCACCGGACACGGATGCTTCGGTGCGTACCTGCACCGGGTCGCGAGGCGGGAGGAGCGGCCGGACTGCCATGAGTGCGGCGCGGCCGAGGACACTGCTCAACACACACTAGAGCAGTGTCTCATGTGGTCTCGGCAGCGCCGCGATCTGGCGTCCGCGCTGGGAGACGCGGACCTCTCGCTCCCGAGCGTGGTCCGCTCCATGCTCGGGAGTGACAGGTGCTGGCAGGCGATGGCCTCCTTCTGCGAAATTGTCATGTCACGGAAGGAGGCCATGGAGCGGGACAGGGAAGATGATCCCTCGGCTGTCCCGCTCCGGAGACGGCGGACGGGAGTGCGGCGGAGGCGCTACGCGCACCTCCTGCCGCCTCCCTAACCTGTGGGACTAGGGGTCAGGCTGGGAACCTGGCCCCATAATGGTCCCGCCGCCGGAGGGGCTGTCCCAATTTGCCGGGATGGCCCCTAGATTGGAGAAGTCCGGCCCCTTCTGAGGGGCTGGCCAGTCGCAGTGGTGCCCTGTTGCTGACAGATCCGGGGCACCACACCAACGCGGCCGATGGCATTTCGCGGGGTCGTTTAGTGGGTATACCGTCGGGCAGCCGACGGGGAGTCCCACACTACCACCGGAGGCCACCCAGGCACCGGTGGTGTGCGTAACGCATTTTTCCCCGCGTCACAAAAAAAAAAAAAAAAAAAAAAAAAAAAAAAAGGTTAGGTTAGGTTAGGTTAGGTTAGGTTAGGTTAGGTTAGGTTAGGTTAGGTTAGGTTAGGTTAGGTTAGGTTAGGTTAGGTTAGGTTAGGTTAGGTTAGGTTAGGTTAGGTTAGGTTAGGTTAGGTTAGGTTAGGTTAGGTTAGGTTAGGTTAGGTTGAAGTCGAACTTCGGGAGGTATTAGTAGGTGGTTTTAGCGTATTCTGTCGATTATTGTGTAGGTTGGTGCCCTTCTGGTATTCCCAAAAAAATTTTTTGGAAATTCCCTCGGGAAGCATTTTTTGGAGGCCAAAAACCTCCAAAAAATCTTCTTCGTCGATTCGGTGTCCAGGGGTCGGGGGGAGTCGTTTGCGACCACTCCCGCATCTCCATCACTGCTGGAAGTTGGTTTTTCGGTAGGCAATACCGGTACGAGAGCAGGGTGCTCTAAATTTTCCTTGCGAATTCGCGGAAATTTAGGGCGCCATCCGATCGGTGTTGCCTGCCGGAGCAACTTTTGTGCGGGGTGCGAGGTCGGGGGACCCCCCCTTCCCCCTCAAAATTTGGTTTTTGTTGTTTTACTGTTTTTGTTTTTCGTGTTGGTTTTTGTTTGGCGTTTTGTGTTGTCGTTGGGTGTGGGCTGTCTGGGGATCGGTGACGACCCTGGGCAGTCGAGTCCCGGGGTTTCCGGGTGGAGGGTGACATGTTGGGGCCCAGGGGTTCCGGGGAGGGTGGTCTCCCAAAAAAACCACAGTCGGCTTTCGGAGGCAGCGAGAGTAGTGGGAGGGCAATGGACGTGGTGGATGGTCCAAGGGGCAGGGGAGGTGTCGGGGAGAGCGAAGCGGATTGGGCGAGCGGGTCTGGGACGGACACGTCGCTCACCAGCTTGCCTGAGGCGACGCTCGGCGGCAAGCGCCTGTTCTCCGACACGGAGACGGAGACGCCCACTGACCGGGCGAAAATAGCCACGTCCAGGCGTGGAAAGCGGGGCGGCACTGCGCCTAGCCTGGCCAGGGCCCGCCAACAAGTGAGGGAGCGAAGGGAGGAGGCCAAGGAGGCGGCCTTTAATGCGCTCCTTGAGAAGCGGGCCCTTAAGGCAAAGACGAGCCCATATGTGGCGGCAGGAGGCGCCGAGGGGGTGAGCCCCGAGGCGGAGTTGGAAAGCCCCGAAGGGAGATGCCCTGAGGGGGAAGCGGCGAGCCCACTCGGTGGGGGCGCCGAGGACCTAATGGTGAGGGGCGAGGGGATGTTGGAAGTCATCCTCGACCTCGCCGGGAAATCGGCGAGCCTCAGGGGGGGCTACGCCGCAAAAATTGCGAGGGCCGCGAGCGGGATCCGGGAGATCCTGGAGGCCCTGGTGGTGCGCACGGAGGGGGAGGAGACCCACCGCCTCCGAGCTGATAACGCCCGCCTCCAACGGGAGGTGGCCTCCTTGCGGGAGGAGGTCAAGGCGCACCGCCGGGAGTTCCAGGAGCTCCGGGCCGAGAGGAAGGCGCAGGGGCCGGCGGGCCCGGTCGATCTCCAGACACTGGAGAGCAATATCGCCCGGCTCGTCGGGAACCTAGTGGATGGGCGGCTCGCCGCTATTGAATCGCGCCTGCCTCCTCCGACAGTCGTCCGTCCGCCACTGGCGGGCGACAGCTCACCGGTGGCGAGGGCCGCGAGGGCGGCCATCGAGAGCGCAGGTCGGCCGGCGACTACGCCGAAGAAGGCAAATGCGCCGGCCGAGCTCGAGGTACGTCCTCGGGCAAGACCGGCCACCGGAGCGGGTCCCGCCCGCGGTGGGGCCCCGCAGGAGTCGTGGACGAGCTTCGGCCCGTCCACATCAAGGGCGAAGCCGGCCGCGGTGATGCCGTCGCCAGCGGCAGGGGCCACCGAGGTCCCTAAAGAGACGTGGACCGACGTGGTCCGCCGCAGGCCGCGAAGGGCCGCGGCCCCCGCGACTCCTGCGGCGCCAGCGCCGGCCAAGGCGTCAGCCAATGCTCCCGCAGGCAGGGAGGAGGGCCGAAAGCCCAAGGTGGTGCTCCCCAGCTCCACGGCCGTAATTTTAAAGTTACGGCCGGAGGCAGCCCACGGGGGGGCATCATATGCCTCGGCCCTCTTGAAGGCCGAGCGGGAGGTGGATCTGGGGGAGCTGGGAATCGGCTCGCTCCGGATTCGAAAGTCGGCAACCGGAGCGAGGCTGATTGAGGTCCCGGGCTCCACCAGCCACGAGAAGGCTGACGCCTTGGCGGCCAAACTGACGGCCGCCCTGTCCGGCGTTGTCGAGGTGTCTAGGCCCGTGAAGTGCGCGGAGTTCCGCCTCACGGGTCTGGACGACGCCGCTACGGCACAGCGGGTCCAGGCTGCGGTCGCGCGCGAAGGGGGCTGCACCCCGGAGCAGGTCCGGGTGGGCGAAATCCGCCCGGACTGGCGGAATTCCAGTTCTGCCCTGATGCGCTGCCCGCTCACGGCAGCGAAAAAGCTACTCGAGCTGGGCAGTATCGGGGTGGGCTGGAGCCGGGTGCAGCTCCACTTGCTGGAGGCGCGCCCCATGCACTGCTTCAAGTGCATGGGGAAGGGGCACACAGCCGAATTGTGCCCCTCGAAGGAGGACCGCAGCCGGTTGTGCTACCGGTGCGGGCAGCCGGGGCACATCGCCTCCGGCTGTTCGGCCCAGGCCCGCTGTGCCGTTTGCGCCGACGCGGGGCGCAGGGCGACCCATGTGATGGGGGGCCGTCTGTGCAACCCCCCATCCATCCGCGGGAGAACGTCCCCCATCTCCCGCGAGAGTGGGCGGCAGAAGGCGCCGGAGGCTAGGATGTCCGAGTAATGGCCGGACATCCTCGCTTCCTGCAGGCCAACGTCAACCACTCCGCTGGGGCTCAGGACCTTTTCCTGCAGACCATGGCGGAGTGGGACGTGGACGTGGCGGTGGTTGCGGAACCATATTCCGTGCCCTCCCGGCCTAACTGGGCCGGGGATCTGGACGGTTCCGTGGCCATCGTCACGAGGCCTGGCGCCAGCCCCCCACTCGTGGTGTGGGGGAGGGGTGGCGGTTATGTGGCGGCGGTTCGGGGAGAGTACGCAATCATCGGTGTGTACTTCTCCCCGAACCGCGACCTGCCGGCCCTGGAGCAGCTGCTCGATGCTCTGGGGTCGGCAGTCAGGCGGCTAGCGCCCGCCCAGGTTATCGTGGCCGGGGACTTCAACGCCAAATCCACGGCGTGGGGCAACCCGGCCACGGAAGCCAAGGGGCGGAAAGTGGAGGAGTGGGCGCTGGCCGCGGGACTGTCCCTCTTGAATAGGGGGACAGTCCACACGTGCGTGCGGTGGAACGGAGGGTCGGTGGTGGATCTGTCCTTCGCCACCGCGTCCACCGCACGCCGAGTGGAGGGTTGGAGGGTGGAGACGGGGGTGGAGACACTCTCGGACCATCGTTACATCAGGTTCGAGGTGTCTCCAGCCCCCGGGAGTCCGACGATTTCGTCCCGGTGGCGGAGCCGGTTCCCGCGTTGGGCACTCACCAGGCTCGACCGGGAGCTGGCGGAGGAGGCGGCCATAGTCGGCCGCTGGGGCCTCCCGCCGATGGAGGATTTGGGGGTGGAGCCAGGGGCTGGCCGTCTCTGCGACGCCTTCACAGCGGTGTGCATGGCGGCCATGCCCAGTGTTGGGCGTCCGCCCCCAAGGCGGGCGGTCTACTGGTGGTCGGCAGAGATAGCCGACCTCCGGGACGTCTGCAACGGGGCGCGTAGAGCGTACACCCGGAGCAGGCGTCGCCGCCCCCGGGACGAAGAAAGGGATGGCCGTCTGCACGGCGTCTACGTGGAGAGTAGGAGAGCCCTGCAGATGGCCATCAGTAGGGCCAAGGAGGGAGCGTGGCAGGAGCTGCTGGAGGGTCTGGATAGGGACCCGTGGGGCCGACCTTACAGAGGAGCGCGGAACAAGATCCGCGCTCAGTCGGCCCCACTGACGGAGACCCTCCAGCCAGCCGTGTTGGAGAGGGTTGTCGGGGAACTCTTCCCCGACACCCCACGGGGCTACGCTCCCCCGAGGATGGTCCTACGTCGGACGTCGGACTCCAGAGGAGAGGAGGAGGGCGCTCCGCCGCCCGTCACCGATCAGGAGATGGAGGCGGTCGTTGACCGCCTCCGAGGCAAAAAGAGGGCGCCGGGTCCGGACGGGGTGCACGGGAAGGTGCTAGCGTTGGCTCTCGTGCACCTCGGAGACAGGTTCCGGGAGCTCCTCGACTGCTGCTTGCGGTCGGGGTGCTGCCCGGGACCCTTCAGGGTGGGCCGGCTCTGCCTTCTGTTGAAGGGAGACCGGCCCCCGGACTCGGGGTCGGCGGTTCGACCGGTCGTTCTGCTGAACGAGGCGGGCAAGGCCCTGGAGAGGGTTGTCGCCTCCCGCCTCGCTCAGCATTTGGAGGATGGCCCGGGACCGGGCCTCTCGGATGCCCAGTTCGGGTTCCGGGCCAGACGGTCGACCGTCGACGCCATAAGGCGCCTAAGGTCGGTGACGGAGGATGCGGAGCGCGAGGGAGACGTGGTGGTGGCGGTGTCGCTTGACATCGCCAATGCCTTCAACAGCCTCCCCCACAGTACCATCCTGGAGGCCCTCAAGTATTTTGAGGTGCCTCCGTACTTGGGGAGGCTCTTGAAGGCATACCTGGAGGACAGGGAGGTGTGCTACGAGGACGCGAGGGGCCATATGGTCAGAAGGTTCGTCGGGTGCGGGGTCCCACAGGGGTCCGTTCTGGGCCCCATTCTGTGGGACCTCGCATACGACTGGGTCCTGCGGGGCCGTCTCCTCCCCGGGATGAGCGTCATCTGTTACGCAGATGACACCCTCGTCACATCCCGGGGTAAGACCTTTGTGGAGGCGGCGCGGCTGGCCGAAGTCGGTGTTGGACTAGTGGTCAGCCGTATAGAGAGGCTTGGGCTTCGGGTCCGTTTGGAGAAGACCGAGGCCCTCCTCTTCCGCGGGACCGGCAGGCGGGGCCCCCCCTCGGGAGCACACCTCCAAATAGGAGGAAGGCGGATCAGGGTGAGTGCCCAGATGAGGTACCTGGGCCTCACCCTTGACGGGAGATGGACCTTCGGCCCCCACTTCGAGCAGTTGGGGCCGAAGGTCATCAGAGCTGCGTCGGCGCTGGGTCGGCTCCTGCCCAACTTGGGCGGGCCCAGCGCCGCGTGTAGGCGGCTGTACTCCGGCATCTGCCGGAGTATGGCCACGTACGGCGCCCCCATTTGGGCGGACGCCCTCTGTCGCCAAAATAAGGCCCAGCTGCGCAGAGCGCAGCGGGTCATAGCGCAGAGGGTGATAAGGGGGTACCGTACAGTAGCCTGGACGGCCGCGACCGCCCTCGCTGGCGACCCGCCCTGGGAGTTGGTGGCGGAGGTGCTCGCCGAGGTGTACAACTTTGTTGCGAGTAGGAGGGTACTCGGCGAGCACCCCACGATGGAGGAAATAGGGCGATGTCGCCGGAGAGGGCACGCAGAGATGATGCGGAGGTGGGGGGAGGACCTGGCGCAGCCGCGGTATGGTACCCGCGTTGCGGAAGCGCTGCGCCCGGTCCTGGAAAGGTGGATGCTGCGGAAACGCAAACCCCTCACCTTCCGCATGGTGCAGGTGCTCACCGGACACGGATGCTTCGGTGCGTACCTGCACCGGGTTGCGAGGCGGGAGGAGCGGCCGGACTGCCATGAGTGCGGCGCGGCCGAGGACACTGCTCAACACACACTGGAGCAGTGTCTCATGTGGTCTCGGCAGCGCCGCGATCTGCAGTCCGCGCTGGGAGACGCGGACCTCTCGCTCCCGAGCGTGGTCCGCTCCATGCTCGGGAGTGACAGGTGCTGGCAGGCGATGGCCTCCTTCTGCGAAATAGTTATGGCGCGGAAGGAGGCCATGGAGCGGGACAGGGAAGATGATCCCGTGGCTGTCCCGCTCCGGAGACGGCGGACGGGAGTGCGGCGGAGGCGCTACGCGCACCTCCTGCCGCCTCCCTAACCTGTGGGACTAGGGGTCAGGCTGGGAACCTGGCCCCATAACGGTCCCGCCGCCGGAGGGGCTGTCCCAATTTGCCGGGACGGCCCCTAGAGAGAAGAAGTCCGGCCCCTCTTGAGGGGCTGGCCAGTCGCAGTGGTGCCCTGTTGCTAACAGATCCGGGGCACCACACCAACGCGGCCGATGGCATTTCGCGGGGTTGTTTAGTGGGTATACCGTCGGACAGCCGACGGGGAGTCCCACACTATCACCGGAGGCCACCCAGGCACCGGTGGTGTGCGTAATGCATTTTTCCCCGCGTCACAAAAAAAAAAAAAAAAAAAGGTTAGGTTAGGTTAGGTTAGGTTAGGTTAGGTTAGGTTAGGTTAGGTTAGGTTAGGTTAGGTTAGGTTAGGTTAGGTTAGGTTAGGTTAGGTTAGGTTAGGTTAGGTTTCTGCGAAATAGTTATGGCGCGGAAGGAGGCCATGGAGCGGGACAGGGAAGATGATCCCGTGGCTGTCCCGCTCCGGAGACGGCGGACGGGAGTGCGGCGGAGGCGCTACGCGCACCTCCTGCCGCCTCCCTAACCTGTGGGACTAGGGGTCAGGCTGGGAACCTGGCCCCATAACGGTCCCGCCGCCGGAGGGGCTGTCCCAATTTGCCGGGACGGCCCCTAGAGAGAAGAAGTCCGGCCCCTTCTGAGGGGCTGGCCAGTCGCAGTGGTGCCCTGTTGCTAACAGATCCGGGGCACCACACCAACGCGGCCGATGGCATTTCGCGGGGTTGTTTAGTGGGTATACCGTCGGACAGCCGACGGGGAGTCCCACACTATCACCGGAGGCCACCCAGGCACCGGTGGTGTGCGTAATGCATTTTTCCCCGCGTCACAAAAAAAAAAAAAAAAAAAAAAAAAAAAAAGGTTAGGTTAGGTTAGGTTAGGTTAGGTTAGGTTAGGTTAGGTTAGGTTAGGTTAGGTTAGGTTAGGTTAGGTTAGGTTAGGTTAGGTTAGGTTAGGTTAGGTTAGGTTAGGTTAGGTTAGGTTAGGTTAGGTTAGGTTAGGTTAGGTTAGGTTAGGTTAGGTTAGGTTAGGTTAGGTTAGGTTAGGTTAGGTTAGGTTAGGTTAGGTTAGGTTAGGTTAGGTTAGGTTAGGTTAGGGTAGGGTAGGGTAGGGTAGGTTAGGTTAGGTTAGGTTAGGTTAGGTTAGGTTAGGTTAGGTTAGGTTAGGTTAGGTTAGGTTAGGTTAGGTTAGGTTAGGTTAGGTTAGGTTAGGTTAGGTTAGGTTGAAGTCGAACTTCAGGAGGTCTAGTAAGGAGGATTTTGCTTTTTTCGTTGTAGAGGTTGTGTCTTGGTAGGCTTCAGCGGGTCCCGTGGGAATTTTTTGGAATTTCCCACGGGAACTATTTTTTAGGGGCCAAAAACCCCTAAAAAATCTTTTTGTTGGTTTCGGTGTCTGGGGGTCGGGGGCAGTCGATTGAGACCACTCCCGCATCTCCCGCTCACTTGGAAGTTGGTTTTCTGGTAGGCAATACCGGTACGAGAGCAGGCTGCTCTAAATTTTCCTTGAGAATTCGCGGGAATTTGGGGCGCCATCCGATCGGTGTTGCCTGCCGGAGCAACTTTTGTGCGGGGTGCGAGGTCGGGGGACCCCCCCTTCTCCCCTCAAAATTCGATTTTGTGTTTTTTGTTGTTTTGTTTTGTGGTGTGTTTTCGTTGGTGGCGTTTGTGTTTGTCGTTGTGCGTGGGCTGTCTAGGGTTCGGTCACGGACCTAGACAGCCGAGTCCCGGTGATGCCGGGTCGGGGGGGTGTGTTGGGGTCTAAGGGTCCGGGGGTGAGTGGGCTCCAGGAGGGGCCTATCCTGGTGGAGAGCGAGTCGGGAGGCGGGGAGGAGACCGACTCGATGTCGGTCCCCACCCTATCTGAGTCGGAGCTGGGGCGGGGCAAGCGCCTCTTCTCCGGCTCAGAGACGGAGGCGCCGGCCGAGAGGGCGAAGTTGCCCACGGCTAGGCGCGGGAAGAGGGGCGGCGCTGCCCTTACACTGGCCAGAGCCCGCCGGCAGCTGAAGGAGCGCGAGGAGGAGGAGAGGGAGCGGGCCATCCAGGCGCTCCTTGAGAGGCGGGCCTTTGGAGTCCCGAAGGCCAGTGCGGCGGCCGCCGGAAGCGCCGAGGGGGACAGCCCCGAGGCGGGAAGAAGCCCCGAAGGGAGAGGCCCTGAGGGGAAGGCGGCGGACCTCACTGCGAGGGGATCGGAAGAGCTCGGGGTGGTGGCCGGGGAGAAGCTGCAGCTTATCCTCGACCTCACCAGCCGGTCAGCGAGCCTCAAGGGCGGCTACGCCGCCAAGATTGCGAGGGCGGCGGGCGGGATTCGGGAGATCCTCGAATCCCTGGTGATGCGCACAGAGACGGAGGAGACCTACCGTCTCCGAGCCGACAACGCTCGGCTGCAGCGGGAGGTCTCCTCGCTGAGGGAAGAGGTCCGGGCGCATCGCCTGGAATTCGAGGAGCTCCGGAAGGAGAGGAGGGCGCAGGCGCAGGCGCAGGGGCCGGCGGGCCCGGTCGATCTCCAGGCTCTGGAAGCCAACATCGCCCGGCTCGTCGGCAACCTCGTCGATGGGCGCCTCGCGGACCTGGAATCCCGCCTGCCTCCCCCCGCGGTCACCCGCCCGCCATTGGCGGGTGACAAGTCTGCGGTGGCCAGGGCCGCAAGGGCGGCCATCGAGAGCGCGGGACGACCGGCTCCGGCACCGCAGAAAGCGACCGGGCCGGCCGAGCTCGAGGTGCGCCCTCGGGCGAGGCAGGCCGCAAAAGTGGGCCCCGCTCGCCGTACTGGTGCCAGCGAGGAGTCGTGGACGAGCTTCGGCCCGTCCACATCTAGGGCCGCGGCGACGCCGTCGGCAGCGGCAGGGGCCGCCGAGGTCCCGAAGGAGGCCTCGTGGACCGACGTGGTCCGCCGCAAGCCGCGGAAAACCGCGGCTCCCGCGACTCCTGCGGCACCAGCGCCTTCCAAGGCGTCAGCCACTCCCGCAGGCAAGGAGGAGGGCCGAAAGCCCAAGGTGGTGCTCCCCAGCTCCACGGCCGTAATTTTAAAGTTACGGCCGGAGGCAGCCCAAGGGGGGGCATCATATGCCTCGGCCCTATTGAAGGCCGAGCGGGAGGTGAATCTGGGCGAGCTGGGAATCGGCTCGCTCCGGATCCGCAAGTCGGCGACCGGAGCGAGGCTGATCGAGGTCCCCGGCTCGTCCAGTCACGAGAAGGCTGACGCCTTGGCAGCCAGGTTGTCGGCTGCCCTGTCCGGCGTTGCGGAGGTGTCCAGGCCCGTGAAGTGTGCGGAGTTCCGCCTTACGGGTCTGGACGACGCCGCTACGGCAGAGCGGGTCAAGGTTGCGGTCGCGCGCGAGGGGGGCTGCACCCCCGAGCAGGTCCGGGTGGGCGAAATCCGCCCGGACTGGCGAAACTCTAGTTCCGCCCTGATGCGCTGCCCGGTGACGGCAGCAAAAAAGCTGCTCCAGCTGGGCAGTGTCGGGGTGGGCTGGAGCCGGGTGCAGCTCCACCTGTTGGAGGCGCGCCCCATGCATTGTTTCAAGTGCATGGGGAAGGGGCACACAGCGGAGTTGTGCCCCTCCAAGGAGGACCGCAGCCGCCTGTGCTACAGGTGCGGGCAGCCGGGGCATATTGCCTCGGGCTGCTCGGCACAGGCCCGCTGTGCCGTATGCGCCGACGCCGGACGGAAGGCGACGCACGTGATGGGGGGCCGCCTCTGCAACCCCCCATCCGTCCGCGGGAGAACGCCCCCCATCTCCCGCGGGAGTGGGCGGCAGGTGGCGCCTGAGGCTGGGATGTCCGAATAATGGCCGGACATCCCCGCTTCCTGCAGGCCAACGTCAACCACTCCGCCGGGGCTCAGGACCTTTTCCTGCAGACCATGGTGGAGTGGGACGTGGACGTGGCGGTGGTTGCGGAACCATATTCCGTGCCCTCCCGGCCTAACTGGGCCGGGGATCTGGACGGTTCCGTGGCCATCGTCACGAGGCCTGGCGCCAGCCCCCCACTCGTGTTGAGTGGGAGGGGGGCGGGATACGTGGCGGCGGTTCGGGGAGATTACGCAATCATCGGTGTGTACTTCTCCCCGAACCGCGACCTGCCGGCCTTGGAGCGGCTGCTCGACGCTCTGGGGTCGGCAGTGAGGCGGCTAGCGCCCGCCCAGGTTGTCGTGGCCGGGGACTTCAACGCCAAGTCAACGGCGTGGGGCAACCCGGCCACGGAAGCCAAAGGGCGGAAGGTGGAGGAGTGGGCGCTGGCCGCGGGACTGTCCCTCTTGAACAGGGGGACAGTCCACACGTGCGTGCGGTGGAACGGAGGGTCGGTGGTGGATCTGTCCTTCGCCACCGCGTCCACCGCACGCCGAGTGGAGGGTTGGAGGGTGGAGACGGGGGTGGAGACACTCTCGGACCATCGTTATATCAGGTTCGAGGTGTCTCCAGCCCCCGGGAGTCCGACGATTTCGTCCCGGTGGCGGAGCCGGTTCCCGCGTTGGGCGCTCACCAGGCTCGACCGGGAACTGGCAGAGGAGGCGGCAATAGTCGGCCGCTGGGGCCTCCCGCCAGTGGAGGATTTGGGGGTGGAGCAAGGGGCTGGCCGTCTCTGCGACGCCTTCACGGCGGTGTGCAGGGCGGCCATGCCCAGTGCTGGGCGTCCGCCCCCAAGGCGGGCGGTCTACTGGTGGTCGGCGGAGATTGCCGACCTCCGGGACGTCTGCAACGGGGCGCGTAGAGCGTATACCCGGAGCAGGCGTCGCCGCCCCCGGGACGAAGAAAGGGATGGCCATCTGCACGGTGTATACGTGGAGAGCAGGAGAGCACTGCAGATGGCCATCAGTAGGGCCAAGGAGGGAGCGTGGCAGGAGCTGCTGGAGGGTCTGGATAGGGACCCGTGGGGCCGACCTTACAGAGGAGCGCGGAACAAGATCCGCGCTCAGTCGGCCCCGCTGACGGAGACCCTCCAGCCGGCGCAGTTGGAGAGGATTGTCGGGGAACTTTTCCCCGACAGTCCACGGGGCTACGCTCCCCCGAGGATGGCCCTACGTCGGACGTCGGACTCCAGAGGAGAGGAGGAGGGCGCTCCGCCGCCCGTCACCGACCAGGAGATGGAGGCGGTCGTTGACCGCCTCCGAGGCAAGAAGAGGGCGCCGGGTCCGGACGGGGTGCACGGGAAGGTGCTAGCCTTGGCTCTCGTGCACCTCGGAGACAGGTTCCGGGAGCTCCTCGACTGCTGCTTGCGGTCGGGGTGCTGCCCGGGACCCTTCAGGGTGGGCCGGCTCTGCCTTCTGTTGAAGGGAGACCGGCCCCCGGACTCGGGGTCGGCGGTTCGACCGGTCGTTCTGCTGAACGAGGCGGGCAAGGCCCTGGAGAGGGTTGTCGCCTCCCGCCTCGCTCAGCATTTGGAGGATGGCCCGGGACCGGGCCTCTCGGATGCCCAGTTCGGGTTCCGGGCCAGACGGTCGACCGTCGACGCCATAAGGCGCCTTAGGTCGGTGACGGAGGATGCGGAGCGCGAGGGTAAGGTGGTGGTGGCGGTGTCGCTGGACATCGCCAATGCCTTCAACAGCCTCCCCCACAGTACCATACTGGAGGCCCTCAAATACTTTGAGGTGCCTCCGTACTTGGGGAGACTGTTGAAGGCATACTTGGAGGACAGGGAGGTGTGCTTCGAGGATGCGGGGGGCCGTATGGTCAGGAGGTCTGTCGGGTGCGGGGTCCCGCAGGGGTCTGTTCTGGGCCCCATTCTGTGGGACCTCGCGTACGACTGGGTCCTGCGGGGCCGTCTCCTCCCCGGGATGAGTGTCATCTGCTATGCAGATGACACCCTTGTCACGTCCCGGGGTAAGACCTTTGTGGAGGCGGCGCGGCTGGCCGAAGTCGGAGTAGGACTGGTGGTCAGCCGTATAGAGAGGCTTGGGCTTCGGGTCCGTTTGGAGAAGACCGAGGCCCTCCTCTTCCGCGGGACCGGCAGACGGGGCCCTCCCCCCGGAGCACACCTCCAAATAGGAGGAGAAAGG
The DNA here is from genome assembly GCA_947507595.1 of Pyralis farinalis. Taxonomy (NCBI): domain Eukaryota; kingdom Metazoa; phylum Arthropoda; class Insecta; order Lepidoptera; family Pyralidae; genus Pyralis; species Pyralis farinalis. The sequence goes on along the minus strand of OX382279.1, from coordinate 116,544 downwards.
GTAAGGGTGAGTGCCCAGATGAGTTACCTGGGCCTCACCCTGGACGGACGATGGGCCTTCGGCCCCCACTTCGAGCGGTTGGGGCCGAGGGTCATCAGAGCTGCGGCGGCGCTGGGTCGCCTCCTGCCCAATCTGGGCGGGCCCAGCGCCGCGTGCAGGCGGCTGTACTCCGGCATCTGCCGGAGTATGGCCACGTACGGTGCCCCCATATGGGCGGACGCCCTCTGCGCTCGCAATAGGGCTCAGCTGCGCAGAGCGCAGCGGGTCATAGCGCAGAGGGCGATAAGGGGGTACCGGACGGTGGCGTGGACGGCCGCGACCGCCCTTGCTGGCGACCCGCCCTGGGAGTTGGCGGCGGAGGTGCTCGCCGAGGTGTACGTGTTTGTTGCGGAGAGGAGGAACCTCGGCGAGCGCCCCACGTCGGTGGAGGTGGGGCGGTATCGCCAGCGAGGGCATGAGGAGATGATGCGGAGGTGGGGGGAGGACCTGGCGCAGCCGCGGTACGGAGTCCGCGTTGCGGATGCGCTGCGCCCGGTCCTGGAGGCGTGGATGCGTCGCAGACGCAAACCCCTCACCTTCCGCATGGTGCAGGTGCTCACCGGACATGGATGCTTCGGTGAGTACCTGCACCGGGTCGCGAGGCGCGAGGAGCGGCCAGGCTGCCACGATTGTGGCGCGGCCGAGGACACTGCTCAGCACACCTTGGAGCAGTGTCCCAGGTGGTCTCGGCAGCGCCATGATCTGGTGTCCGCGCTGGGAAGCGCGGACCTCTCGCTCCCGAGCGTGGTCCGCTACATGCTCGGGAGCGACAGTGCCTGGCAGGCGATGGCCTCCTTCTGTGAGACTGTCATGTCCCAGAAGGAGGCCGCGGAGCGGGACAGGGAGGACGATCCGTTGGCTGTCCCGCTCCGGAGACGGCGGACGGGAGTGCGGCGTAGGCGCTACGCGCACCTACTGCCGCCTCCCTAACCTGTGGGACTAGGGGTCAGGCTGGGAACCTGGCCCCATAATGGTCCCGCCGCCGGAGGGGCTGTCCCAATTTGCCGGGATGGCCCCTAGAGAGAAGAAGTCCGGCCCCTGTTGAGGGGCTGGCCAGTCGCAGTGGTGCCCTGTTGCTAACAGATCCGGGGCACCACACCAACGCGGCCGATGGCATTTCGCGGGGTCGTTTAGTGGGTATACCGTCGGACAGCCGACGGGGAGTCCCACACTACCGCCGGAGGCCACCCAGGCACCGGTGGTGTGCGTAATGCATTTTTCCCCGCGTCACAAAAAAAAAAAAAAAAAAAAAAAAAAAAAAAAAAAAAAGGTTAGGTTAGGTTAGGTTAGGTTAGGTTAGGTTAGGTTAGGTTAGGTTAGGTTAGGTTAGGTTAGGTTAGGTTAGGTTAGGTTAGGTTAGGTTAGGTTAGGTTAGGTTAGGTTAGGTTAGGTTAGGTTAGGTTAGGTTAGGTTAGGTTAGGTTAGGTTGGAGGATTTATAGAGTAGTTGGCGTATTGATTTTGAGATTTTTGTGTTTTCTGTTGGTGTTTGTCGTTGTTGTGGGTAGCCCGTGGGAATTTTTTCAAAATTCCCACTGGTTACAATTTGAGGGGGGGGGAAAACTTTTTTCCCGTTTTTGGTGGAATTGGGGGTTCTGTAGGCCCAATAACACGCCCTCAAAAGATTGACGCTCCAGGTCTTCTGGAACCTGGAGAAATAGTAGGCAATACCTTACAGAGAGCACCCTGCTCTATTGGTATTGCCTCTAATTCGGCCGTCCGGAGGCCTGGGGCTGCGGTTTTTGGGGTGCAGCCTGTCTGGGGGGACGGTAGCAGGTCCGTGCTGCTGAGAGGGGGGGTCATGGGGGGGCCTGGGGGGCCCGGGGGGGATGACGTCCCGGAGGGCCCGCGAGGGCAGGGAGTGGACAGCGAGGGCGAGGGATGGGTGGAGACGGACTCCATGGCCGCCACCCTTTCGGAGTCGGAGCTGTTGCGGGGCAAGCGCCTCTTCTCCGGCTCGGAGACCGAGACGCCGGACGAGCGGGCGAAGGTGCCAACTGCCAGGCGCGGCAAGAGGGGCGGCATCGCCCCCAGTCTGGCGAGGGCCCGCAGACAGCTCAAGGAGCGCAAGGAGGAGGCCAAGGAGGCGGCCATCCAGGCGCTCCTGGAGAAGCGGGCCTTCAAGCGCCAAGGTATGGCAGTGGCCGATAGCGCCGAGGGGGTGAGCCCCGAGGCGGTGGAACGTAGCCCCGAAGGGAGAAGCCCTGAGGGGAAGGCGGTGTGCCTGGCCGATGAGGGAGCCGAGGAGCTCCTGGTGAGGGGCGACGGGATGCTGGGCGTCATCCTGGACCTCACCGGCAAGTCGGCCAGCCTAAAGGGCGGGTACGCCGCCAAAATCGCAAAGGCTGCGGGCGGGATCCGAGAAATCCTCGAATCCCTGGTGATGCGCACCGAGACGGAGGAGACCTACCGTCTCCGAGCCGATAACGCTCGGCTGCATCGGGAGGTCTCCTCCCTGAGGGAAGAGGTCCGGGCGCATCGCCTGGAGTTTGAGGAGCTCCGGAAGGAGAAGAAGGCGCAGGTGCCGACGGGCCCGGTGGATCTCCAGACCCTGGAGTCCAACATCGCCCGGCTCGTCGGCAACCTGGTGGACGGCCGGCTCGCCGCGATCGAGTCGCGCCTGCCTCCTCCGGTGGTCGCCCGTCCGCCATTGGCGGGCGACAACTCTGCGGTGGCGAGGGCAGCGAGGGCTGCCATCGAGAGTGCAGGTCGGCCGGCGACTAAGCCGAAGAAGGTGAATGCGCCGGCCGAGCTCGAGGTACGCCCTCGGGCAAGACCGGCCACCGGAACGGGTCCCGCCCGCAGTGGGGCCCCGCAGGAGACGTGGACGAGCTTCGGCCCGTCCACATCAAGGGCGAAGCCGGCCGCGGTGACGCCGTCGCCAGCGGCAGGGGCCACCGAGGTCCCGAAGGAGGCGTGGACCGACGTGGTCCGCCGCAGGCCGCGAAAGACTGCGGCCCCTGCGACTCCTGCGGCGCCAGCGCCCGCCAAGGCGTCAGCCAATGCTCCCGCAGGCAGGGAGGAGGGCAGAAAGCCCAAAGTGGTGCTCCCCGGCTCCACGGCCGTAATCCTGAAGTTACGGCCGGAGGCAGCCCAAGGGGGCGCGTCTTATGCCTCGGCCCTGCTTAAGGCCGAGCGGGAGGTGGATCTGGGGGAGCTGGGAATCGGCTCGCTCCGGATACGAAAGTCGGCGACCGGAGCGAGGCTGATTGAGGTCCCCGGCTCCACCAGCCACGAGAAGGCTGACGCCTTGGCGGCCAAATTAACGGCCGCCCTGTCCGGCGTTGTTGAAGTGTCCAGGCCCATGAAGTGCGCGGAGTTCCGCCTCACGGGTCTGGACGACGCCGCTACGGTACAGCGGGTCCAGGTTGCGGTCGCGCGCGAAGGGGGCTGCACCCCGGAGCAGGTCCGGGTGGGCGAAATCCGCCCGGACTGGCGGAATTCCAGTTCCGCCCTGATGCGCTGCCCGCTCACGGCAGCGAAGAAGCTGCTCGAGCTGGGCAGTATCGGGGTGGGCTGGAGTCGGGTGCAGCTCCACTTGCTGGAGGCGCGCCCCATGCACTGTTTCAAGTGCATGGGGAAGGGGCACACAGCCGAGCTGTGCCCCTCGAAGGAGGACCGCAGCCGGTTGTGTTACCGGTGCGGGCAGCCGGGGCACATCGCCTCCGGCTGTTCGGCCCAGGCCCGCTGTGCCGTTTGCGCCGACGCCGGGCGTAGGGCGACCCATGTGATGGGGGGCCGTTTGTGCAACCCCCCATCCATCCGCGGGAGAACGTCCCCCATCTCCCGCGGGAGTGGGCGGCAGAAGGCGCCGGAGGCTAGGATGTCCGAGTAATGGCCGGACATCCTCGCTTCCTGCAGGCCAACGTCAACCACTCCGCCGGGGCTCAGGACCTTTTCCTGCAGACCATGGCGGAGTGGGACGTGGACGTGGCGGTGGTTGCGGAACCATATTCCGTGCCCTCCCGGCCTAACTGGGCCGGGGATCTGGACGGTTCCGTGGCCATCGTCACGAGGCCTGGCGCCAGCCCCCCACTCGTGGTGTGGGGGAGGGGTGGCGGATACGTGGCGGCGGTTCGGGGAGAGTACGCAATCATCGGTGTGTACTTCTCCCCGAACCGAGACCTGCCGGCCCTGGAGCAGCTGCTCGATGCTCTGGGGTCGGCAGTGAGGCGGCTAGCGCCCGCCCAGGTTATCGTGGCCGGGGACTTCAACGCCAAATCCACGGCGTGGGGCAGCCCGGCCACGGAAGCCAAAGGGCGGAAAGTGGAGGAGTGGGCGCTGGCCGCGGGACTGTCCCTCTTGAATAGGGGGACAGTCCACACGTGCGTGCGGTGGAACGGAGGATCGGTGGTGGATCTGTCCTTCGCCACCGCGTCCACCGCACGCCGAGTGGAGGGTTGGAGGGTGGAGACGGGGGTGGAGACACTCTCGGACCATCGCTACATCAGGTTCGAGGTGTCTCCAGCCCCCGGGAGTCCGACTACTTCGTCCCGGTGGCGGAGCCGGTTCCCGCGTTGGGCGCTCACCAGGCTCGACCGGGAACTGGCTGAGGAGGCGGCCATTGTCGGCCGCTGGGGCCTCCCGCTAATGGAGGATATGGACGCCGAGGAGGGGGCTGGTCGTCTCTGCGACGCCTTCACGGCGGTTTGCAGGGCGGCCATGCCCAGCGTTGGGCGTCCGCCTCCGAGGCGGGCGGTCTACTGGTGGTCGGCTGAGATAGCCGACCTCCGGGACGCCTGCAACGGGGCGCGTAGGGCGTATACTCGGAGCAGGCGTCGCCGCCCCCGGGACGAAGGGAGAGATGGCCATCTGCACGGCATATACGTGGAGAAGAAGAGGGCCTTGCAGATGGCCATAAGTAGGGCCAAGGAGGGAGCGTGGCAGGAGCTGCTGGAGGGCCTAGACAGGGACCCGTGGGGCCGACCCTACAGAGGGGCGCGGAACAAAATCCGCGCTCAGTCGGCCCCACTGACGGAGACCCTCCAGCCGGCCTTGTTGGAGAGGGTTGTCGGGGAGCTCTTCCCCGACACCCCACGGGGCTACGCTCCCCCGAGGATGGCCCTACAGTCGGACTCCAGAGGAGAGGAGGAGGGCGCTCCGCCGCCCGTCACCGACCAGGAGATGGAGGCGGTCGTTGACCGCCTCCGAGGCAAGAAAAGGGCGCCGGGTCCGGACGGGGTGCACGGGAGGGTGCTGGCATTGGCCCTCGTGCACCTCGGGGACAGGTTCCGGGAGCTCCTCGACTGCTGCTTGCGGTCGGGGTGCTGCCCGGGACCCTTCAGGGTGGGCCGGCTCTGCCTTCTGCTGAAGGGAGACCGGCCCCCGGACTCGGGGTCGGCGGTTCGACCGGTCGTTCTGCTGAACGAGGCGGGGAAGGCCCTCGAAAGGGTCGTCGCTTCCCGCCTCGCTCAGCACTTGGAGGATGGCCCGGGACCGGGCCTATCGGATGCCCAGTTCGGGTTCCGGGCCAGACGGTCGACCGTCGACGCCATTAGGCGCCTAAGGTCGGTGACGGAGGATGCGGAGCGCGAGGGAGATGTGGTGGTGGCGGTGTCTTTAGACATCGCCAACGCCTTCAACAGCCTCCCCCACAGTACCATACTGGAGGCCCTCAAATACTTTGGGGTGCCTCCGTACTTGGGGAGGCTGTTGAAGGCGTATTTGGAGGACAGGGAGGTGCGCTACGAGGACGCGAGGGGCCAGATGGTCAGAAGGCGCGTCGTGTGCGGTGTCCCACAGGGGTCCGTTCTGGGCCCCATTCTGTGGGACCTCGCATACGACTGGGTCCTGCGGGGCCGTCTCCTCCCCGGGATGGGCGTCATCTGCTATGCAGATGACACCCTCGTCACATCCCGGGGCAAGACCTTCGTGGAGGCGGCGCGGCTGGCCGAAGTCGGTGTAGGACTGGTGGTCAGCCGCATAGAGAGGCTTGGGCTTCGGGTCCGTTTGGATAAAACCGAGGCCCTCCTCTTCCGCGGGACCGGCAGGCGGGGCCCCCCCTCGGGAGCGCACCTCCAAATAGGAGGACAGCGAATAAGGGTGAGTGCCCAGATGAGCTACCTGGGCCTCACCCTGGACGGGAGATGGACCTTCGGCCCCCACTTCGAGCGGTTGGGGCCGAAGGTCATCAGAGCTGCGGCGGCGCTGGGCCGTCTCCTGCCCAATTTGGGCGGGCCCAGCGCCGCGTGCAGACGGCTGTACTCCGGCATCTGCCGGAGTATGGCGACGTACGGTGCCCCCATATGGGCGGACGCCCTCTGCGCTCGCAACAAGGCTCAGCTGCGCAGAGCGCAGCGGGTCATAGCGCAGAGGGCGATTAGGGGGTACCGTACGGTAGCCTGGACGGCCGCGACCGCCCTCGCTGGCGACCCGCCCTGGGAGTTGGTGGCGGAGGTGCTCGCCGAGGTGTACGCGTTTGTCGCCGAGAGGAGGAGCCTCGGCGAGCGCCCCACGTCTGTGGAGGTGGGGCGGTATCGCCAGCGAGGGCATGAGGAGATGATGCGGAGGTGGGGGGAGGACCTGGCGCAGCCGCGGTACGGAGTCCGCGTTGCGGACGCGCTGCGCCCGGTCCTGGAAGCGTGGATGCGTCGTAGACGCAAACCCCTCACCTTCCGCATGGTGCAGGTGCTCACCGGGCATGGGTGCTTCGGTGAGTACTTGCACCGGGTCGCGAGGCGGGAGGAGCGGCCAGGCTGCCACGATTGTGGCGCGGCCGAGGACACTGCTCAGCACACCTTGGAGCAGTGTCCCAGGTGGTCTCGGCAGCGCCATGATCTGGTGTCCGCGCTCGGAAGCGCGGACCTCTCGCTCCCGAGCGTGGTCCGCTACATGCTCGGGAGCGACAGGGCCTGGCAGGCGGTGGCCTCCTTCTGTGAGACTGTCATGTCCCAGAAGGAGGCCTCGGAGCGGGACAGGGAAGATGATCCCGTGGCTGTCCCGCTCCGGAGACGGCGGACGGGAGTGCGGCGGAGGCGCTACGCGCACCTCCTGCCGCCTCCCTAACCTGTGGGACTAGGGGTCAGGCTGGGAACCTGGCCCCATAACGGTCCCGCCGCCGGAGGGGCTGTCCCAATTTGCCGGGACGGCCCCTAGAGAGAAGAAGTCCGGCCCCTTTTGAGGGGCTGGCCAGTCGCAGTGGTGCCCTGTTGCTGACAGATCCGGGGCACCACACCAACGCGGCCGATGGCATTTCGCGGGGTTGTTTAGTGGGTATACCGTCGGACAGCCGACGGGGAGTCCCACACTACCACCGGAGGCCACCCAGGCACCGGTGGTGTGCGTAACGCATTTTTCCCCGCGTCACAAAAAAAAAAAAAAAAAAAAAAAAAAAAAAAAAAAAAAAAAAAAAAAAAGGTTAGGTTAGGTTAGGTTAGGTTAGGTTAGGTTAGGTTAGGTTAGGTTAGGTTAGGTTAGGTTAGGTTAGGTTAGGTTAGGTTAGGTTAGGTTAGGTTAGGTTAGGTTAGGTTAGGTTAGGTTAGGTTAGGTTAGGTTAGGTTAGGTTAGGTTAGGTTAGGTTAGGTTAGGTTAGGTTAGGTTAGGTTAGGTTAGGTTAGGTTAGGTTAGGTTAGGTTAGGTTAGGTTAGGTTAGGTTAGGTTAGGTTAGGTTAGGTTAGGTTAGGTTAGGTTAGGTTAGGTTAGGTTAGGTTAGGTTGTTTGGTTTTTGGAGGATTTATAGAGTAATTGGAGTATTGATTTGGAGATTTTTGTGTTTTCTGTTGGTGTTTGTCGTTGTTGTGGGTAGCCCGTGGGAATTTTTTCGAAATTCCCACTGGTTACAATTTGAGGGGGGGGGAAAACTTTTTTCCCGTTTTTGGTGGAATTGGGGGTTTTGTAGGCCCAATAACACGCCCTCAAAGAATTGACGCTCCAGGTCTTCTGGAACCTGGGGAAATAGTAGGCAATACCTTACAGAGAGCACCCTGCTCTATTGGTATTGCCTCTAATTCGGCCGTCCGGAGGCCTGGGGCTGCGGTTTTTGGGGTGCAGCCTGTCTGGGTGGACGGTAGCAGGTCCGTGCTGTTGAGAGGGGGGGTCATGGGGGGGCCTGGGGGGCCCGGGCGGGATGACGTCCCGGAGGGCCCGCGAGGGCAGGGGGTGGACAGCGAGGGCGAGGGATGGGTGGAGACGGACTCCATGGCCGCCACCCTTTCGGAGTCGGAGCTGTTGCGGGGCAAGCGCCTCTTCTCCGGCTCGGAGACCGAGACGCCGGACGAGCGGGCGAAGGTGCCAACTGCCAGGCGCGGCAAGAGGGGCGGCATCGCCCCCAGTCTGGCGAGGGCCCGCAGACAGCTCAAGGAGCGCAAGGAGGAGGCCAAGGAGGCGGCCATCCAGGCGCTCCTGGAGAAGCGGGCCTTCAGGCGCCAAGGAGGGGCAGTGGCCGATAGCGCCGAGGGGGTGAGCCCCGAGGCGGTGGAACGTAGCCCCGAAGGGAGAAGCCCTGAGGGGAAGGCGGTGTGCCTGGCCGATGAGGGAGCCGAGGAGCTCCTGGTGAGGGGCGACGGGATGCTGGGCGTCATCCTGGACCTCACCGGCAAGTCGGCCAGCCTAAAGGGTGGGTACGCCGCCAAGATTGCCAAGGCTGCGGGCGGGATTCGAGAGATCCTCGAATCCCTGGTGATGCGCACGGAGACGGAGGAGACCTACCGTCTCCGAGCCGACAACGCTCGGCTGCATCGGGAGGTCTCCTCCCTGAGGGAAGAGGTCCGGGCGCATCGCCTGGAGTTTGAGGAGCTCCGAAAGGAGAAGAAGGCGCAGGGACCGACGGGCCCGGTGGACCTCCAGACCCTGGAGGCCAACATCGCCCGGCTCGTCGGCAACCTGGTTGACGGTCGGCTAGCCGCGATCGAGTCGCGCCTGCCTCCTCCGGTTGTCGCCCGTCCGCCATTGGCGGGCGACAGCTCTGCGGTGGCGAGGGCCGCGAGGGCGGCCATCGAGGGCGCGGGTCGGCCGGTGACGACGCCGAGAAAGGCGAACGCGCCGGCCGAGCTTGAGGTGCGCCCTCAGGCGCGACCGGCCACCGGATCGGGCTCCGCCCGCAGCAGTGCCCGCAAGGAGTCGTGGACGAGCTTCGGCCCGTCCACATCAGGGGCAAGGCCGGCCGCGGTGACGCCGCCGGCAGAGGCACGGACCACCCAGGTCCAAATGGAGGCGTGGACCGATGTGGTCCGCCGCAAGCCGCGGAAGGCCGCGGCCCCTGCGACTCCGGCGGCACCTGCGCCGCCCTCCAGGGCGTCGGCACCTCCTGCTCGAGCGGGAATGGACGAGGGCCGCAAGGCCAAGGTGGTGCTCCCCGGCTCCACGGCCGTAATCTTGAAGTTACGGCCGGAGGCAGCCACGGGGGGGGCCACGTATGCCTCGGCCCTACTAAGGGCCGAGCAGGAGGTGAATCTGGGGGAGCTGGGGATCGGCTCGCTCCGGATTAGGAAGTCGGCGACCGGAGCGAGGCTCATTGAGGTCCCCGGCTCCTCGAGCCATGATAAGGCTGACGCCCTGGCGGCGAAACTGACGGCGGCTCTGTCTGGCGTTGCGGAGGTCTCCAGGCCGGTGAAGTGCGCGGAGTTCCGGATCACCGGTCTGGATGACGCCGCCACTGTACAGCGGGTACAGGTTGCGGTCGCTCGCGAGGGGGGCTGCGCCCCCGAGCAGGTCCGGGTGGGCGAAATCCGCCCGGACTGGCGGGGCTCCGGCTCCGCCCTGATGCGCTGCCCGGTGACGGCAGCGAAAAAGCTGCTCGAGCGGGGCAGTGTCGGGGTGGGTTGGAGCAGGGCGCAGCTCCACTTGCTGGAGGCGCGCCCCATGTACTGTTACAAGTGCATGGGGAAGGGGCACACCGCTGAGCTGTGCCCCTCCAAGGAGGACCGCAGCCGGTTGTGTTACCGGTGCGGGCAGCCGGGGCACATCGCCTCGGGCTGCTCGGCCCAGGCCCGCTGTGCAGTGTGCGCAGACGCCGGCAGGAAGGCCACACACGTGATGGGGGGCCGTCTCTGCAACCCCCCATCCGTCCGCGGGAGAACGCCCCCCATCTCCCGCGGGAGTGGGCGGCAGGTGGCGCCTGAGGCTGGGATGTCCGAGTAATGGCCGGACATCCCCGCTTCCTGCAGGCCAACGTCAACCACTCCGCCGGGGCTCAGGACCTTTTCCTGCAGACCATGGCGGAGTGGGACGTGGACGTGGCGGTGGTTGCGGAACCATATTCCGTGCCCTCCCGGCCTAACTGGGCCGGGGATCTGGACGGTTCCGTGGCCATCGTCACGAGGCCTGGCGCCAGCCCCCCACTCGTGGTGTGGGGGAGGGGTGGCGGATACGTGGCGGCGGTTCGGGGAGAGTACGCAATCATCGGTGTGTACTTCTCCCCGAACCGCGACCTGCCGGCCCTGGAGCAGCTGCTCGATGCTCTGGGGTCGGCAGTGAGGCGGCTAGCGCCCGCCCAGGTTATCGTGGCCGGGGACTTCAACGCCAAATCCACGGCGTGGGGCAACCCGGCCACGGAAGCCAAAGGGCGGAAAGTGGAGGAGTGGGCGCTGGCCGCGGGACTGTCCCTCTTGAATAGGGGGACAGTCCACACGTGCGTGCGGTGGAACGGAGGATCGGTGGTGGATCTGTCCTTCGCCACCGCGTCCGCCGCACGCCGAGTGGAGGGTTGGAGGGTGGAGACGGGGGTGGAGACACTCTCGGACCATCGCTACATCAGGTTCGAGGTGTCTCCAGCCCCCGGGAGTCCGACGATTTCGTCCCGGTGGCGGAGCCGGTTCCCGCGTTGGGCGCTCACCAGGCTCGACCGGGAACTGGCACAGGAGGCGGCCATTGTCGGCCGCTGGGGCCTCCCGCCAGTGGAAGATTTGGGGGTGGAGCAAGGGGCTGGCCGTCTCTGCGACGCCTTCACGGCGGTGTGCAGGGCGGCCATGCCCAGTGTTGGGCGTCCGCCCCCAAGGCGGGCGGTCTACTGGTGGTCGGCGGAGATAGCCGACCTCCGGGGCGCCTGCAACGGGGCGCGTAGAGCGTACACCCGGAGCAGGCGTCGCCGCCCCCGGGACGAAGAAAGGGATGGCCGTCTGCACGGCGTCTACGTGGAGAGTAGGAGAGCCTTGCAGATGGCCATCAGTAGGGCCAAGGAGGGAGCGTGGCAGGAGCTGCTGGAGGGCCTGGATCGGGACCCGTGGGGCCGACCTTACAGAGGAGCGCGGAACAAGATCCGCGCTCAGTCGGCCCCACTGACGGAGACCCTCCAGCCAGCGCTGTTGGAGAGGATTGTCGGGGAACTTTTCCCCGACAGTCCACGGGGCTACGCTCCCCCGAGGATGGCCCTACGTCGTACGTCGGACTCCAGAGGAGAGGAGGAGGGCGCTCCGCCGCCCGTCACCGACCAGGAGATGGAGGCGGTCGTTGACCGCCTCCGAGGCAAAAAGAGGGCGCCGGGTCCGGACGGGGTGCACGGGAAGGTGCTAGCGTTGGCTCTCGTGCACCTCGGAGACAGGTTCCGGGAGCTCCTCGACTGCTGCTTGCGGTCGGGGTGCTGCCCGGGAACCTTCAGGGTGGGCCGGCTCTGCCTTCTGTTGAAGGGAGACCGGCCCCCGGACTCGGGGTCGGCGGTTCGACCGGTCGTTCTGCTGAACGAGGCGGGCAAGGCCCTGGAGAGGGTTGTCGCCTCCCGCCTCGCTCAGCATTTGGAGGATGGCCCGGGACCGGGCCTATCGGATGCCCAGTTCGGGTTCCGGGCCAGACGGTCGACCGTCGACGCCATTAGGCGCCTAAGGTCGGTGACGGAGGATGCGGAGCGCGAGGGAGATGTGGTGGTGGCGGTGTCTCTGGACATCGCCAACGCCTTCAACAGCCTCCCCCACAGTACCATACTGGAGGCCCTCAAGTACTTTGGGGTGCCTCCGTACTTGGGGAGGCTGTTGAAGGCGTATCTTGAGGACAGGGAGGTGCGCTACGAGGACGCGAGGGGCCAGATGGTCAGAAGGCGTGTCGTGTGCGGTGTCCCACAGGGGTCCGTTCTGGGCCCCATTCTGTGGGACCTCGCATACGACTGGGTCCTGCGGGGCCGTCTCCTCCCCGGGATGAGTGTCATCTGCTATGCAGATGACACCCTCGTCACATCCCGGGGTAAGACCTTCATGGAGGCGGCGCGGCTGGCCGAAGTCGGAGTAGGACTGGTGGTCAGCCGCATAGAGAGGCTTGGGCTTCGGGTCCGGTTGGACAAAACCGAGGCCCTCCTCTTCCGCGGGACCGGCAGGCGGGGCCCCCCCTCGGGAGCGCACCTCCAGATAGGAGGAGTGAGGGTTAGGGTGAGTGCCCAGATGAGTTATCTGGGCCTCACCCTGGACGGGAGATGGACCTTCGGCCCCCACTTCGAGCGGTTGGGGCCGAGGGTCATCAGAGCTGCGGCGGCGCTGGGTCGCCTCCTGCCCAATCTGGGCGGGCCCAGCGCCGCGTGCAGGCGGCTGTACTCCGGCATCTGCCGGAGTATGGCCACGTACGGCGCCCCCATATGGGCGGACGCCCTCTGCGCTCGCAATAGGGCTCAGCTGCGCAGAGCGCAGCGGGTCATAGCGCAGAGGGCGATAAGGGGGTACCGTACGGTGGCGTGGACGGCCGCGACCGCCCTTGCTGGCGACCCGCCCTGGGAGTTGGCGGCGGAGGTGCTCGCCGAGGTGTATGTGTTTGTTGCGGAGAGGAGGAACCTCGGCGAGCGCCCCACATTGGAAGAGGTGGGGCGGTATCGCCAGCGAGGGCAGGCAGAGATGATGCGGAGGTGGGGGGAGGACCTGGCGCAGCCGCGGTATGGTGTCCGCGTTGCGGATGCGCTGCGCCCGGTCCTGGAGGCGTGGATGCGTCGCAGACGCAAACCCCTTACCTTCCGCATGGTGCAGGTGCTCACCGGACATGGATGCTTCGGTGAGTACCTGCACCGGGTCGCGAGGCGGGAGGAGCGGCCAGGCTGCCACGATTGTGGCGCGGCCGAGGACACTGCTCAGCACACCTTGGAGCAGTGTCCCAGGTGGTCTCGGCAGCGCCATGACCTGGTGTCCGCGCTGGGAAGCGCGGACCTCTCGCTCCCGAGCGTGGTCCGCTGCATGCTCGGGAGCGACAGTGCCTGGCAGGCGATGGCCTCCTTCTGTGAGACTGTCATGTCCCAGAAGGAGGCCGCGGAGCGGGACAGGGAGGACGACCCGTTGGCTGTCCCGCTCCGGAGACGGCGGACGGGAGTGCGGCGGAGGCGCTACGCGCACCTCCTGCCGCCTCCCTAACCTGTGGGACTAGGGGTCAGGCTGGGAACCTGGCCCCATAATGGTCCCGCCGCCGGAGGGGCTGTCCCAATTTGCCGGGATGGCCCCTAGATTGGAGAAGTCCGGCCCCTTCTGAGGGGCTGGCCAGTCGCAGTGGTGCCCTGTTGCTGACAGATCCGGGGCACCACACCAACGCGGCCGATGGCATTTCGCGGGGTCGTTTAGTGGGTATACCGTCGGACAGCCGACGGGGAGTCCCACACTACCGCCGGAGGCCACCCAGGCACCGGTGGTGTGCGTAATGCATTTTTCCCCGCGTCACAAAAAAAAAAAAAAAAAAAAAGGTTAGGTTAGGTTAGGTTAGGTTAGGTTAGGTTAGGTTAGGTTAGGTTAGGTTTTTTTTTTTTTTTTATTTTTTTTTTTTTTTTTTTTTTTTTTTTTTTTTTTTTTTTTTTTTTTTTTTCCTTCTACCTCCAACATAATCGGAGCCTATGTTATCGAATCACTTGCATACTATTTCTCGCATTTGCTACTTCTCGTACGTTCATGCTGCATACTATTTCCTGTCATACATCATCTTTTGTACCTTGATGGGTGGGTCTCCCAACTAACACCTAAGACTGTAACATCTATGCCTTATCTATTCTTGAGGGGTAACAAAATTACACGTTGTCTTTATTTTATTTTTACATTGCTGCGGATCTTGTTACAATGTCTTACTTACTATTTCCTAATCTACAACAATACAACTACAATATTACGGTTTTCTATCTTATATACTTTTAATGCTTTCTAATAATATTCTCAGATATTATAAAAAACATCATTTACTTATCTCTAGGTCTTATTTCTATTTTTTACAACCTTTACAATTCCGATGCAATATTGTAGGAACTTTACAACTTTTTTACTGTGCATAATCTCCGTCACATTCTCGATCGTTATGTCCATTGCTATCTCCTCTGCAATACTCTGTCTCGCCGCCGCGTGCACTGGGCAGTCGAAGATTAGATGGGGCACCGTTTCCCTTTGGTCCGCGTCGCAGAGGCATGATGGACTCTCCTTGCACTTGAAGCGATACAAGTACTCGGAGAATCCACCATGCCCCGTCAGCAGCTGGGTCGTTTCGCTGCTGGTGGCGAATCTTTTTGTTATGCTATATGCCACCTTTACGTTCGGAAGGAACAGCCTGGTGATGCCTGCGGTCTCGCCCGTGGTGTATCTCCTGTTCCATTCCTCAAGGGTCACCCTACGTATGTTCCCCTTGACGAATGAAACAGGATACGCGTCGTAATTCGGCTTGCGCTTCAGATATAGGGCCGCCTCCTTGGCCAATGTGTCCGCCCTCTCGTTGCCTTCCATCCCGGCGTGGGCTTTAATCCAGGTCAGAGCTAATTCTTTACCTTGCTTGTGCAACTTGTTGATATTAGCCCTGGCCTGTACCGCTAGCGGGTGGAGGCATACGGGGTTTTTAACCGTAAGGAGGGCGGCCATGGAGTCGGAAAATATTCCGTACGAGGCAGCCCTCATCTTCAACGCTTCTTTCGTCGCCTCAGCTATCGCGAGCAGCTCGGCCTGGTATACAGTGCAGTATCGCGGCAGGGCCAGCCTGATGCTTCTGATCTCTGCGGCGTCTTTCCATATGGAGAGAGCCGCACCGACTTTTCCCTCCAGTTTGCTCCCATCGGTAAAGATGGAAATTTCTGGTTTGTTTAGAGCATCAAGCTGACCCTGATCCGCGACGACCACTAGCTCCATGCCGATGCGCTCCGCTGGGTGAGGCAACTCCAGTGCCGAAGCCATTTTTTCTACTTTGCCTCCGCACAGGTCTGGGCGCGATTCCCCTTTCTTCGCCTTATATAACTCTGCTGCCTCTTGGACTCTCAGGTCGAGAGGCAGCAGTCCGGCCAGTATAAGCGCCGAGTTTAAGGACACTGTGCGGTAGGCTTTGCAGACCTTTTGGGCGATCCCGCGTTGCACCACCTCCAGCTGTTTCCTAATCCCTATTTTGGTGGCGGCTGTTCCCCAAACGGCCGCTGCGTACATCACCACCGGTTCGACTGTTGCCACGTAAATGAGTTTAATAACGTCCGGATTTAACCCCCAGCTGGTCCTTGCCGCCCTGCATAGTTGTTTGTAGACCCCAATGGCTCTCCTGCAGGCGTTCGCGACGTGCCCATTGAAGGTCAGTTTGTCGTCGATGGTGACACCCAGTATCTTCAATTCTCTGAACATATTTATGTCGGTCCCCCCCATCTCGAGGCGTGGGGTGTCGTACTTAAGTCTTCGTGTTATGACCATAGCCTTGGTTTTTGAAGGACCGAACACTAATTTATTTTGTACACCCCACTCCCCGACATGTCGTAGCGCGACATTTGCATGCCTCTCTATCTCTGCTGTTGTGTCACCATCGAAGACCAACACGACGTCGTCGGCAAACGCCTGGCAGTAGCACCCCAATTTATCCAAGCCTACTAGGAGGGGATCCAAGAGCATATTCCAGAGAATCGGACCCCCTATCGAGCCCTGGACGCAGCCCTTCTGCGTCGCCCTGCAACACTCCTCCCCGGCGTATCTCACCCTGACTCTCCTGTCACGGAGGTAACTGTCTATGGTCCTCCTCAAGTTCCAAGGACACTTTTCCTCAGCCAAGCGAACTCTTATTTTTGGCCACCAAGCGTTATCGAAGGCCCCCTCTATATCCAGCGACACGAGTGTGACAATTTTCTTTTGTCCCAGTTTCTCCCGGATATGTGTCACTAGTGTATAGAGGGAGTCCTCTGTACTACGCTGGGGCATGAATCCGTATTGGCGGGTACTCATCCTTGGTAGAAGATAAAACTTGAGGCGGGCCACAAGCAGCTTCTCCAAAATCTTACCGAGTATCGGCAGTAACCCGATCGGTCGGTAAGACTTCGGATTGGTGTACTGGCTCCGGTCCGGCTTTCTGAGCACAATTACAACAGCCTCTTTCCACTCTCTGGGGAAATGGCAGTACTCTAGACATTTGTTCAGGAGAGCCAGGAAGAGCTCCGGGTCACATGCAATAGCTTGGGAGCAGATGTCGGCGGTGAGGCCATCCCCCCCGGGGGCCTTCCTTACATTGAAAGATTCGCTTACAGCCTTGAGCTCCGCCATTGTGAACGGCGGGTCGCAGGACTCATCTTGATTCCCGTCGTTCACTTTGTCCGCTTTTGCCCTGATATTGGCATGGTAAGCCGAGTCTTCTGTCGCGTTATCCCCGGGGTAGAATGCCTCCGCCAGATATTGCACTGAGGCCTTCGCATCCAGGACTCTGTCGTCCTTGACAAGCATGGGGTCCTCTTCCCTCCTAGTTGTTCTGCCTATTACTCTATAGATCCCCTCCCATACCCCCTCCTTATCCTGCTTTTCACAGAAGCTCTTCCAGCTTCCGACCTGTGCTTTTGCAGCCTCTGACTCATACTCTTCTTTTTGTTTCAGGTACTCTTCTACGACCTTCGACCTCCTGGCTGGAGCGGCGCAACGGATTCTGCGCTTCTTGGTGGCGACCTCTTTTTTCAGATTGTCGAGCTGCTCGGACCACCACGGGACGGTAAGATCTTCGGTATGTTTCTTTGGAGGAATCGACAGCGCGCTTGCTTGTTTGATTATTTCCGTGTATTCGGCGATAGCTGAGTCTAGTTCTTCTACGCTGCCGATTCCACCAATTTTCTCTTTTGTGAATTGTTTGTCTTCCAGTGTTTGAGCAAATGTGTTTCGGAATTTGGCCCAATCGGCTTTTTTAGTGTTGTATGCCCTTGTGGTCCTGTTTATTTTGATTCCCTTTGCCCTTTGCATCCTGACTGAGAATGATATCCCGTTGTGGTCCGAGCTTGTCAAACCCTCTTCAACCCTCCAATCGTCCACCAGGTCTATAAGGTCGGTCGAGCTCATAGTTACGTCGACGTGACTGGTAAAGCGCTGCTGTCCCCTGATGGTGTCGAAGGTCGGAATTTCCCCTGTGTTGAGTATGTTCAGGCTCATCTCGGCTGCGGCGCCCAACAGCTCCTCTCCCCTGTGGTTCGTGCTCGGACTCCCCCACCACGTACTTTTGGCATTCGTGTCTCCTCCTACAATCCATTTCTTTGTCCTTATTGTGGATTTTATTCTTTTGAGGTGGTCTAGATACGGTTCCAAAGGTTGGTCAGGCTCAAAGTATATAGAAACCAGTACTATCTCCCAGACACCGGTTTGGACTCCTAGAACCACGATGTTGTTTGTCGTCAGGTCTGGATGTTGTACGACCTTCAAGTCCTTATTAAAAACCGCTATGGCGGCTTTGACGACTCCTTGGTCCTCCCCGGTGCTCTGGAAGATCCTGACCCCCCTTCGGCCCCTTATACACCTCCCTCCTCCGACATAGGGTTCCTGGAGGAGTGCCACCGCCGTCCCTCTCCTGTCTGCCTCAACGAAAAACTCCTCCATTGCCAGCTTTTTCCGTTGCAGGTTGGCCTGTAGGAATTTGTACGCGGTAGGTTTGCCGTGGGAGCCCTTAGCAGTACGCCACAGTCGATCGCGCCAGCCGGTCCCACTTACGCCTTACCGGGCACTCGGAGCTGAAGGCGTTGTGCGAGGTGTTGTCCATCCCCGCCCTAGTGCAGTTCCTGCAGGTTGGCGGTTCCCCAGTCATCCTTTCGCTGCAGTCGGCCCTCAAATGGGGGCCGCCGCAGTGGCTGCACAAATCCGCAGCTTCCTTGCAGAACCGCTTCCCGTGCCCGTACCCCAAGCAACGGGTGCACTGCACCAAGGGCGAGTGGTCTTCCACCTTTATCCGCTGGAGATCAATTCTAGCGTACCCCTTGTCCGTCAGCCTCCTCCAGATGGTCGGGGAAGCGCTGACTATTATGTGACAGGCATGTGGATTCCGCGTCTTCTTCCGATATTTGATCTCCAGTCTACGGTCTTGCGGCTTCAGGTCTTGGAAGATCCCCGGATTTTGGTTGCTTAGGGCCCTAGTTACGTCCTCGTCGGTGTTTATCTGGAAGACATCCTTCAGTATCAGCAGAGGGTCCCTATTTTTTACTTCTTCCACGACTAGGTCCGTCCCCACCCTTTCCAGTTTTTCCTTCACTTTATTTCTGTCGTCCTCAGTTTTAAAGCCCATTATGATCTTCCTGTCTTTGGCCTTACGGACTTTTTCCACTTTGACCCACCCCTCTTTTGCTTCCACCGCTTTCCTTACCTTTTCCAGGACTTCTTCCCCTGTCTCGGTTTCCACCCTCGAGGTAATCACCACTGAGTGCAGGGTGTTGCGCTTTGGCGGCGACCCCCCCGCGGCCGCCGCCACCGTGGCGTATGTCCGGTCTCTGGAGGTGTATTCCCTTTGGGTTTCGAGAAGCGTCTTGAGCTCCTCCATGTGCCTTGTATTGTCCATCATGAGGATTGTGTGTCTACGAAGCTCTTCTTTCAATGTTGGGTCTTGGTATTCAGAGGGGGGATCTTCGTTGGTTGGTTTCTCAGGCCCGCAGCTTTTCTCCTGTCCCTTTTCATCTTTTGGGCCTTTCCTTTTTATTTCGGCCTCTGCCTCCTTTACCAGCTGATACAGCCTCTCTAGTGACTCTACCACCGCCGCCTTGATCTCGTTTTTAGTATTCCGCGAGTTGTTAATGTGGAGTTTTGCTTTATTTAGGCAAGCTCTCGCCTCCACTGTACGGTCCATTGGCTGCTTCTTCGGCGGGCTGCGGGCGTCGGTCGAGAGTCCGCGTCTTTCGGCTGTCCTCGTATTTGGTGAGACACGCGTTCCCTGTTTCTCCTTATCGGGACCTGCCCGAGTCGTCTTTTGCGCCACAGGGGGCGTGGTCTCAGGTTTGGCGGCCTCCCATTCGCCAATGCTTCTCCTTACGTTGGAGGTGGTCGGCCTCGCCAGTTGTGTGGGCGATTTGTCTACACTGCTTGTCTTTGATGGAGTCCGCATGGCCGCAAACATGTTGGAGGTATGCATCCAATGGTTGTAATAACAACACTAGTATCGGATCTGTAAAAGTTGTAAAATTTGTCAATCTTAACCTATGAGCCGTTACTGAAAACAGTAACAGCGCCTTATGTCTAACTTAATTCTAGGTTACTCCACCAGGAGGGTACTATAGTGCTGGCGTAGACCCTGCTCAAGCAGAGCCTATGGTCAGTGTTCGCACGTATTAATTTTGGTGACTCTATGTAGAGCCGCGGTCTAGTTTCCCTTGTAGTGGGTAGATCTTAGCCTGCTCTATCACCTATCGAAAACCGCGTCTCGATAGGGCCAGCCGTTCCCGAGTTATGCCTTCTCCAATATTTTCAAGATGGCGGACAAGATGGCCGCTACAATTTTGAAACGCCTATAACTCGGCCGTGCCTCGGCCGATCGGAACGCGGCTTTCGGTTTTCTGTCGGGCTTGGCCAGGTGCACTCGAATCCGCTGTCGGTTTCGTTAAAAAATTTTGAACTCTATGTAGAGTTCAAAGCCCTACCTTTCGGTTGGTGGCTCGTTGGCGATGCTCGAGCAGAAAACCCCGTCGAAATCGCTCCACGGGGGGCGTAGTTATTCGCGGTTTTATAAAACCAAGATGGCCGCACAAACGTCAAACTTGGGATTCGGAGGCCAATATCTCGGCTTCCACGAGTCGTAGGAGGCCGGGGTTTGGACCCCGAAGACCAAGGGCGACCCGCTCCGTCGATTGGGCGCGACTCCAAGCCCAGAAAATTTTGTGTCTTGGATTTTGATTTTCGCGGGTTGTCCGGTAGGACAAGGTCACTCCCGTGTCAATATAAAAAACCCCGCGAATTTTGGACCACAGGGGGCCGCGCTATCGTCTGTTTAAAATTTTAAAAATGGCCGCCGAACTGTCAAAGTCAGTTTTCGTAGGTCAATAACTCGCGATCCACTGGTCGTAGAAGCACGGGGTTTTGACCCCGCTAGTTAAGTATGACCTTCCCTTTTGTCTCGACTAGGTTTTGTCCCAAAATTTTTCGAGATGTCCAAATCTGTTGGAACCGGTGTCAATCGACAGAGCGTCCGTTACACAGTTTAATACAGAAAACCGCGTTTCAATACCACGGTTTTTGCCGAAGTTACAGCAAATCTAAATTCCTCCAATATGGCCGCCAAGATGGCGGACGTCCAGTAACTTCCCTGTTTTGGGCCCTAGAGCTCCGGTCTTTTTTCCCTTTTGGGGGTAAATGGGCTATCTGAAAAGAATGGCGCTGTCGGTTTTCAGCATTTAAATTGGCTAGTATTTTAATTTTAAATTTTATTATTAAATTTGCTGTATCTTCGGATCCACAAAAGATAACAAATTTCTGTGAACGCCAAAAGTTGCGTTTTATTGTCCTTTATTTTTACATTAGTAATTTAGAAAAAGCTTAGTACATAATTTTTAAGTTTTCTTTGTTTAGAAAATTTTAGAGATTTTTAAAAAATTTGTAGCTCCTATGTGAGTTGTCAGAAAATTTTAAAATTTTGCTATTATATGCTGCTATATGAAGTCTTCCTAATTATGATTTTTAATATATGTGTCGTCGATTTACTTTTTTAAATATTTTACATTGAAAAAACAATTTTCTTAGAAACCTTATATTTCGGTGAATTTTCGTCCGATTTCCATGCAGAAGGTGCCTCCCTCTTCCTCTCGGTGAGCTGCTGGCCGCTTCACTCTCGTAACTCGTCGGCGGAGCTGGGAACTCGGAGCGCGTGGTGAGGTGGTTTTCAGTTTTTTCCCCTTTTCTCGCAGATGCGTGGTGGAAAAAATCCGGTTTCTTCGCAGGAATGTGGGGGCTTATGAGGCCCCTCCGATGGCGTCAAAAAATTGGTGGGGTAGGGCGACTAATCTGGCGCCGCACGCTGTTTTATGGTGAAATTTTTGTGAAATTTCAAGTTTTTTACACTTTTTCACTTATAACAATTTGAATTTCACTTCTTTTCACAAGCACTGCAATCCTCCATATAGTACGCAATTTCCCGCACGTTTTGACGTATCGCACGCGAAAATCGGAGCACTTTTACTATTTTTTAGTAATTTTTTAGAGTACAACCAAGCGCGGAGCGACCCTGGTAGTGTGCGCTAGCGTCGGGGGGGACAGCGCGACTCCGGTTAGGTTAGGTTAGGTTAGGTTAGGTTAGGTTAGGTTAGGTTAGGTTAGGTTAGGTTAGGTTTTTTTTTTTTTTTTTTTACGTGGGGAACTGCGTTTACGCACTTCGCCTCCCCCGCCGCGGGGGCAGCGGGGACGGCTTCGAGTGGGACTCCCGACCAAGCGGCCGGACTACCCACTAAAACCCCACGGTGTTCCTCCGTCGCCTTAGCCGAGTCGCAGGATAGGCAAGTGTATACTCACTGCGGCTCGGCAAGGGTCGCCCTCTTGTGGAGGGCTCGACACAAGATGGGGGGGACATATTTGGTCCCCCTCGACTCCTCTTGATGGCTCCCCCGAAACACGGAGGGGAGCCATCCGCCACTACATCCTCACTGGGGCGGCAGGTCCCCCGACCCGCCGCCCGTGGCTACTCTAATCGGGGACGCCGGCATAGATACGTCGCCGGCGCCCCCTCGCCGTAGGCCGACGGGGCGGGAGTGTGCTACCGGCACGCTCCCGCTCCCGCAGCTCCTCTCTCTTGGCCGCCATCACCTCGTGAGAAAACGAGGAGACGGCGGCCCAACACTCTTCGCTGCCGGCCATGGCTTGCACGACGGCCGACAGCGATAGATCCCGCCCAATTGCGTCCACGAGCGGAGCGCGCTGGGCATCCCACGCCGCGCACACGGAGAGCGTGTGATCTGCCGTGTCCACGACGCCGGCCGCGCAGTGGCGACACACGGGGTCCGACTCGATCCCCACCAACTCCCACAGGTACTTGGCAAAGCAGCCGTGACCCGTGAGGAGCTGGGTCAGGAAGTAAGTCGGCACCCGGTGCCGCGCCTCCACCCACGGACGCAGGACGGGGCGAATGGCCCCGACGAGCGATCTGCTCGCCGAGGCGTCCGCCAACCTGTCCGCCCACTTCCGGAACAGGACATCACGTCCCTCACGTCTCCAGCGATTGACGTGTTCCGGAAGCGGGCGTTCTCCTTCTCGGCGCATCAGGGCGCCCCTCTCGTAGACCTCCGCTAGGACCCCAGCCTCCAGGTCCCAGGGGAGGCTACCCGCGATCAGGCACGCCGCCTCGTACGAGACCGTGCGGTACGCCCGGGCGGCCCTCTGCGCAATTACCCGCTGCGGACGTCGCAGCAGGGCCACATTGCCTGCGCTGAGGGCCTGCGCCCAAATCGGCGCCCCGTAGAGCGCCTTGGAGCGCACCACACCGTCATAAAGGCGGCGGCAGACACCGCTCGCCCCCCCGCAATTGGGCAGCAGCTTCGCGAGCATCCCGGCATATGACACCAGCTTTGGCGTCAGCCGCCGGAAATGCTCCGCGAACCCCCATCTGCCGTCGAGGACGAGGCCGAGATACTTCAGCGTCGTCCCGACGGCAATGGAGGTGCCGCCCACCACAATACTCGCGTCGCGGGGGGGCTTAGTCCGAGGCCCATGAAAAAAGATGGCCTCGGACTTTTCCAGGGCCACCCTGAGGCCCAGCGCCCTGATGCGCCGCACCACCTGGGCCGTGCCTGCAGTGGCAAGCACGGCCGCGTCCCTACACGTGGGTCCACGCGCGGTGACCAGTGTGTCGTCGGCGTAACAGAGGACGCCGACTCCACGAAGATTGGCACCGCGCAGGACCCAATCGAACCCGATGTTCCACAGGAGCGGTCCCAATACCGACCCCTGCGGAACACCGCACGTCATGTCCCTGCGGACCACCGCGCTCCGGGCCGGATAGCTAATGGCCCGGTCAACGAAATAGTCCGCAAGGACGCGCCTGAGGTACCACGGGACGTTGTGGTACCTCAGCGCTTCTTCAATTGTCGCCCAGGGGATGGAGTTGAAGGCGTTCGCTATGTCGAGCGAGACAGCCAACAACACCTCCCCCTGGGCGACCGCCTCTTCAACCCTGTCCCTGAGACGGGATATGGCGTCCAGCGTGGATCTCCCACAGCGGAAGCCATACTGGTCGCCGCTGAGATCCGGCCCATCCGCCCCCAAACTCCCGACGAGTCGCGCAGCGAGCACCCGCTCTAGGAGCTTGCACGCCTCGTCGAGCAGAACAATGGGACGGTAGGCCGACGGCGACTCGGCTGGGCGCCCGTGCTTCCGGAGCAGCACGAGCTTGCCCGTCTTCCACCGCCGCGGGAGCCTCCCCGACACCAAACACTCCGTCAACAGGGACAGGATCTCCTCCTCGAGGACCGGCACCGCAAGGGCTAGGACCCGCCCAGGTATACCGTCCGGGCCCGGGGCGCGGTTCCGGAGTTTTAACTTCAGGACCGCCGCCCCCAACTCGGCCTCGGACACGGGCGGGACCACCTCGCCTTCCGCCGGTCCCCCGCTTGGCGCTGCCATCCGCGGTGGCACCCACTCTTCCCTCGCCGGAAACAAGGAGCTGACCACCTGCTCCAGAAAGAGTGGCTCCAGAGTCCTGGTAAGGGGAGGCGCCCAAGGTCGGAGCTTCTGGCTCACAGCCTTGTAGGGGCGCCCCCACGGGTCCTCGTTGAGGCTGTCGAGCCACTCCTTCCAGGCCTCCTCCTTGGCGGCCCTTATCGCCGAGCTAAATGCTGCACGCGCGGCCCTGTACGCGGCGAATAGTTCTTCCTCGAGGGCGAGGTTTCTGACCCTCCTCCCGCGACTGCGGGTGTACCTTCGCTGAGCTGCGTGAACGAGTTTACGCAGCTCTGCCAGGTGTGGTCGCCACCAGTACACCCGCCTCCGCGGGGGGGTCGGTCTCGCCCTCCGCATCGCCGCGTCGCAGACGCGAGTCAGCGCTCCTGCCAGCCACTCGCACCTCGCGTCCACGTCCAGGCCGCTTGCAGCGGCAGCCCACCGCTCGACGACGGCCGCCTCTTTGGCCAGCTCCGGGTCCAGCGTGCTGAGACGCCACCGCGGACCTTCCCCTGACAGGGGGCGGCTAAAATCCATAGCCGGAGAGTCCGCGGGAGCGGAGACGACGTCGAACCGGATATATCGGTGATCCGATAGCGTCTCCACCCCCTCGATGACCCTCCAGTTTCTCGCGCGGCGGGCCAGGGCGGGACTGGCGAACGAGATGTCAACAATCGACCCGCCCTGTCTCCGCACGCATGTGTGAGCCGCCCCCGTGTTCAGCAGCGCCAAGCCCGCGGACACCGCCCAATCTTCCAAAACCTCCCCCCGGGCGTCGGTCGCCGGGGATCCCCACGCCCTGGATTTGGCGTTGAAATCCCCGGCAACCACCACGGGGGTGGGGTGCACGTCCGCCACCAGAGCCCCGACTTCCGCGAGCATCTGCTCGAAGTCGGCGAGGCTTCTGTTGGGTGAGAAGTACACCCCAATCACTGCAACGTCACCCAGCGAAGCAAGAACGCACCCGCGACCCCGCGACACCATGTCGAAGGGGGCAGGAGCAGCACCACCCCGCCAGGCGACGATAGCCACCGAGTCGTCCCGGTCGCCCGCCCAGTCATCCCGGGCGCGGACGCAGTACGGCTCGGCGACTATGGCTACAGTCGTTTGCCACTGCACCGCGGTCTGGATCAACAGATCCTGGGCCGCAGCACAGTGGTTCACGTTGCCCTGCAGGAATGAGATTTTGGCCATTATTGTTGGGCCGTGTCCATCGCCTCCTCTGACGGCTGGGTGAGGGGTCTGGGATTAGCCCCCGTGCCCTTAGCCCCCCGAGACCGGCGGCCTCTCCCGCGAGCCATCGCGGTGCACTGTTTAGAGCCCAGGCGGTGGCCCGCCGGGGCGTTCTCCGCCGCGCAGACGGGGCAATTGGGGTCCGCGTCGCAAGCGTCCTGCCTATGGCCAGGACGCCCGCAGCGGAAGCACAGCGCGCTGCGATCTACCTCGCAGGCACACTGCGCCCCCACATGCCCCGGCACCAGGCAGCGGAAGCACCGCTGCGGTCTCGGCTCGAGGAGGACAACTCGAGCGTTGGCCCACCCAACCGTCAGGCGACGGCCATCCGCCACCTTCTTGGCCGCCACAGCAGGGCATCGCACCCAGACCGTGCCCTGTCGGCCAGGTGAGCGGTTTACCCCGCCCACCCTGACTTTCTCGGCAGGGCACCCGCCCGCCCTTGCGACGGCCTGGGCCACCATGTCAGCGGTGGCCGTGTCACCCAGGCCGGTGATGCGCACCTCCGCAGCCATCTCCGGCCGTGAAACTCGGATGTCCTCGCCGAGGGCTAGCCGGAGCTTTTCGGCTAGGACGTCGGCCTTCTGGGCCTTATCAGCCCCGGCCACCTCCAAAATCCGGCCCCCTGTCACCGCCGTACGTAGGCGGACGCCTTCGATGCCGAGGCCCTTGAGGTCGACCTTCCTCTCGGCCTCGGTCATAACCTGGGCGTATGTTAGCCCCTTAGCCACCGCGTCCTGTCGCAGCGTCAGCACCACCGCGGCGGTGCGAGGGGTGCGGACCTTCGGGGCCTTGGTCGTCTCCTGGGCCTTAGGCTTAGCCTGCGCCGCAGCAGAGGCCGGGCCGCTCGGTTTGGCCTTCTTCGGGCGCGCTGCGACCTTATTCCAATCCCCCAACTTTGGAGGGGTTGGTGCAGAGGGCGAGGGGCGCGCCTCACGAGCGGACTCGGCTTCGATCGCCGCAGCGGTCTTCTTCTTTCTTTTCCCCTTCACCTTGTCTCCCGGAACAACTGCCGGGGGCAGGGGAGGGGAAATTGAGGGCCCAGGCGTCGGATCAGGGTCCGGCGGTGATGGCGTCACGTCCACCGTGGGCACCGCGCGATCGTCCGTCGCCATTTGCGCGGCGCGGGTGGCCGCGCGGGCGGCCGCGCGCGTGTCCGCCGCCAGCGGAGGACGCAGCCGCGGCTCCGGCAGGAGACGGCCCTCAATGCCGGCGAGACGCGCGTCGACGAAAAACGCGATTTCCTCACGCGTCATCGCCGGGGCAGAGGCTGCCTGCTGCTCGAAATCCTGCATCTTCTTTTGCAGGGCGGCCAGCTCGCCCTGCAGACGGAGCACCTCCTCAGACTCCGTGCGGGACCTCATCTCACGGGCGTTGCCCATGATGGTGCTCGCGCACTTACGGAGGTCCCGCACGTACTGACACTTCAGTTTTGAGGACTTACGGGCGATGGAGTTTATCATCTCCACCGCTGCCTCTATTTCGCCGCTGAGCTCCTCCACACTTTTTTCTCCCGGTTCCACCGCAACATCAGGGAGGAGGACCTGTCGCCTTTCCTTAAGCTGGGAGACTTCGTCCGCAAGCTCTTCTTCGGCTCGAAGCTCGAGCTCCTTCTCCTTGGCCGCGTTGAGCTCGGCCTTGGCTTTCGCCAGGCCGACGTATTGGCCAGTGGTCGGCGGACGTCCGCGGCCCCTCTTCCCCGTCTGGCCTCTGGAAGGCTTCGAGCCCTCGCTCCCCTCCGCGGTATCCGAGTTGCGGCGCTTCAGCCAATGCCTCGCGTCCCGAGCACTCGCGCTGGGCGAGCACGAGCGCGAACTCACCGACATGTCGCTGCTGTCGGACTCCGACAGCTGCAACTCTTCTTGCAGGTCGCGCAACACACTGTCGCAACGCGACAGCGAAACACGCGCCTCCCTTCCTTCTACTTCAGAACCATGGTTCTCTCCTTCGCTTTGGTTTGTTTTTTTTGTTTGATCCATATTTGATCCCACGAGTGGAGACGATCTAAATGTCGAGCCCGGGGTGACGCTCATTCCCGTATTACATAGGCCAAGGCAGATACAACGCCGGTTGCCAGTTCCGGCGAGGTTGCAACGCTAGCGGGCAGCAATCCCCCTGCCCATGAGTACCACAGCACGTTGCCAACTGCGTCCATGCGGAAGACCGTGTGTCACCACCCTGCAGACAATAATAGCTCATCCTAAGACTAAGATATAATTGTCGCGAGCGATGACACCCTGCCCACCACACAAGGACTAGGGGTAATTTTTTATAGAGGTTTTCTTCCTCGCAGTCCGGGCGTTGAAGCCAAGACCCCCGACCCCCTTGGCCCCTCTCCCCAGCCAGTCTGGCCCCGAAAGTCAGGTCATCTGACCCCAGAAACCACGTCGGCTTGAGAAAGGGTCCAAGGGGCTACGGTATACTCCTACTCGGAGTCAGTCTTTCGACCAACCCCTGGTCACTCCTCCCGAGCAACCCTCCTTTGGTCGCGGCCACACCACAAAGGGGCAGCGCTCCACTCGCTTTGGGTCTCAGGGCTCCTCTGAAAGCAGAGGGGGCTGAGAACACCAGCAGTCCGATATTCGTCAACGGCAAACACGAACTCTCGAAAGGGAACATATTTACCGTTGTCCAGGGTGCACCAGCCCTCCCGCTTCCGTTCCCCCCCATACGAATATGAAAGGGACAAGAAACGGGAGGACCAACGTGGAGGTTTCGGACGCGCACCCCAGGTTAGGTTAGGTTTTTTTTTTTTTTTTTTGTACGTGGGGAAATGCATTTACGCACTTCGCCTTCCCCGCCGCGGGGGCAGCAGGGGACGGCTTCGTGTGGGACTCCCGGCATGTGGCCGAACTACCCACTAAAACCCCACGGTGTTCCTCCTTCGCCTTAGCCGAGTCGCAGGATAGGCAAATGTATACTCACTGCGGCTCGGCAAGGGTCGCCCTCTCGCGGAGGACCCGACTCAATATGGGGGGGCAAACACCTGGCCCCCCTTGACTCCTCACGACGACTCCCCCGAACACGGAGGGGAGCCATCCACCACTTATCCACTCATGGGCGGCAGGCCCCCCGACCCGCCGCCCGTGGAAACTCTAATCGGGGACGCCAGCATACATGCGTGGCCGGCGCCCCCTCACCGTTGGCCGACGGGGCGTGCGCGCGCTACCGGCGCGCTCCCGCTCCCGCAGCTCCTCGCACGACGTTGTCCCCTGCGCACGACACCCGCACACAGGAGACCCGCCGCGCCGAGGGGTCCTCCCCTCCATCCACCGTCCGAGGACCGCTGTCCGAATGGACCATCATAAAGGAGCTGAGCTCCTAGGAGCCCAGCTCCTAACACCTCGTCCGATATTCGTCAACGGCAAACACGAACTCTCGAAAGGGAACTTATTTACCGTTGTCCAGGGTGCACCAGCCCTCCCGCTTCCGTTCCCCCCATACGAATATGAAAGGGACAAGAAACAGGAGGACCAACGTGGAGGTTTCGGACGCGCACCCTAGGTTAGGTTAGGTTTTTTTTTTTTTTTTTTTTTTTTTTTTTTTTTTTATTTTTTTTTTTTTACGTGGGGAAATGCGTTTACGCACTTCGCCTCCCCCGCCGCGGGGGCAGCGGGGACGGCTTCGAGTGGGACTACCGGCCAGCGGCCGGACTACCCACTAAAACCCCACGGTGTTCCTCCTTCGCCTTAGCCGAGTCGCAGGATAGGCAAGTGTATACTCACTGCGGCTCGGCAAGGGTCGCCCTCTTGTGGAGGGCTCGACACAAGATGGGGGGACATATTTGGTCCCCCTCGACTCCTCTTGATGGCTCCCCCGAAACACGGAGGGGAGCCATCCGCCACTACATCCTCACTGGGGCGGCAGGTCCCCCGACCCGCCGCCCGTGGCTACTCTAATCGGGGACGCCGGCATATATGCGTCGCCGGCGCCCCCTCGCCGTAGGCCGACGGGGCGGGAGTGTGCTACCGGCACGCTCCCGCTCCCGCAGCTCCTCTCTCTTGGCCGCCATCACCTCGTGAGAAAACGAGGAGACGGCGGCCCAACACTCTTCGCTGCCGGCCATGGCTTGGACGACGGCCGGCAGCGAAAGATCCCGTCCAATTGCGTCCACAAGCGGAGCGCGCTGGGCATCCCACGCCGCGCACACGGACAGCGTGTGCTCTGCCGTGTCCACGACGCCGGCCGCGCAGTGGCGGCACACGGGGTCCGACTCGATCCCCACCAACTCCCACAGGTACTTGGCAAAACAGCCGTGTCCCGTAAGGAGCTGGGTCAGGAAATAAGTCGGCACCCGGTGCCGCGCCTCCACCCACGGACGCAGGACGGGGCGAATGGCCCCGACGAGCGATCTGCTCGCCGAGGCGTCCGCCAACCTGTCCGCCCACTTCCGGAACAGGACATCACGTGCCTCACGTCTCCAGCGATTGACGTGTTCCGGAAGAGGGCGTTGTCCTTCTCGGCGCATCAGGGCGCCCCTATCGTAGACCTCCGCTAAGACACCAGCCTCCAGGTCCCAGGGTAGGCTACCCGCAATCAGGCACGCCGCCTCGTACGAGACCGTGCGGTACGCCCGGGCGGCCCTCTGCGCGATGACCCGCTGCGGACGTCGCAGGAGGGTCAGGTTGCCGGCGCTGAGGGCCGGCGCCCAAATCGGCGCTCCGTAAAGCGCTTTGGAGCGCACCACACCGTCATACAGACGGCGGCAGACACTGCCCGCCCCCCCGCAATTGGGGAGCAGCTTCGCGAGCATCCCGGCATATGACACCAGCTTTGGAGTCAGCCGCCGGAAATGCTCCGCGAATCCCCATCTGCCGTCGAGGACGAGGCCGAGATACTTCATCGTCGTTCCGACGGCAATGGAGGTGCCGCCCACCATAATACTCGCGTCGCGGGGGGGCTTAGTCCGAGGCCCATGAAAGAAGATGGCCTCGGACTTTTCCAGGGCCACCCTGAGGCCCAGCGCCCTGATGCGCCGCACCACCTGGGCCGTGCCGGCAGTGGCAAGCACGGCTGCGTCCCGACACGTGGGTCCACGCGCGGTGACCAGGGTGTCGTCGGCGTAACAAAGGACGCCGACTCCACGAAGATTGGCACCGCGCAGGACCCAATCGAACCCGATGTTCCACAGGAGCGGTCCCAATACCGACCCCTGCGGAACACCGCACGTCATGTCCCTGCGGACCACTGCGCTCCGGGTCGGATAGCTAATGGCCCGGTCAACGAAATAGTCCGCAAGGACGCGCCTGAGGTACCACGGGACGTTGTGGTACCTCAGCGCCTCTTCAATCGTCGCCCAGGGGATGGAGTTGAAGGCGTTCGCAATATCCAGCGAGACAGCCAGCAACACCCCCCCCTGGGCGACAGCCTCCTCTACCCTGTCCCTGAGACGGGATATGGCGTCCAGCGTGGATCTCCCACAGCGAAAGCCGAACTGGTCTCCGCTGAGATCCGGCCCATCCGCCCCCAGGCTCGCGACGAGTCGCGCAGCGAGCACCCGCTCTAGGAGCTTGCACGCCTCGTCGAGCAGAACAATAGGACGGTAGGCCGACGGCGACGCGGCTGGGCGCCCGTGCTTCCGAAGCAGCACGAGCTTACCCGTCTTCCACCGCCGCGGGAGCCTTCCCGACACCAAACACTCCGTCAACAGGGACAGTATCTCCTCCTCGAGGACCGGCACCACAAGGGCTAGGACCCGCCCAGGGATACCGTCCGGCCCCGGGGCGCGGTTCCTGAGTTTTAACTTTAGGACCGCTGCCCCTAACTCGGCCTCGGACACGGGCGGGACGACCTCGTCTTCCGCCGGTCCCCGGCTTGGCGCTGCCATCCGTGGTGGCACCCACTCTTCCCTCGCTGGAAACAAGGCGCTGACCACCTGCTCCAGAAACGGTGGCTCCAGAGTCCTAGTGAGGGGAGGCGCCCAGGGTCGGAGCTTCTGGGTCACGACCTTGTAGGGGCGCCCCCACGGGTCCTGGTTGAGGCTGTCGAGCCACTCCTTCCAGGATTCCTCTTTGGCGGCCCTTATCGCCGAGCTAAAGGCTGTACGCGCGGCCCTGTACGCGGCGAATAATTCTTCTTCTAAGGCGAGGTTTCTGACCCTCCTCCCGCGACTGCGGGTGTACCTACGCTGGGCTGCGTGAACAAGTTTACGCAGCCCTGCCAGGTGTGGTCGCCACCAGTACACCTGCCTCCGCGGGGGGGTCGGTCTCGCCCTCCGCATCGCCGCGTCGCAGACGCGAGTCAGCGCTCCTGCCAGCCACTCGCACCTCGCGTCCACGTCCATGCCGCTTGCAGCGGCAGCCCACCGCTCGACGACGGCCGCCTCTTTGGCCAGCTCCGGGTCCAGCGTGCCGAGACGCCACCGCGGACCTTCCCCTGACAGAGGGCGGCTAAAATCTATAGCCGGAGAGTCCGCCGGAGCGGAGACGACGTCGAACCGGATATATCGATGATCCGATAGCGTCTCCACCCCCTCGATGACCCTCCAGTTTCTCGCGCGGCGGGCCAGGGCGGTACTAGCAAACGAGAGGTCGACAATCGACACGCCCTGTCTCCGCACGCATGTGTGAACCGCCCCCGTGTTCAGCAGCGCCAAGCCCGTGGACACCGCCCAATCCTCCAAAATCTCCCCCCGGGCGTCGGTCGCCGGGGATCCCCACGCCCTGGATTTGGCGTTGAAGTCACCGGCAACCACCACGGGGGTGGGGTGCACGTCCGCCACCAGGGCCCCGACTTCCGCGAGCATCTGCTCGAAGTCGGCGAGGCTTCTGTTGGGTGAGAAGTACACCCCAATAACTGCAACGTCGCCCAGCGAAGCAAGAACGCACCCGCGGCCCCGCGACACCATATCGAAGGGGGCAGGAGCCTCGCCACCCCGCCAGACGACGATAGCCACCGAGTTGTCGCGGTCGCCCGCCCAGTCATCCCGGGCGCGGACGCAGTACGGCTCGGCGACTATGGCCACTGTCGTTTGCCACTGCACTGCGGTCTGGATCAGCAGGTCCTGGGCCGCAGCACAGTGGTTCACGTTAGCCTGCAGGAATGAGATTTTCCCCATTATTATTGGGCGGTGTCCATCACCTCCTCTGACGGCTGGGTGAGGGGTCTAGATTTGGCCCCTCCCGTTGCCTTCGCCACTCTGGACCGGCGGCCTTTCCCGCGAGCCATCGCGGGGCACTTTTTAGAGCCCAGGCGGTGGCCCGCCGGGGCGCCCTCCGCCGCGCAGACGGAGCAACTCGGGTCCGCGTCGCAAACGTCCTGTTTATGGCCAGGACGCCCGCAGCGGAAGCACAGTGCGCTGCGATCAACCTCGCAAGCGCACTGTGCCCCCACATGCCCCGGCACCATACAGCGGAAGCACCGCTGAGGCCTAGGCTCGAGAAGGACCACCCGAGCGTTAGTCCACCCAACCGTCAGGCGACGGCCATCCGTCACCTTCTTGGCCGCCATAGCAGGGCACCGCACCCAGACAGTGCCTTGTCGACCAGGTGGGCGATGTATTACACCCACCTTGACCTTCTCGGATGAGCAACCCCCCGCACTTGCGACGGCCTGGGCCACCATCTCGCTGGTAGCCGTGTCGCCCAGGCCGGTGATACGCACCTCCGTGGCCATTTCCGGCCGGGAAACCCTGACATCCTCACCCAGGGCTAGCCGGAGTTTTTCGGCGAGGGCGTCAGCCTTCTGGCCCTTTTCAGGCCCGGCCACCTCCAAAATCCGGCCCCCAGTTACAGCCGTACGGAGGCGGACACCGTCAATGCCGAGGCCCTTGAGG
Organism: Pyralis farinalis; assembly: GCA_947507595.1. Classification (NCBI taxonomy): domain Eukaryota; kingdom Metazoa; phylum Arthropoda; class Insecta; order Lepidoptera; family Pyralidae; genus Pyralis; species Pyralis farinalis. The sequence continues at coordinate 83,800 of OX382279.1, read as the reverse complement.
TCGACCTTCCTCTCGGCCTCGGTCATCACCTGGGCGTAGGTTACGCCCTTTCCTACCGCGTCCTGCCGCAGCGTCAACACCACCGCAGCGGTGCGAGGGGCGCGGACCTTCGGGGCCTTTGCCTTGGACTGGGCAGCGGCAGTGGGCGGAGAGGGTGCAGGTTTCGCCTTTTTTGACCGCGCTGCCACCTTGTTCCAGTCCCCCAGCTTTGGGGGGCTTGTTGCAGGGGGCGACGGGTGCACCTCGCGCGCGGCCTCGGCCTCGATCGCCGCAGCGCTCTTCTTCTTTTTCTTCTTCTTCTTGTTGTTCCCCTTCTCCTTGCCCCCCGTAACAGCCGCCGGGGGTGAGGGAGGGGAAACTGAGGGCCCAGGCGTCGGACCAGGATCCGGCAGTGCCCGTGCCACCTCCACCGTGGGCACCGCTTCAACCTCCGCAACCACTTTTGCGACGCGGGCGGCAGTGCGTGTGTCCGCCGCGAGCGAAGGACGCAGCCGCGGCTCCGGCAGGAGACGGCCCTCAATGCCGGCGAGACGCGCGTCAATGAAGAACGCAATTTCATCACGCGTCATCGCCGGGGCAGAGACCGCTTGCTGCTCAAACCTCTCCATCTTCTTTTGCAGGGCGGCCAACTCACTCTGCAGACGGAGCACCTCCTCAGACTCCGTGCGGGACCTCATTTCGCGGGAGTTACCCATGATGGTGCTCGCGCACTGACGGAGGTCCCGCACGTGCTGGCATTTCAGCTTCGACGACTTTCGGGCGATGGAGTTTATCATCTCCACCGCCGCCTCGATCTCGCTGCTGAGCTCCGCCACACTCTTCTCGCCCAGTTGCAACGGCACATCAGGGAGGAGGGCTTCACGCCTTTCCCTATGCTGGGAAACCTCCTCTGCCAGCTCCTGTTCGGCCCGGAGTTCGAGCTCCCTCTCCTTGGCCGCGTTCAGCTCGGCCTTGGCTTTCGCCAGGCCGACGTACTGGCCGGTTGTCGGCGGGCGACCGCGCCCCCTCTTGCCTCTAGGCTTTGAGCCCTCATCCTCCTCATCGGTGTCCGGATTAGGGCGCTTCAGCCAGCACCGCACGTCGCGAGCACTCGTGATGGGCGAGCACGAGCGCGAACTCACCGCCATGTCGCTGCTGTCGGACTCCGACAGCTGCAACTCCTCCGGCATCAGCCGCAACACACTGTCGCACCGCGAGAGTGAGACACGTGCCTCCCTTCCTTCAACATCAGAACCATGGTTCTCTCCTCCTTCGTTTTGTTTTGTTTTAGTTTGATCCATATTTGATCCCACGAGTTGAGACGATCTAAATGTCGAACCCGGGGTGACGCTCATTCCCAGTGCCAAGGCATATACAACGCCGGTTGCCAGTTCCGGCGAGGTTGCAACGCTAGCGGGCAGCAATCCCCCTGCCCATGAGTACCACAGCACGTTACCAACTGCGTCCATGCGGAAGACCGTGTGTCACCACCCTGCAGACAAAAATAGCTCATCCTAAGACTAAGGTATAATTGTCGCGAGCAACGACACCCTGCCCACCACACAAGGACTAGGGGTAATTTTTTATAGAGGTTTTCTTCCTCGCAGTCCGGGCGTTGAAGCCAAGACCCCCGACCCCCTTGGCCCCTCTCTCCAGCCAGTCTGGCCCCGAAAGTCAGGTCATCTGACCCCAGAAACCACGTCGACTTTAGAGAGGGGTCAAGAGGCTACGGTATACTCCTACTCGAAGTCAGTCTTTCGACCGACCCCTGGTCACTCCCCTCGAGCAACCCTCCTTTGGACGCGTCCACACCACAAAGGGGACAGCGCTCCACTCGCGCCAGCGCGCACCAGCAGTCCGATATTCGTCAACGGCAAACACGAACTCTCGAAAGGGAACATATTTACCGTTGTCCAGGGTGCACCAGCCCTCTCGCTTCCGTTCCCCCCCATACGAATATGAAAGGGACAAGAAACGGGAGGACCAACGTGGAGGTTTCGGACGCGCACCCCAGGTTAGGTTTTTTTTTTTTTTTTTTTTTTTTTTTTTTTTTTTTTTACGTGGGGAAATGCGTTTACGCACTTCGCCTCCCCCGCCGCGGGGGCAGCGGGGACGGCTTCGAGTGGGACTACCGGTCAAACGGCCGGACTACCCACTAAAACCCCACGGTGTTCCTCCGTCGCCTTAGCCGAGTCGCAGGATAGGCAAGTGTATACTCACTGCGGCTCGGCAAGGGTCGCCCTCTTGTGGAGGGCTCGACACAAGATGGGGGGACATATTTGGTCCCCCTCGACTCCTCTTGATGGCTCCCCCGAAACACGGAGGGGAGCCATCCGCCACTACATCCTCACTGGGGCGGCAGGTCCCCCGACCCGCCGCCCGTGGCTACTCTAATCGGGGACGCCGGCATATATGCGTCGCCGGCGCCCCCTCGCCGTAGGCCGACGGGGCGGGAGTGTGCTACCGGCACGCTCCCGCTCCCGCAGCTCCTCTCTCTTGGCCGCCATCACCTCGTGAGAAAACGAGGAGACGGCGGCCCAACACTCTTCGCTGCCGGCCATGGCTTGGACGACGGCCGGCAGCGAAAGATCCCGTCCAATTGCGTCCACAAGCGGAGCGCGCTGGGCATCCCACGCCGCGCACACGGACAGCGTATGCTCTGCCGTGTCCACGATGCCGGCCGCGCAGTGGCGACACACGGGGTCCGACTCGATCCCCACCAACGCCCACAGGTACTTGGCAAAACAGCCGTGTCCCGTAAGGAGCTGGGTCAGGAAATAAGTCGGCACCCGGTGCCGCGCCTCCACCCACGGACGCAGGACGGGGCGAATGGCCCCAACGAGCGATCTGCTCGCCGAGGCGTCCGCCAACCTGTCCGCCCACTTCCGGAACAGGACATCACGTGCCTCACGTCTCCAGCGATTGACGTGTTCCGGAAGTGGGCGTTCTCCTTCTCGGCGCATCAGGGCGCCCCTATCGTAGACCTCCTCTAGGACACCAGCCTCCAGGTCCCAGGGGAGGCTACCCGCAATCAGGCACGCCGCCTCGTACGAGACCGTGCGGTACGCCCGGGCGGCCCTCTGCGCGATGATCCGCTGCGGACGTCGCAGCAGAGCCACATTGCCTGCGCTGAGGGCCGGCGCCCAAATCGGCGCTCCGTAAAGCGCTTTGGAGCGCACCACACCGTCATACAGACGGCGGCAGACACCGCCCGCCCCCCCGCAATTGGGGAGCAGCTTCGCGAGCATCCCGGCATATGACACCAGCTTTGGAGTCAGCCGCCGGAAATGCTCCGCGAACCCCCATCTGCCGTCGAGGACGAGGCCGAGATACTTCAGCGTCGTTCCGACGGCAATGGAGGTGCCGCCCACCATAATACTCGCGTCGCGGGGGGGCTTAGTCCGAGGCCCATGAAAGAAGATGGCCTCGGACTTTTCCAGGGCCACCCTGAGGCCCAGCGCCCTGATGCGCCGCACCACCTGGGCCGTGCCTGCAGTGGCAAGCACGGCTGCGTCCCTACACGTGGGTCCACGCGCGGTGACCAGGGTGTCGTCGGCGTAACAAAGGACGCCGACTCCACGAAGATTGGCACCGCGCAGGACCCAATCGAACCCGATGTTCCACAGGAGCGGTCCCAATACCGACCCCTGCGGAACACCGCACGTCATGTCCCTGCGGACCACTGCGCTCCGGGCCGGATAGCTAATGGCCCGGTCAACGAAATAGTCCGCAAGGACGCGCCTGAGGTACCACGGGACGTTGTGGTACCTCAGCGCCTCTTCAATCGTCGCCCAGGGGATGGAGTTGAAGGCGTTCGCTATGTCCAGCGAGACAGCCAACAACACGCCCCCCTGGGCGACAGCCTCCTCCACCCTGTCCCTGAGACGGGATATGGCGTCCAGCGTGGATCTCCCACAGCGGAAGCCGAACTGGTCGCCGCTGAGATCCGGCCCATCCGCCCCCAGGCTCCCGACGAGTCGCGCAGCGAGCACCCGCTCTAGGAGCTTGCACGCCTCGTCGAGCAAAACAATGGGACGGTAGGCCGACGGCGACTCGGCAGGGCGCCCGTGCTTCCGAAGCAGCACGAGCTTGCCCGTCTTCCACCGCCGCGGGAGCCTTCCCGACACCAAACACTCCGTCAACAGGGACAGTATCTCCTCCTCGAGGACCGGGACCACAAGGGCTAGGACCCGCCCAGGGATACCGTCCGGCCCCGGGGCGCGGTTCCTGAGTTTTAACTTCAGGACCGCTGCCCCTAATTCGGCCTCGGACACGGGCGGGACGACCTCGTCTTCCGCCGGTCCCCGGCTTGGCGCTGCCATCCGCGGTGGCACCCACTCTTCCCTCGCTGGAAACAAGGCGCTGACCACCTGCTCCAGAAAGAGTGGCTCCAGAGTCCTAGTGAGGGGAGGCGCCCAGGGTCGGAGCTTCTGGGTCACGACCTTGTAGGGGCGCCCCCACGGGTCCTGGTTGAGGCTGTCGAGCCACTCCTTCCAGGATTCCTCTTTGGCGGCCCTTATCGCCGAGCTAAAGGCCGCACGCGCGGCCCTGTACGCGGCGAATAGATCTTCCTCGAGGGCTAGGTTTCTGATCCTCCTCCCGCGACTGCGGGTGTACCTGCGCTGAGCTGCGTGAGCGAGTTTACGCAGCCCTGCCAGGTGTGGTCGCCACCAGTACACCTGCCTCCGCGGGGGGGTCGGTCTCGCCCTCCGCATCGCCGCATCGCAGACGCGAGTCAGCGCTCCTGCCAGCCACTCGCACCTCGCGTCCACGTCCAGGCCGCTTGCAGCGGCAGCCCAACGCTCGACGACGGCCGCCTCTTTGGCCAGCTCCGGGTCCAGCGTGCTGAGACGCCACCGCGGACCTTCCCCTGACAGGGGGCGTCTAAAATCTATAGCCGGAGAGTCCGCGGGAGCGGAGACGACGTCGAACCGGATATATCGGTGATCCGATAGCGTCTCCACCCCCTCGATGACCCTCCAGTTTCTCGCGCGGCGGGCCAGGGCGGGACTGGCGAACGAGATGTCAACAATCGACCCGCCCTGTCTCCGCACGCACGTGTGAGCCGCCCCCGTGTTCAGCAGCGCCAAGCCCGTAGACACCGCCCAATCTTCCAAAATCTCCCCCCGGGCGTCGGTCGCCGGGGATCCCCACGCCCTAGATTTGGCGTTGAAATCCCCGGCAACCACCACGGGGGTGGGGTGCACGTCCGCCACCAGGGCCCCGACTTCCGCGAGCATCTGCTCGAAGTCGGCGAGGCTTCTGTTGGGTGAGAAGTACACCCCGATCACTGCAACGTCACCCAGCGAAGCGAGAACGCACCCACGACCCCTCGAAACCATGCCGAAGGGGGCAGGAGCAGCGCTACCCCGCCAGGCAACGATAGCCACCGAGTCGTCCCGGTCGCCCGCCCAGTCATCCCGGGCGCGGACGCAGTACGGCTCGGCGACTATGGCTACAGTCGTTTGCCACTGCACTGCGGTCTGGATCAAGAGATCCTGGGCCGCAGCACAGTGGTTCACGTTGCCCTGCAGGAATGAGATTTTGGCCATTATTGTTGGGCCGTGTCCATCGCCTCCTCTGACGGCTGGGTGAGGGGTCTAGATTTGACCCCTCCCGTTGCCTTCGCCACTCTAGACCGGCGGTCTTTCCCGCGAGCCATCGCGGGGCACTTTTTAGAGCCCAGGCGGTGGCCCGCCGGGGCGCCCTCCGCCGCGCAGACGGAGCAACTCGGGTCTGCGTCGCAAGCGTCCTGTTTATGGCCAGGACGCCCGCAGCGGAAGCACAGTGCGCTGCGATCAACCTCGCAAGCGCACTGCGCCCCGACATGCCCCGGCACCAGACAGCGGAAGCACCGCTGAGGCCTAGGCTCGAGAAGGACCACCCGAGCGTTAGTCCACCCAACCGTCAGGCGACGGCCATCCGTCACCTTCTTGGCCGCCATAGCAGGGCACCGCACCCAGACAGTGCCTTGTCGACCAGGTGGGCGATGTATTACACCCACCTTGACCTTCTCGGGCGAGCAACCCCCCGCACTTGCGACGGCCTGGGCCACCATCTCGCTGGTGGCCGTGTCGCCCAGGCCGGTGATCCGCACCTCCGTGGCCATCTCCGGCCGGGAAACCTTGACGTCCTCACCCAGAGCTAGCCGAAGTTTTTCAGCGAGGACGTCGGCCTTCTGGGCCTTTTCAGGCCCGGCCACCTCCAAAATCCTGCCCCCAGTCACAGCCGTACGGAGGCGGATGCCGTCGATGCCGAGGCCCTTGAGGTCGACCTTCCTCTCGGCCTCGGTCATCACCTGGGCGTAGGTTACGCCCTTACCCACCGCATCCTGTCGCAGCGTCAGTACCACCGCAGCAGTGCGAGGGGCGCGGACCTTCGGGGCCTTGGGCTTCTCCTGTGCCTTAGTAGGCTTAGGCTTATCCTGCGCCGCAGCAGTGGCCGGCCTAGCCTTCTTAGGGCGCGCAGCCACCTTGTTCCACTCTCCCAGCACTGGGGGGCTTGGGGCGGAGGGCGACGGGCGCGCTTCGCGCGCGGCCTCGGCTTCGATGGCCGCAGCGCTCTTCTTCTTCTTTTTCCCCTTACCCTTGGCCCCCGGAACAGTTGCCGGGGGTAGGGGAGGGGAAATTGAGGGCCCAGGCGTCAGATCAGGGTCCGGCAGTGGAGGCGCCACGTCCACCAAGGACACCGCTTGAGCATTCGTCGCCACTTGCGCGGCGCGGGCGGCCTCGCGCGTTTCAGCAGCAAGCGGAGGACGCATCCGCGGCTCCGGCAGAAGACGGCCCTCAATGCCGGCGAGACGCGCATCGATGAAAAATGCGATTTCGTCACGCGTCATCGCCGGGGCAGAGGCCGCCTGCAGCTCGAAGTCCTGCATCTTCTTTTGCAGGGCGGCCAGCTCGCCCTGCAGTCGGAGCACCTCCTCAGACTCCGTGCGGGACCTCATTTCACGGGCGTTGCCCATAATAGTGCTCGCGCACTTTCGGAGGTCCCGCACGTACTGACACTTCAGCTTGGAGGACTTACGGGCGATGGAGTTAATCATCTCCACCGCTGCCTCTATTTCGCCGCTGAGTTCCGCCACACTTTTTCCGCCCAGTTCTACGGCAACTTCAGGGAGGTGAGCCTCACACCTTTCCTTTATCTGGGAGACTTCCTCCGCAAGCTCTTCTTCGGCGCGGAGCTCGAGCTCCCTCTCCTTGGCCGCGTTGAGCTCGGCCTTGGCTTTCGCCAGGCCGACGTACTGGCCGGTTGTCGGCGGGCGACCGCGCCCCCTCTTGCCTCTAGGCTTTGAGCCCTCATCTTCCTCATCGGTGTCCGGGTTAGGGCGCTTCAGCCAGCACCGCACGTCGTGAGCACTCGTGATGGGCGAGCACGAGCGCGAACTCACCGCCATGTCGCTGCTGTCGGACTCCGACAGCTGCAACCTCTCCGGCAGGTGGCCCAACACACTGTCGCACCGCGAGAGTGAGACACGCGCCTCTCTGTCTCCTCTGGTCGTCGTCTTCATTTCAACTGGGTTGAAATTGCATCCTCCCTCAACATCAGAACCATGGTTCTCTCCTCCTTCATTTGGGTTTTTTTTCATTTGATCCATATTTGATCCCACGAGTTGAGACGATCTAAATGTCGAGCCCGGGGTGACGCTCATTCCCGTATTACGTGAGGCCAAGGCATATACAACGCCGGTTGCCAGTTCCGGCGAGGTTGCAACGCTAGCGGGCAGCAATCCCCCTGCCCATGAGTACCACAGCACGTTACCAACTGCGTCCATGCGGAAGACCGTGTGTCACCACCCTGCAGACAAAAATAGCTCATCCTAAGACTAAGGTATAATTGTCGCGAGCAACGACACCCTGCCCACCACACAAGGACTAGGGGTAATTTTTTATAGAGGTTTTCTTCCTCGCAGTCCGGGCGTTGAAGCCAAGACCCCCGACCCCCTTGGCCCCTCTCTCCAGCCAGTCTGGCCCCGAAAGTCAGGTCATCTGACCCCAGAAACCACGTCGACTTTAGAGAGAGGTCAAGGGGCTACGGTATACTCCTACTCGAAGTCAGTCTTTCGACCGACCCCTGGTCACTCCTCTCGAGCAACCCTCCTTTGGACGCGTCCACACTACAAAAGGGACAGCGCTCCACTCGCGCGAACGCGCACCAGCAGTCCGATATTCGTCAACGGCAAACACGAACTCTCGAAAGGGAACTTATTTACCGTTGTCCAGGGTGCACCAGCCCTCCCGCTTCCGTTCCCCCCATACGAATATGAAAGGGACAAGAAACAGGAGGACCAACGTGGAGGTTTCGGACGCGCACCCCACCCCAGGTTAGGTTAGGTTAGGTTAGGTTAGGTTAGGTTAGGTTAGGTTAGGTTAGGTTAGGTTAGGTTAGGTTAGGTTAGGTTAGGTTTTTTTTTTTTTTTTTTTTTTTTTTTTTTTTTTTTTTTTTTTTTTTTTTTTTTTTTTTTTTTTTTTTTTTTTTTTTTTTTTTTTTTTTTTTTTATTCTTGTACCTCCAACGTAATCGGAGAACGTATCTACTACTAGCTCTTTCATACAATTTCTCGCTTTTGCTACCTCTCGTACTTTTATTCTTCATTCCATCTTTCTTTCATGCTTCCTCTTTTATACTTTCCATGGGTGGGTTTCCCATCTACCTACTATATGCTTGTCTTCTGTACTTGTATGTATATTTAATATTTTTCTGGGAAAATCAAACAATCTTTGTTTTTATTTTTCTTATACATCTTAACATTACTGGTACATTGTTTTACTACACTAAACTTATATTTAACAGTTTACATTTATTTGCTTTTGCTATATCTAATGTTACATATAATATACTTATTAAATTACGTTAACATTATTTGCTTAATTCTAGTCCTTATTTCTACGCTTTACATCGTTTACAAGCTCAATGCAGTATTTCATAAATTTGTCCATTTTACTGTGCTGCATAATCTCTACTGCGTTTGCAACCGTAATGTCGATTCCCAGTTCTTCCGCGATTTGGTACCTTGCTGCTGCATACACAGGACAGGTGAAGACGATGTGGGGTACCGACTCTTTTTCGTCTGGATCACAGATGCACGATGGGTTCTCCTTACACTTGAAACGATGCAAGTATTCGGAGAACCCACCGTGCCCCGTCAGTAACTGAGTCGTCTCGCTGGTTGTGACGAATTTTTTGATCGTTCTGTATGCCGCAGCGACGTCCGGAAGGAATATCCTAGTGATGCCGGCTGTGCCCCCGCTGGTGTACCTCCTGTTCCACTCCTCAAGGGTTGCACTCCGTATGCTACCTCTGACGAATGAAACAGGGTACCCATCGTAGGCAGGCCGGCACTTCATACCGAGGGCCGCCTCCTTTGCGAGTGTGTCCGCCCTCTCATTGCCCTCCATACCGACATGGGCTTTTATCCAAGCCAGAGTTAAAACCTTGCCCAGTTTTTGCAGTTTTTTAATGTTAGCTCTGGCTTGTACCGCTAGCGGGTGGAGGCGCTCGGTGTTCTTTATCGTGAGGAGGGCGGCCATAGAATCGGAGAATATACCGTAGGAGGTCGACCCCTGTACAAGTGCCTCCTCTGTTGCCCTGACGATAGCAAGCAGCTCGGCCTGGTAGACTGTGCAGTATCTTGGCAGGGCCAGCTTGACGCTCCTGACCTCGGTGCCGTCCCTCCATACGGACAAGGCAGCACCCACCTTACCTTCCAGTTTGCTGCCATCCGTATAGATGGACACCTCCGGCTTGTTTAGAGCGTCAAGCTGGTCCTGATCCGAGACGACCACTATCTCCATGTCTAGGCGCTTCGCGGGATGTGGCGCTTCTAGAGCTGACGCCATTCTTTCTATTTCGCCTCCGCACAGGTCTTCGCGTGGTTCGCCTTTTTTGGCCTTATATAGTGCTTCTGCCTCCCGTACTCTCAGGTCGAGAGGCAGAAGACCGGTCAGTATGAGCGCCGAATTTAGGGACACTGTGCGGTAGGCTTTGCACGCCTTTTGTGCGATCCCGCGTTGCACCACGTCGAGCTGCTTCCTAACGCCAATCTTACTCGCGGCCGAACCCCAAACAGCTGCAGCATACAGGACGATCGGTTCGACGGTAGCTGTGTAGATCAGCCTGACGACCTCCGGGTTAAGACCCCAACTGGTCTTGGCCGCTCTACACAGCTGTTTGTAGACGCCGATGGCTTTTCTGCAGACGTTCGCGACGTGACCGTTGAAGGTTAGTTTGTCGTCGATGGCGACACCCAATATTTTTAGTTCTTTGGCCATTTCGATGCCGTCCCCCCCATGTTGAGGCGTGGGGTGTCGTATTTAGTTCTACGAGTTATGACATTGCTTTGGTCTTAGACGGTCCAAAAACTAATTTATTCTGTACACCCCACTCCTCGACATGTCGGAGCGCGGCATTAGCCCGTCCCTCTATCTCTATGGCCGTGTCGCCATCGAAGACCAACACAACGTCATCCGCGAACGCCTGACAGTAATGGCCCAGTTTTTCCAGACTTTTTAGGAGGGGATCCAAAATCAGGTTCCAGAGGATTGGTCCTCCTATAGAGCCCTGGACGCAACCTTTATGTGTTGCTTTCGAGTGTTCCTCTCCTCCGAATCTCACCCTGACCCTCCTGTCCCGAAGGTAGCTGTCGATGGCCCTCCTCAGGTTTACCGGACACTTCTCCTCAGCCAGACGGGTCCTTATTACAGGCCACCAAGCGTTGTCGAAGGCCCCCTCGATGTCCAGGGAGACCAGTGTGACAATTTTCTTTTGTCCCAGTCTCTCCCGGACGTGTGACACTAATGTGTAGAGGGAGTCCTCCGTACTGCGCTGGGGCATGAACCCGTATTGACGAGTACTCATCCTTGGTAAAATGTAGAACCTGAGGCGGGCCATCAGCATCTTCTCCAAGATCTTACCGAATATTGGCAGAAGGCCGATCGGTCGGTAAGACCTTGGAGTGGTGTAGCTGCCCTTGCCTGGTTTCCTGAGCATGATGACTATTGCTTCTTTCCATATCCTCGGAAGTGGCAGAATTCCAGGCATTTGTTCAGGAGGGCCAGGAAGAGATCCGGGTCACTCGAAATCGCTCGGGCGCATATGTCGGCGGTGAAGGCGTCGTTTCCCGGGGCCTTTTTTGGGTTCATGGACGCACATGCCAGTTTGAGCTCAGCCATTGTGAACGGCGGGTCGCAAAATTCATTTTGATTCCCGTCGTTCACTTTGTTCGCCTTTTCCCTCACTCCGGCATGGTGCGCCGTGTCCTCCGACGGATGGTCCTGCGGGTAGAACGTCTCCGCCAAGTAGCGTGCCGAAGCCTTTGCGTCCAGGGTTTTTCCCTCTTTTATGAGAAGAGGATCCTCTTCTCTCCTCGTGGTCCTGGCTATCACCCTGTAGATCCCCTCCCATACCCCTTCCCTGTCCTGTTTGGCGCAGAACTCCTTCCAACCGTCTACCTGGGCCTTCGCCGCCTTCAGCTCATACTCCTCCTTCTTCTCTAGGTACTCCTCAATGACCTTCGGCCTCCGAGGTGGAGCGGCACAACGCACCCTGCGCTTCCTGTAGCGACCTCCTTCTTCGTCTTCTCGAGTTCCTCGGACCACCACGGGACGGTGAGTACTTCTGTCTGCTTTTTTGGGGGAATCGACAGCGTGCAGGCGTTTTTGACAGCTTCGGTGTAGTTCTCTATCGCCCGGTCTAGCTTTTGCACGCTGTCGATTCTCCCAATATCCTCAATTGTGCACTGGGCTTCTCTTAATGTTTGTGCTATCTGGTCGTTAAATTTTTTCCAGTCTGCTTTTCTGGTGTTATATTTGCGAGTGCTGCGGCTTATTTCGATGCCTTTAACTTTTTGTAGTGCTATTGAGAACGATATCCCGTTGTGGTCCGAGCTCGTCAGGCCCTCCTCGACCTTCCAGTCGTCCACCAGGTTGAGCAGGTCCACCGTGCACGCAGTAATATCCACGTGGCTGCTGTAGCGCCGGTCCCCCCGGATGGTGTCGAAGGTCGGAGTTTCCCCAGAATTCAGGATGTTTAAATCTAGCTCCACTACGGCACCCAGCAGCTCTTCCCCCCTGTGGCCAGTGCTCGGGCTCCCCCACCACGTACTTTTTGCATTTACGTCCCCTCCAACGATCCACCTTTTGGTTCTTATGGTGGCCTTGATCTTCCTTAGTTGGTCCAGATAAGGTTCCATATGTTGGTCGGGTTCGAAGTACACTGAGACCAGCACGATCTCCCAGTCGCCGGTTTGGATTCCGACTACTGCAACGTTGTTAGTTGTTAGGTCCGGGTATTGTTTGATTTTTATGTTGTTGTCGAAGACAGCAACCGCGGCCTTTACCGTTCCCGAATCCTCCCCGGCGTTCTGGAAGATCCTGACTCCCTTTGGCCCCTCAGGTCTCTCCCCCCACCAACATACGGTTCCTGGAGGAGCGCCACCGCCGTTCCGCGTTTGGCGGCTTCCATGAACAGTTCCTGTGTGGCCAACTTTTTCCGCTGGAGGTTCGCCTGCAGCAATTTGTACGCAGTTTTATTTACGTGGGGGCCCTTAGCAATACGCCACAGCGGAGCGCGCCAGCCGGTCCCATTTCTGACGTATTGGGCATTCCGAGCTGAAGGCGTTGTGTTGAGCACCATCTATTCCCGCCCCGGTGCAGTTCCTACACTTCGGCGGCTCTCCTATCATTCTTTCACTACAGTCGGCCCCCAAGTGGGGGCCGCCGCAGTGACTGCACAGGTCTACGGTCTGTTTGCAGAAACGCTTGCCGTGACCGTAGCCCAGGCAGCGAGTGCACTGCACCAGGGGCGAGTGGTCCTCCACCTGGACCCGCTGGAGATCGATTCTCACGCTCCCCTTGGCCGTCAGTCTTCGCCAGATAATCGGGAAGTGCTGACGACCACGTGGCTTGCGTGCGGGTTCCTTGTTCTTTTCCTATATCGGATCTCCAGCCTCCGTTCTTCCTCACTCAAGTCTTTGAAGGCCTCAGGGTTCTGATTGTGAAGGCCCTTTATGATGTCCGCGTCCGTATTTATTTGGAATACGTTTTTGAGTATGAGCAGCGGGTCACGGTTTTTCATCTCCTCGACTACCAAATTAGTACCCTCCCTTACTAGCTTCTCCTTAACTCTGTTCCTATCCTCTTCCGTTTTGAAGCCCATTATGACTTTTCGGTCCCTGGCTTTTCGGACCTTTTCTACTTTCACCCACCCCTCTTTGGCGTCGACTGCCTTCCTTATCTTCTCGAGGACCTCTTCGCCCGACTCAGATTCCTCCGTCGAGGTGACCACCACCGAGTGCAGGGTGCTACGCCTCGGCGACGGCCCCCCCGCGGCGGCCGCTACGGCAGCGTACGTTCGGTCTTGGGTGGGCAGTGCTGCTTGCTGCTCCATGATCGACTTCAGCTCTTTCATTTGTCTGGCACTCTCCTTCAGCAGTTCTGAGTGCTTTTTTAGGTCCTCTCTTATATTTCTGATATCCGAGTCCAAAGAGGGGGGGTCTGTTTCTGTGGGTGGGTCGGGTATGTCTGCCCTTTCTTGGTCCTTTTCTTCCTTCTGTGGTCTCTTTTTTATTTCTAACTCCGCTTCCTTCACCAGCTTGTACAGACGCTCGATCGCCTCCACCACTGCAGTTTTTATTTCATTTTTTATGTTTCTTGAGTTCCCGAGGTGTAGTTTTGCCTTGTTTAGGCATGCCCTCGCTTCGGTTGTTCTATCTGTGGGTTGTCTCTTAGGTGGGCTACGAGCGTCAGTCGAGCTTCGTCGTGGAACGTTCGTTCCTTTGGCGGGGCCTGCCCGCGTCGTCTTTTGTGAGAAGGGAGGGGCCGTGTCAGTTTTCGCCGCCTCCCATTCTCCAATGCTCCGTCTGACTCTCGAGCTGGCCGGTGACGTCGCTTTTGGCGACGAGTCGTCTGTACCGCTGGCTTTGGCTGGTGTACGTAGAGTTGCGAACATTGTGGAGGTATGCGTCAATCGTTATTTTGCTATCGAGCTTGTAAAAGTTGTAAAGCGTCGAATAACTTAACCTATGGATTGTTCTGAATACAGTTACAGTCCCTAACCTAGACTATACTATAGCTCTACCAACTATAAAAGTTGGTAGTTGTAAATATCGAGTCTCAGACTCGTGTCTTATGTCTTTTGACAGATGTAGAGTCAAATGCTCTCAAGAGTGGTCTTCCCCCGACGGCAGCAGCTCTTACTTAGCGGTCGGTCAAAAAATTTTTGACCTACGTTGAAAGGTTCTTGTGGGGGGGGGAAAGTTCTTTCCAACTCTATGTAGAGCGGGTTTAATGTGCTGAGCGGACAGAGCGCGCCGAGCCCGTTCTATCGATACCAAGCACGGCTCTCTACCCCAATTGGTTCCGGAGATACAGCCGTTCAAAGTTTTTTAGGACCAAGAACCAAAAAATTGGTTCTTGCTGTATCTTCGGAACCCGTGGCCCGAATTTGACCGCGCTTGGAGTTCCTCCTTCTGCTGACCGAACTCTATCCGCTCCCGTCACTTGCCGGCCCGAAAATTTTTTACTCTGCTATCGGGTAAAGACCTGCAGAAAATTATAGTCTAGGCTGCAACTTATTATCCTAAAGAAGTCCTGTCTCTCTGCGAGCTCCGGCTCAGGAGATATCGAGGTTTAAAAATTTCCAAAATGGCGGACGAACTGTCAAAACCGAAGTTTGACCTTCGATATCTCCGGAACCGGAGGTCGCAGACCAACGGTTCTTGGGTTCAGCCTGCTTGGTGTCACCCCCTCCTTCCGTCCAGACCGTCTCCCAAAACCCTAAATTTTTTGGGCGGAATCCGCCCAAAAGTCAGCTGACTGGGAAGAGGGGATGCCCCGCAAGCCAACTGTCCAGTCCGCAAATCTCTGCGATCAACGGTCTCGGAGTTATGGCCGCCTAAAGAAAAACAAGATGGCGGCGCAGCTGTCAAAGTGCGGCGAAAAATGCCTGTAACTCCTCAACCGTTGGTCGCAGCGAGTCCGGGTTTTCACTGGGCAGTTCGGCTCCACCTATTCTATGCTGCTAGTACAGTTTGAGCGCTGTATCTCAAAATACCTCCAATTTCAATTTTGGGGGTCAGATGTCAATTTTTATGCTGTTTTATTGGTACTACCGAAAATCCCAAGTCTCTAGGCGCAGCGGCTCCCGAGCTACAGGGCTTTAAAAATTTTGGTTCTAAATTTGGAATTTGGTTCTAAAGGGTTCCAAAAGCTAACTTTTTTGATTTTGAAGCTGCAGGGTCGGTTCTTGGGGTTTATCCCAACGTTATTGGGTCAGTGAACCCCTCCCTGCAGTCAAAAAGTAATATTTATTATTTAATTCCGATTTATTGCCAAAAAACACTAAAAAATTTATAGCTCGAAAACCGCTGAGCCGAAAAATCTGAAAAATTCAGCTTATGTCCTACAAATAGAGCTCTACAAGATACAATATACACAATTTAGAATTTAAAAAGTTTTTATAACAATTTTATTAAATTTAAAAAATTTTACTATTTTAATTATAGTCCAAATATTTACTGCTGAAAAATTTTTATTCTTCTGGTGGTCCTTCTTCTCATTAGCGCGCAAATAATAGCAGTTGCCGAATTTCAGTTTTTTATTTAGCTTTAGAGTTATTAACTGCCAAAAATGGAGTTTTGATTTGTTTATTATAAAGCCCCCTTCAATGATAAAATTTTTCTTCTTCCGGAAAAATTGTTAGGTCAAAAGGTACTTGCCGCCTGCCGAGTTTCAGCTCGCTGCGACTGCGGGATCGCCGACCGCGTGGCCGCGTGGATGTTGTTTTTCACGGCTTTTCTCCGCAGTGGTGACTTTCCCGGGTCAACTGACCCTGGGAAAACGTTGGGGCCGACGAGCCCTACACGGCGACACTTCGCACTCTCACTTCCCTTCACTGTGCACTTCACTACGGCTGTTTGAGTGATCACAAAGTTTAGGTTAGGTGGAAAAATCGGTTTTCGCGCTTTCCACGCACGAGTGCCACTCTTTCTCGAATCGCCCGGTTATAGAGCGCGGCGAGACGCAACTTTTGGTGTATCGCACTCCTCTGTAGCACAGAAAAAACCCACTTTTTCAAATTTTTTAATCTTGGAGCACGCGGTTTTGCTTCCGGCACGGTCCGAGGCTCAGACAAGACTGGTTAGGTTAGGTTAGGTTAGGTTAGGTTAGGTTAGGTTAGGTTAGGTTAGGTTAGGTTAGGTTAGGTTAGGTTAGGTTAGGTTAGGTTAGGTTAGGTTAGGTTAGGTTAGGTTAGGTTAGGTTAGGTTAGGTTAGGTTCGGGAGGTGGATCTGGGGGAGCTGGGAATCGGCTCGCTCCGGATTCGAAAGTCGGCAACCGGAGCGAGGCTGATTGAAGTCCCCGGCTCAACCAGCCACGAGAAGGCTGACGCCTTGGCGGCCAAACTGACGGCCGCCCTGTCCGGCGTCGTCGAGGTGTCCAGGCCCGTGAAGTGCGCGGAGTTCCGCCTCACGGGTCTGGACGACGCCGCTACGGTACAGCGGGTTCAGGTTGCGGTCGCGCGCGAAGGGGGCTGCACCCCGGAGCAGGTCCGGGTGGGCGAAATCCGCCCGGACTGGCGGAATTCCAGTTCCGCCCTGATGCGCTGCCCGCTCACGGCAGCGAAAAAGCTGCTTGAGCGGGGCAGTATCGGGGTGGGCTGGAGCCGGGTTCAGCTCCACTTGCTGGAGGCGCGCCCCATGCACTGTTTCAAGTGCATGGGGAAGGGGCACACAGCCGAGTTGTGCCCCTCCAAGGAGGACCGCAGCCGGTTGTGTTACCGGTGCGGGCAGCCGGGGCACATAGCCTCCGGCTGTTCGGCCCAGGCCCGTTGTGCCGTTTGCGCCGACGCCGGGCGCAGGGCGACCCATGTGATGGGGGGCCGTCTGTGCAACCCCCCATCCATCCGCGGGAGAACGTCCCCCATCTCCCGCGGGAGTGGGCGGCAGAAGGCGCCGGAGGCTAGGATGTCCGAGTAATGGCCGGACATCCTCGCTTCCTGCAGGCCAACGTCAACCACTCCGCCGGGGCTCAGGACCTTTTCCTGCAGACCATGGCGGAGTGGGACGTGGACGTGGCGGTGGTTGCGGAACCATATTCCGTGCCCTCCCGGCCTAACTGGGCCGGGGATCTGGACGGTTCCGTGGCCATCGTCACGAGGCCTGGCGCCAGCCCCCCACTCGTGGTGTGGGGGAGGGGAGGCGGTTACGTGGCGGCGGTTCGGGGAGAGTACGCAATCATCGGTGTGTACTTCTCCCCGAACCGCGACCTGCCGGCCCTGGAGCAGCTGCTCGATGCTCTGGGGTCGGCAGTGAGGCGGCTAGCGCCCGCCCAGGTTATCGTGGCCGGGGACTTCAACGCCAAATCCACGGCGTGGGGCAACCCGGCCACGGAAGCCAAAGGGCGGAAAGTGGAGGAGTGGGCGCTGGCCGCGGGACTGTCCCTCTTGAATAGGGGGACAGTCCACACGTGCGTGCGGTGGAACGGAGGATCGGTGGTGGATCTGTCCTTCGCCACCGCGTCCGCCGCACGCCGAGTGGAGGGTTGGAGGGTGGAGACGGGGGTGGAGACACTCTCGGACCATCGCTACATCAGGTTCGAGGTGTCTCCAGCCCCCGGGAGTCCGACGATTTCGTCCCGGTGGCGGAGCCGGTTCCCGCGTTGGGCGCTCACCAGGCTCGACCGGGAACTGGCTGAGGAGGCGGCCATTGTCGGCCGCTGGGGCCTCCCGCCAATGGAGGATCTGGACGCCGAGGAGGGGGCTGGTCGTCTCTGCGACGCCTTCACGGCGGTTTGCAGGGCGGCCATGCCCAGCGTTGGGCGTCCGCCTCCGAGGCGGGCGGTCTACTGGTGGTCGGCTGAGATAGCCGACCTCCGGGACGCCTGCAACGGGGCGCGTAGGGCGTATACTCGGAGCAGGCGTCGCCGCCCCCGGGACGAAGGGAGAGATGGCCATCTGCACGGCATATACGTGGAGAAGAAGAGGGCCTTGCAGATGGCCATCAGTAGGGCCAAGGAGGGAGCGTGGCAGGAGCTGCTGGAGGGTCTGGATAGGGACCCGTGGGGCCGACCTTACAGAGGAGCGCGGAACAAGATCCGCGCTCAGTCGGCCCCACTGACGGAGACCCTCCAGCCAGCCGTGTTGGAGAGGGTTGTCGGGGAACTCTTCCCCGACACCCCACGGGGCTACGCTCCCCCGAGGATGGCCCTACGTCGGACGTCGGACTCCAGAGGAGAGGAGGAGGGCGCTCCGCCGCCCGTCACCGACCAGGAGATGGAGGCGGTCGTTGACCGCCTCCGAGGCAAGAAAAGGGCGCCGGGTCCGGACGGGGTGCACGGGAGGGTGCTTGCATTGGCCCTCGTGCACCTCGGGGACAGGTTCCGGGAGCTCCTCGACTGCTGCTTGCGGTCGGGGTGCTGCCCGGGACCCTTCAGGGTGGGCCGGCTCTGCCTTCTGCTGAAGGGAGACCGGCCCCCGGACTCGGGGTCGGCGGTTCGACCTGTCGTTCTGCTGAACGAGGCGGGGAAGGCCCTCGAAAGGGTTGTCGCTTCCCGCCTCGCTCAGCACTTGGAGGAGGGCCCGGGACCGGGCCTATCGGACGCCCAGTTCGGGTTCCGGGCCAGACGGTCGACCGTCGACGCCATTAGGCGCCTAAGGTCGGTGACGGAGGATGCGGAGCGCGAGGGAGATGTGGTGGTGGCGGTGTCTTTGGACATCGCCAACGCCTTCAACAGCCTCCCCCACAGTACCATACTGGAGGCCCTCAAGTACTTTGGGGTGCCTCCGTACTTGGGGGGGCTGTTGAAGGCGTATCTGGAGGACAGGGAGGTGCGCTACGAGGACGCGAGGGGCCAGATGGTCAGAAGGCGCGTCGTGTGCGGTGTCCCACAGGGGTCCGTTCTGGGCCCCATCTTGTGGGACCTCGCATACGACTGGGTCCTGCGGGGCCGTCTCCTCCCCGGGATGGGCGTCATCTGCTATGCAGATGACACCCTCGTCACATCCCGGGGCAAGACCTTCGTGGAGGCGGCGCGGCTGGCCGAAGTCGGTGTAGGACTGGTGGTCAGCCGCATAGAGAGGCTCGGGCTTCGGGTCCGTTTGGATAAAACCGAGGCCCTCCTCTTCCGCGGGACCGGCAGGCGGGGCCCCCCCTCGGGAGCGCACCTCCAAATAGGAGGAGAGCGAGTAAGGGTGAGTGCCCAGATGAGCTACCTGGGCCTCACCCTGGACGGGAGATGGACCTTCGGCCCCCACTTCGAGCGGTTGGGGCCGAAGGTCATCAGAGCTGCGGCGGCGCTGGGTCGCCTCCTGCCCAATGTGGGCGGGCCCGGCGCCGCGTGCAGGCGGCTGTACTCCGGCATCTGCCGGAGTATGGCCACGTACGGTGCCCCCATATGGGCGGACGCCCTCTGCGCTCGCAATAGGGCTCAGCTGCGCAGAGCGCAGCGGGTCATAGCGCAGAGGGTGATAAGGGGGTACCGGACGGTGGCGTGGACGGCCGCGACCGCCCTTGCTGGCGACCCGCCCTGGGAGTTGGCGGCGGAGGTGCTCGCCGAGGTGTACGTGTTTGTCGCCGAGAGGAGGAGCCTCGGCGAGCGCCCCACGTCGGTGGAGGTGGGGCGGTATCGCCAGCGAGGGCATGAGGAGATGATGCGGAGGTGGGGGGAGGACCTGGCGCAGCCGCGGTACGGAGTCCGCGTTGCGGATGCGCTGCGCCCGGTCCTGGAGGCGTGGATGCGTCGTAGACGCAAACCCCTCACCTTCCGCATGGTGCAGGTGCTCACCGGACATGGATGCTTCGGTGAGTACCTGCACCGGGTCGCGAGGCGGGAGGAGCGGCCAGGCTGCCACGATTGTGGCGCGGCCGAGGACACTGCTCAGCACACCTTGGAGCAGTGTCCCAGGTGGTATCGGCAGCGCCATGATCTGGTGTCCGCGCTGGGAAGCGCGGACCTCTCGCTCCCGAGCGTGGTCCGCTACATGCTCGGGAGCGACAGTGCCTGGCAGGCGATGGCCTCCTTCTGTGAGACGGTCATGTCCCAGAAGGAGGCCGCGGAGCGGGACAGGGAGGATGATCCGTTGGCTGTCCCGCTCCGGAGACGGCGGACGGGAGTGCGGCGTAGGCGCTACGCGCACCTACTGCCGCCTCCCTAACCTGTGGGACTAGGGGTCAGGCTGGGAACCTGGCCCCATAATGGTCCCGCCGCCGGAGGGGCTGTCCCAATTTGCCGGGATGGCCCCTAGAGAGAAGAAGTCCGGCCCCTCTGAGGGGCTGGCCAGTCGCAGTGGTGCCCTGTTGCTGACAGATCCGGGGCACCACACCAACGCGGCCGATGGCATTTCGCGGGGTCGTTTAGTGGGTATACCGTCGGACAGCCGACGGGGAGTCCCACACTACCACCGGAGGCCACCCAGGCACCGGTGGTGTGCGTAATGCATTTTTCCCCGCGTCACAAAAAAAAAAAAAAAAAAAAAAAAAAAAAAAGGTTAGGTTAGGTTAGGTTAGGTTAGGTTAGGTTAGGTTAGGTTAGGTTAGGTTAGGTTAGGTTAGGTTAGGTTAGGTTAGGTTAGGTTAGGTTAGGTTAGGTTAGGTTAGGTTAGGTTAGGTTAGGTTAGGTTAGGTTAGGTTAGGTTAGGTTAGGTTAGGTTAGGTTAGGTTAGGTTAGGTTAGGTTAGGTTAGGTTAGGTTAGGTTAGGTTAGGTTAGGTTAGGTTAGGTTAGGTTAGGTTAGGTTAGGTTAGGTTCTGGAGGCGTGGATGCGTCGTAGGCGCAAACCCCTCACTTTCCGCATGGTGCAGGTGCTCACCGGACATGGATGCTTCGGTGAGTACCTGCACCGGGTCGCGAGGCGGGAGGAGCGGCCAGGCTGCCACGATTGTGGCGCGGCCGAGGACACTGCTCAGCATACTCTAGAGCAGTGTCCCAGATGGTCTCGGCAGCGCCACGATCTGGTGTCCGCGCTAGGTAGCGCGGACCTCTCGCTCCCGAGCGTGGTCCGCTCCATGCTCGGGAGTGACAGTGCCTGGCAGGCGATGGCCTCCTTCTGTGAGACCGTCATGTCCCAGAAGGAGGCCGCGGAGCGGGACAGGGAGGACGATCCTCAGGCTGCCCCGCTCCGGAGACGGCGGACGGGAGTGCGGCGTAGGCGCTACGCGCACCTACTGCCGCCTCCCTAACCTGTGGGACTAGGGGTCAGGCTGGGAACCTGGCCCCATAATGGTCCCGCCGCCGGACGGGCTGTCCCAATTTGCCGGGATGGCCCCTAGAGAGAAGAAGTCCGGCCCCTTTTGAGGGGCTGGCCAGTCGCAGTGGTGCCCTGTTGCTGACAGATCCGGGGCACCACACCAACGCGGCCGATGGCATTTCGCGGGGTTGTTTAGTGGGTATACCGTCGGACAGCCGACGGGGAGTCCCACACTACCACCGGAGGCCACCCAGGCACCGGTGGTGTGCGTAACGCATTTTTCCCCGCGTCACAAAAAAAAAAAAAAAAAAAAAAAAAAAAAAAAAAAAAAAAAAAAAAAGGTTAGGTTAGGTTAGGTTAGGTTAGGTTAGGTTAGGTTAGGTTAGGTTAGGTTAGGTTAGGTTTTTTTTTTTTTTTTTTTTTTTATTAAACTTACACCCCTGCCGTGGGCAAGGCACTTTTGCACAATATAAATAGTTTTGATCACATTTTAAAAGTCACTGTACAATATAAATAAACACATTCATACATCACACTCGCTTTCATATTCCACAAATCATTCTTACATTCATCATCTTTCAGTTTAATTTCCAAAAATAATTTTGATTTGCCCGTTTTAGAACGCCGGTGAAATATCTTAATATGTTTCCAACTTCCCTCCCCATACTGCATCAGTCCAGCCACGGGCGTCAGCGAGCTTCACAGCTCCGGTTAGGTTAGGTTAGGTTAGGTTAGGTTAGGTTAGGTTAGGTTAGGTTAGGTTAGGTTAGGTTAGGTTAGGTTAGGTTAGGTTAGGTTAGGTTAGGTTAGGTTAGGTTAGGTTAGGTTAGGTTAGGTTAGGTTAGGTTAGGTTAGGTTAGGTTAGGTTGAAGTTGGACTTCGGGAGGGATTAGTAGGCGGATTTCGGTATTTTGGTTGATTATTGTGTGTGGTAGTAGGCTTCAGCGGGTCCCGTGGGAATTTTTTGGAATTTCCCACGGGAACTATTTTTTAGGGGCCAAAAACCCCTAAAAATCTTTTTCGTTGTTTTGGTGTCCAGGGGTCGGGGGGAGTCGTTTGCGACCACTCCCGCATCTCCACCTTGCTCGGAACTTGGTTTTCCGGTAGGCAATACCGGTACGAGAGCAGGTGCTCTAAATTTTTATTTGCGAATTCGCAGAAATTTAGGGTGCCATCCGATCGGTGTTGCCTGTCGGAGCATCTTTCGTGCGGGGTGCGAGGTCGGGGGACCCCCCCTTCCCCCTCAAAAATTTGATTTTGTTGTTGTTTTGTTATATTTGTATTTTGTGCTGGTTTTGTGTTTGTTTCGTTCGGTGTGGGCTGTCTGGGGATCGGTGACGACCCTGGGCAGTCGAGTCCCGGGGTTTCCGGGTGAGGGGTAATATGTCGGGGCCCAGGGGTTCCGGGGAGGGTGGTCTCCCAAAAAAACCACAGTCGGCTTTCGGAGGCAGCGAGAGTAGTGGGAGGGCAATGGACGTGGTGGATGGTCCAAGGGGCAGGGGAGGTGTCGGGGAGAGCGAAGCGGATTGGGCGAGCGGGTCTGGGACGGACACGTCGCTCACCAGCTTGCCTGAGGCGACGCTCGGCGGCAAGCGCCTGTTCTCCGACACGGAGACGGAGACGCCCACTGATCGGGCGAAAATAGCCACGTCCAGGCGTGGAAAGCGGGGCGGCACTGCGCCTAGCCTGGCCAGGGCCCGCCAACAAGTGAGGGAGCGAAGGGAGGAGGCCAAGGAGGCGGCTTTTAATGCGCTCCTTGAGAAGCGGGCCCTTAAGGCCAAGACGAGCCCATATGTGGCGGGAGTAAGCGCCGAGGGGGTGAGCCCCGAGGCGGAGATGGAAAGCCCCGAAGGGAGAAGCCCTGAGGGGGAAGCGGCGAGCCCACTCCGTGGGGGCGCCGAGGACCTCATGGTGAGGGGTGAGGGGATGTTGCAAGCCATCCTCGACCTCACGGGGAAATCGGCGAGCCTCAAGGGGGGCTACGCCGCGAAAATTGCGAGGGCCGCGGGCGGGATCCGGGAGATCCTGGAGGCCCTGGTGGTGCGCACGGAGGTGGAGGAGACCCACCGCCTCCGAGCTGATAACGCCCGCCTCCAACGGGAGGTGGCCTCCTTGCGGGAGGAGGTCAAGGCGCACCGCCGGGAGTTCCAGGAGCTCCGGGCCGAGAGGAAGGCGCAGGGGCCGGCGGGCCCGGTCGATCTCCAGACACTGGAGAGCAATATCGCCCGGCTCGTCGGGAACCTAGTGGATGGGCGGCTCGCCGCGATTGAATCGCGCCTGCCTCCTCCGACAGTCGTCCGTCCGCCACTGGCGGGCGACAGCTCACCGGTGGCGAGGGCCGCGAGGGCGGCCATCGAGAGCGCAGGTCGGCCGGCGACTACGCCGAAGAAGGCAAATGCGCCGGCCGAGCTCGAGGTACGTCCTCGGGCAAGACCGGCCACCGGAGCGGGTCCCGCCCGCGGTGGGGCCCCGCAGGAGTCGTGGACGAGCTTCGGCCCGTCCACATCAAGGGCGAAGCCGGCCGCGGTGATGCCGTCGCCAGCGGCAGGGGCCACCGAGGTCCCTAAGGAGGCGTGGACCGACGTGGTCCGCCGCAGGCCGCGAAAGACCGCGGCCCCCGCGGCTCCTGCGGCGCCAGCGCCGGCCAAGGCGTCAGCCAATGCTCCCGCAGGCAGGGAGGAGGGCCGAAAGCCCAAGGTGGTGCTCCCCAGCTCCACGGCCGTAATTTTAAAGTTACGGCCGGAGGCAGCCCACGGGGGGGCATCATATGCCTCGGCCCTCTTGAAGGCCGAGCGGGAGGTGGATCTGGGGGAGCTGGGAATCGGCTCGCTCCGGATTCGCAAGTCGGCAACCGGAGCGAGGCTGATTGAGGTCCCGGGCTCCACCAGCCACGAGAAGGCTGACGCCTTGGCGGCCAAATTGACGGTCGCCCTGTCCGGCGTGGTCGAGGTGTCCAGGCCCGTGAAGTGCGCGGAGTTCCGCCTCACGGGTCTGGACGACGCCGCTACGGCGCAGCGGGTCCAGGTTGCGGTCGCGCGCGAAGGGGGTTGCACCCCGGAGCAGGTCCGGGTGGGCGAAATCCGCCCGGACTGGCGGAATTCCAGTTCCGCCCTGATGCGCTGCCCGCTCACGGCAGCGAAAAAGCTGCTCGAGCTGGGCAGTATTGGGGTGGGCTGGAGTCGGGTGCAGCTCCAATTGCTGGAGGCGCGCCCCATGCACTGTTTCAAGTGCATGGGGAAGGGGCACACAGCCGAGTTGTGCCCCTCCAAGGAGGACCGCAGCCGGTTGTGTTACCGGTGCGGGCAGCCGGGGCACATCGCCTCCGGCTGTTCGGCCCAGGCCCGTTGTGCCGTTTGCGCCGACGCCGGGCGTAGGGCGACCCATGTGATGGGGGGCCGTCTGTGCAACCCCCCATCCATCCGCGGGAGAACGTCCCCCATCTCCCGCGGGAGTGGGCTGCAGAAGGCGCCGGAGGCTAGGATGTCCGAGTAATGGCCGGACATCCTCGCTTCCTGCAGGCCAACGTCAACCACTCCGCCGGGGCTCAGGACCTTTTCCTGCAGACCATGGCGGAGTGGGACGTGGACGTGGCGGTGGTTGCGGAACCATATTCCGTGCCCTCCCGGCCTAACTGGGCCGGGGATCTGGACGGTTCCGTGGCCATCGTCACGAGGCCTGGCGCCAGCCCCCCACTCGTGGTGTGGGGGAGGGGTGGCGGTTATGTGGCGGCGGTTCGGGGAGAGTACGCAATCATCGGTGTGTACTTCTCCCCGAACCGCGACCTGCCGGCCCTGGAGCAGCTGCTCGATGCTCTGGGGTCGGCAGTCAGGCGGCTAGCGCCCGCCCAGGTTATCGTGGCCGGGGACTTCAACGCCAAATCCACGGCGTGGGGCAACCCGGCCACGGAAGCCAAGGGGCGGAAAGTGGAGGAGTGGGCGCTGGCCGCGGGACTGTCCCTCTTGAACAGGGGGACAGTCCACACGTGCGTGCGGTGGAACGGAGGGTCGGTGGTGGATCTGTCCTTCGCCACCGCGTCCACCGCACGCCGAGTGGAGGATTGGAGGGTGGAGACGGGGGTGGAGACACTCTCGGACCATCGTTACATCAGGTTCGAGGTGTCTCCAGCCCCCGGGAGTCCGACGATTTCGTCCCGGTGGCGGAGCCGGTTCCCGCGTTGGGCACTCACCAGGCTTGACCGGGAACTGGCGGAGGAGGCGGCCATAGTCGGCCGCTGGGGCCTCCCGCCGATGGAGGATTTGGGGGTGGAGCCAGGGGCTGGCCGTCTCTGCGACGCCTTCACGGCGGTGTGCAGGGCGGCCATGCCCAGTGTTGGGCGTCCGCCCCCAAGGCGGGCGGTCTACTGGTGGTCGGCGGAGATAGCCGACCTCCGGGACGTCTGCAACGGGGCGCGTAGAGCGTACACCCGGAGCAGGCGTCGCCGCCCCCGGGACGAAGAAAGGGATGGCCGTCTGCACGGCGTCTACGTGGAGAGTAGGAGAGCCCTGCAGATGGCCATCAGTAGGGCCAAGGAGGGAGCGTGGCAGGAGCTGCTGGAGGGTCTGGATAGGGACCCGTGGGGCCGACCTTACAGAGGAGCGCGGAATAAGATCCGCGCTCAGTTGGCCCCACTGACGGAGACCCTCCAGCCAGCCGTGTTGGAGAGGGTTGTCGGGGAACTCTTCCCCGACACCCCACGGGGCTACGCTCCCCCGAGGATGGTCCTACGTCGGACGTCGGACTCCAGAGGAGAGGAGGAGGGCGCTCCGCCGCCCGTCACCGACCAGGAGATGGAGGCGGTCGTTGACCGCCTCCGAGGCAAAAAGAGGGCGCCGGGTCCGGACGGGGTGCACGGGAAGGTGCTAGCGTTGGCTCTCGTGCACCTCGGAGACAGGTTCCGGGAGCTCCTCGACTGCTGCTTGCGGTCGGGGTGCTGCCCGGGACCCTTCAGGGTGGGCCGGCTCTGCCTTCTGTTGAAGGGAGACCGGCCCCCGGACTCGGGGTCGGCGGTTCGACCGGTCGTTCTGCTGAACGAGGCGGGCAAGGCCCTGGAGAGGGTTGTCGCCTCCCGCCTCGCTCAGC
This sequence comes from Pyralis farinalis, assembly GCA_947507595.1. Classification (NCBI taxonomy): domain Eukaryota; kingdom Metazoa; phylum Arthropoda; class Insecta; order Lepidoptera; family Pyralidae; genus Pyralis; species Pyralis farinalis. Next base: position 57,564 of record OX382279.1, on the reverse strand, counting down.
ATTTGGAGGATGGCCCGGGACCGGGCCTCTCGGATGCCCAGTTCGGGTTCCGGGCCAGACGGTCGACCGTCGACGCCATAAGGCGCCTAAGGTCGGTGACGGAGGATGCGGAGCGCGAGGGAGACGTGGTGGTGGCGGTGTCGCTCGACATCGCCAATGCCTTCAACAGCCTCCCCCACAGTACCATCCTGGAGGCCCTCAAGTATTTTGAGGTGCCTCCGTACTTGGGGAGGCTCTTGAAGGCATACCTGGAGGACAGGGAGGTGTGCTACGAGGACGCGAGGGGCCATATGGTCAGAAGGTTCGTCGGGTGCGGGGTCCCACAGGGGTCCGTTCTGGGCCCCATTCTGTGGGACCTCGCATACGACTGGGTCCTGCGGGGCCGTCTCCTCCCCGGGATGAGCGTCATCTGTTATGCAGATGACACCCTCGTCACATCCCGGGGTAAGACCTTTGTGGAGGCGGCGCGGCTGGCCGAAGTCGGTGTTGGACTAGTGGTCAGCCGTATAGAGAGGCTTGGGCTTCGGGTCCGTTTGGAGAAGACCGAGGCCCTCCTCTTCCGCGGGACCGGCAGGCGGGGCCCCCCCTCGGGAGCACACCTCCAAATAGGAGGAAGGCGGATCAGGGTGAGTGCCCAGATGAGGTACCTGGGCCTCACCCTTGACGGGAGATGGACCTTCGGCCCCCACTTCGAGCAGTTGGGGCCGAAGGTCATCAGAGCTGCGTCGGCGCTGGGTCGGCTCCTGCCCAACTTGGGCGGGCCCAGCGCCGCGTGTAGGCGGCTGTACTCCGGCATCTGCCGGAGTATGGCCACGTACGGCGCCCCCATTTGGGCGGACGCCCTCTGTCGCCAAAATAAGGCCCAGCTGCGCAGAGCACAGCGGGTCATTGCGCAGAGGGCGATAAGGGGGTACCGTACAGTGGCCTGGACGGCCGCGACCGCCCTCGCTGGCGACCCGCCCTGGGAGTTGGTGGCGGAGGTGCTCGCCGAGGTGTACAACTTTGTTGCGAGTAGGAGGGTACTCGGCGAGCACCCCACGACGGAGGAAATAGGGCGATGTCGCCAGAGAGGGCACGCAGAGATGATGCGGAGGTGGGGGGAGGACCTGGCGCAGCCGCGGTATGGTACCCGCGTTGCGGAAGCGCTGCGCCCGGTCCTGGAAAGGTGGATGCTGCGGAAACGCAAACCCCTCACCTTCCGCATGGTGCAGGTGCTCACCGGACACGGATGCTTCGGTGCGTACCTGCACCGGGTCGCGAGGCGGGAGGAGCGGCCGGACTGCCATGAGTGCGGCGCGGCCGAGGACACTGCTCAACACACACTGGAGCAGTGTCTCATGTGGTCTCGGCAGCGCCGCGATCTGCAGTCCGCGCTGGGAGACGCGGACCTCTCGCTCCCGAGCGTGGTCCGCTCCATGCTCGGGAGTGACAGGTGCTGGCAGGCGATGGCCTCCTTCTGCGAAATAGTTATGGCGCGGAAGGAGGCCATGGAGCGGGACAGGGAAGATGATCCCGTGGCTGTCCCGCTCCGGAGACGGCGGACGGGAGTGCGGCGGAGGCGCTACGCGCACCTCCTGCCGCCTCCCTAACCTGTGGGACTAGGGGTCAGGCTGGGAACCTGGCCCCATAACGGTCCCGCCGCCGGAGGGGCTGTCCCAATTTGCCGGGATGGCCCCTAGATTGGAGAAGTCCGGCCCCTTCTGAGGGGCTGGCCAGTCGCAGTGGTGCCCTGTTGCTGACAGATCCGGGGCACCACACCAACGCGGCCGATGGCATTTCGCGGGGTTGTTTAGTGGGTATACCGTCGGACAGCCGACGGGGAGTCCCACACTACCACCGGAGGCCACCCAGGCACCGGTGGTGTGCGTAACGCATTTTTCCCCGCGTCACAAAAAAAAAAAAAAAAAAAAAAAGGTTAGGTTAGGTTAGGTTAGGTTAGGTTAGGTTAGGTTAGGTTAGGTTAGGTTAGGTTAGGTTAGGTTAGGTTAGGTTAGGTTAGGTTAGGTTGGGGCAGGCCCCAAGTGATTTCCAGTACGTCCCCGTCGTCTGCCCTGGACCCATCTCACCGGTGCGCGGTAACGCAGTGGCCGGTGAGTGGTGACCAAATCTGGAAAGTCGATACTTGTGGGCGAGGTGGTTAAGTACCTAGGAGGAGTTATCAGGTGGATCTTGCTTTTCGCAGTGGAGTGTGTGTCTTGGTGTTCTTTGTTGGTTGTTTTTGTTGTGTTTTTGTGCAGTTGGTTATTGTCTCTTGTGTTTGTCGTTGTGTGTCTAGGTTTCGGTGACGAGCCTAGACAGCCGAGTCCCGGCGATGCCGGGAGCGGGGGGTATGTTGGGACCTAAGGGTTCCGGGGGGAGTGGGCCCGCGGAGGGGCCACCAGTTTTTGTGGTGGATAGCGAGTCAGGTGGGGGTGAGGAGACCGACAGTATGTCGGTCCCCACCCTTTCGGAGTCGGAGCTGGGGCGGGGCAAGCGCCTCTTCTCCGGCTCAGAGACCGAGGCGCCGGCGGAGAGGGCGAAGTTGCCGACGGCCAGGCGCGGGAAGAGGGGCGGCGCTGCCCTAACACTGGCCAGAGCCCGCCGTCAGCTCAAGGAGCGCGAGGAGGAGGAAAGGGAGCAGGCCATCCAGGCCCTCCTTGAGAGGCGGGCCTTTGGAGTCCAGAGGAAGAGCGCGGAGGTGGCCGGAAGCGCCGAGGGGGTCAGCCCCGAGGCGGCCAAAAAGAAGAGCCCCGAAGGGAAAAGCCCTGAGGGGGAGGCGGCGTGCCTAACTGAGAGGGGAGCCGAAGAGCTCATGGTGGTGGCCGGGGAGAAGCTGGGGCTGATCCTCGACCTCACCAGCAGGTCGGCGAGCCTCAAAGGCGGCTACGCCGCCAAGATTGTGAAGGCGGCGGGCGGGATAAAGGAGATCCTCGAGTCCCTCGTGATGCGCACGGAGAGTGGGGAGACCTTCCGTCTCCGAGCCGACAACGCTCGGCTGCAGCGCGAGGTCTCCTCGCTGCGGGAAGAAGTCCGGGCGCATCGCCTGGAATTCGAGGAGCTCCGCAAGGAGAGGAAGGCGCAGGGGCCGACGGGCCCGGTCGATATACAGGCTCTGGAGAGCAGTATCGCCCGGCTCGTCGGTAACTTGGTGGACGGGCGGCTCGCCGACCTAGAGTCGCGCCTGCCCCCTCCGACTGTCGCCCGTCCGCCATTAGCGGGTGACAGCTCCGCAGTCGCCAAAGCCGCGAGGGCGGCCATTGAGGGCGCGCGAAGACCGGCGACTAAGTCGCAGCGCGCTAACGCGAGCGCACCGGCCGAGCTCGACGTGCGCCCTCAGGCGAGAAAGGCCGCCAAAGTGGGCCCCGCCCGCCGAACTGGGGCCAGCGAGGAGTCGTGGACGAGCTTCGGCCCGTCCACATCTAGGGCGAAGCCGGCCGCGGTGACACCGTCGGCAGCGGCAGGGACCGCCGAGGTCCCGGAGGTGGCGTCGTGGACCGACGTGGTCCGCCGCAAGCCGCGGAAAACCGCGGCCCCCGCGACTCCTGCGAGACCGGCGCCCGCCAAGGCGTCAGCCAACACTCTCGCGGGCAAGGAGGAGGGCCGAAAGCCCAAGGTGGTGCTCCCCGGCTCCACGGCCGTAATTTTAAAGTTACGGCCGGAGGCAGCCCACGGGGGGGCATCATATGCCTCGGCCCTCTTGAAGGCCGAGCGGGAGGTGGATCTGGGGGAGCTGGGGATCGGCTCGCTCCGGATACGCAAGTCGGCGACCGGAGCGAGGCTGATCGAAGTCCCCGGCTCCACCAGCCACGAGAAGGCTGACGCCTTGGCGGCCAAGTTGACGGCCGCCCTGTCCGGCGTCGTAGAGGTGTCCAGGCCCGTGAAGTGTGCGGAGTTCCGACTCACGGGTCTGGACGATGCCGCAACGGCACAGCGGGTCCAAGCTGCGGTCGCGCGGGAGGGTGGCTGCACCCCGGAACAGGTCCGGGTGGGTGAAATCCGCCCGGACTGGCGGAACTCCAGCTCCGCCCTGATGCGCTGCCCGGTGACGGCAGCGAAAAAGCTGCTCGAGCTGGGCAGTATAGGGGTGGGCTGGAGCAGGGTGCAGCTCCATTTGTTGGAAGCGCGCCCCATGCACTGCTACAAGTGCATGGGGAAGGGGCACACAGCCGAGTTGTGCCCCTCCAAGGAGGACCGCAGCCGCCTGTGCTACAGGTGTGGGCAGCCGGGGCACATCGCCTCGGGCTGCTCGGCACAGGCCCGCTGTGCCGTGTGCGCCGACGCCGGACGAAAGGCGACGCATGTGATGGGGGGTCGTCTTTGTAACCCCCCATCCATACGCGGGAGAACGCCCCCCATCTCTCGCGGGAGTGGGCGGCAGGTGGCGCCTGAGGCTGGGATGTCCGAATAATGGCCGGACATCCCCGCTTCCTGCAGGCCAACGTCAACCACTCCGCCGGGGCTCAGGACCTTTTCCTGCAGACCATGGCGGAGTGGGACGTGGACGTGGCGGTGGTTGCGGAACCATATTCCGTGCCCTCCCGGCCTAACTGGGCCGGGGATCTGGACGGTTCCGTGGCCATCGTCACGAGGCCTGGCGCCAGCCCCCCACTCGTGTTGAGTGGGAGGGGGGCGGGATACGTGGCGGCGGTTCGGGGAGAGTACGCAATCATCGGTGTGTACTTCTCCCCGAACCGCGACCTGCCGGCCTTGGAGCGGCTGCTCGACGCTCTGGGGTCGGCAGTGAGGCGGCTAGCGCCCGCCCAGGTTTTCGTGGCCGGGGACTTCAACGCCAAGTCCACGGCGTGGGGCAACCCGGCCACGGAAGCCAAAGGGCGGAAGGTGGAGGAGTGGGCGCTGGCCGCGGGACTGTCCCTCTTGAATAGGGGGACAGTCCACACGTGCGTGCGGTGGAACGGAGGGTCGGTGGTGGATCTGTCCTTCGCCACCGCGTCCGCCGCACGCCGAGTGGAAGGATGGAGGGTGGAGACGGGGGTGGAGACACTCTCGGACCATCGCTATATCAGGTTCGAGGTGTCTCCAGCCCCCGGGAGTCCGACGATTTCGTCCCGGTGGCGGAGCCGGTTCCCGCGTTGGGCACTCACCAGGCTCGACCGGGAACTGGCAGAGGAGGCGGCCATAGTCGGCCGCTGGGGCCTCCCGCCGATGGAGGATTTGGGGGTGGAGCAAGGGGCTGGCCGTCTCTGCGACGCCTTCACGGCGGTGTGCAGGGCGGCCATGCCCAGTGTTGGGCGTCCGCCCCCAAGGCGGGCGGTCTACTGGTGGTCGGCGGAGATAGCCGACCTCCGGGACGCCTGCAACGGGGCGCGTAGAGCGTACACCCGGAGCAGGCGTCGCCGCCCCCGGGACGAAGGACGAGATGGCCATCTGCACGGCATATACGTGGAGAAGAAGAGGGCCTTGCAGATGGCCATAAGTAGGGCCAAGGAGGGAGCGTGGCAGGAGCTGCTGGAGGGCCTAGACAGGGACCCGTGGGGCCGACCTTACAGAGGAGCGCGGAACAAAATCCGCGCTCAGTCGGCCCCGCTGACGGAGACCCTCCAGCCAGCCCTGTTGGAGAGGGTTGTCGGGGAACTCTTCCCCGACACCCCACGGGGGTACGCTCCCCCTAGGATGGCCCGATCGTCGGACTCCATAGGAGAGGAGGAGGGCGCTCCGCCGCCCGTCACCGACCAGGAGATGGAGGCGGTAGTTGACCGCCTCCGAGGTAAGAAGAGGGCGCCGGGTCCGGACGGGGTGCACGGGAAGGTGCTAGCGTTGGCTCTCGTGCACCTCGGAGACAGGTTCCGGGAGCTCCTCGACTGCTGCTTGCGGTCGGGGTGCTGCCCGGGACCCTTCAGGGTGGGCCGGCTCTGCCTTCTGTTGAAGGGAGACCGGCCCCCGGACTCGGGGTCGGCGGTTCGACCGGTCGTTCTGCTGAACGAGGCGGGGAAGGCCCTAGAAAGGGTTGTCGCATCCCGCCTCGCTCAGCACTTGGAGGATGGCCCGGGACCGGGCCTTTCGGATGCCCAGTTCGGGTTCCGGGCCAGGCGGTCGACCGTCGACGCCATTAGGCGCCTTAGGTCGGTGACGGAGGAGGCGGAGCGCGATGGTAAGGTGGTGGTGGCGGTGTCGCTGGACATCGCCAATGCCTTCAACAGCCTCCCCCACAGTACCATACTGGAGGCCCTCAAATACTTTGAGGTGCCTCCGTATTTGGGGAGGCTGTTGAAGGCATACTTGGAGGACAGGGAGGTGTGCTTCGAGGATGCGAGGGGCCGTATGGTCAGGAGGTCTGTCGGGTGCGGGGTCCCGCAGGGGTCCGTTCTGGGCCCCATTCTGTGGGACCTCGCATACGACTGGGTCCTGCGGGGCCGTCTCCTCCCCGGGATGAGTGTCATCTGCTATGCGGATGACACCCTTGTCACGTCCCGGGGTAAGAACTTTGTGGAGGCGGCGCGGCTGGCCGAAGTCGGAGTAGGACTGGTGGTCAGCCGTATAGAGAGGCTTGGGCTTCGGGTCCGTTTGGAGAAGACCGAGGCCCTCCTCTTCCGCGGGACCGGCAGACGGGGCCCTCCCCCCGGAGCACACCTCCAAATAGGAGGAGAAAGGGTAAGGGTGAGTGCCCAGATGAGCTACCTGGGCCTCACCCTGGACGGACGATGGACCTTCGGCCCCCACTTCGAGCGGTTGGGGCCGAGGGTCATCAGAGCTGCGGCGGCGCTGGGTCGCCTCCTGCCCAATGTCGGCGGGCCCGGCGCCGCGTGCAGGCGGCTGTACTCCGGCATCTGCCGGAGTATGGCTACGTACGGTGCCCCCATATGGGCGGACGCCCTCTGCGCTCGGAATAGGGCTCAGCTGCGCAGAGCGCAGCGGGTCATAGCGCAGAGGATGATAAGGGGGTACCGGACGGTGGCGTGGACGGCCGCGACCGCCCTTGCTGGCGACCCGCCCTGGGAGTTGGAGGCGGAGGTGCTCGCCGAGGTGTACGTGTTTGTCGCCGAGAGGAGGAGCCTCGGTGAGCGCCCCACGTCGGTGGAGGTGGGGCGGTATCGCCAGCGAGGGCATGAGGAGATGATGCGGAGGTGGGGGGAGGACCTGGCGCAGCCGCGGTACGGAGTCCGCGTTGCGGAGGCGCTGCGCCCGGTCCTGGAGGCGTGGATGCGTCGTAGGCGCAAACCCCTCACTTTCCGCATGGTGCAGGTGCTCACCGGACATGGATGCTTCGGTGAGTACCTGCACCGGGTCGCGAGGCGGGAGGAGCGGCCAGGCTGCCACGATTGTGGCGCGGCCGAGGACACTGCTCAGCATACTCTAGAGCAGTGTCCCAGATGGTCTCGGCAGCGCCACGATCTGGTGTCCGCGCTAGGTAGCGCGGACCTCTCGCTCCCGAGCGTGGTCCGCTCCATGCTCGGGAGTGACAGTGCCTGGCAGGCGATGGCCTCCTTCTGTGAGACCGTCATGTCCCAGAAGGAGGCCGCGGAGCGGGACAGGGAGGATGATCCGTTGGCTGTCCCGCTCCGGAGACGGCGGACGGGAGTGCGGCGTAGGCGCTACGCGCACCTACTGCCGCCTCCCTAACCTGTGGGACTAGGGGTCAGGATGGGAACCTGGCCCCATAATGGTCCCGCCGCCGGAGGGGCTGTCCCAATTTGCCGGGACGGCCCCTAGAGAGAAGAAGTCCGGCCCCTCCTGAGGGGCTGGCCAGTCGCAGTGGTGCCCTGTTGCTAACAGATCCGGGGCACCACACCAACGCGGCCGATGGCATTTCGCGGGGTTGTTTAGTGGGTATACCGTCGGACAGCCGACGGGGAGTCCCACACTACCACCGGAGGCCACCCAGGCACCGGTGGTGTGCGTAACGCATTTTTCCCCGCGTCACAAAAAAAAAAAAAAAAAAAAAAAAAAAAAAAAAAAAAAAAAGGTTAGGTTAGGTTAGGTTAGGTTAGGTTAGGTTAAGTCGTTCTGTGGCTTCTAGTCTTTGACAATAACCTTGTGCGTCTTGAGCCCTCGGTTCGAACCTCAACAGGTGCAAAAATATTTTTAGGATACAGTAGGCGGTTTATATCTTTTTCGTTGTTTAGGGTGAGTTTTGGTGTCCTTGAGGTGGTCTCGTGGGAATTTTTTGGAATTTCCCACGGGAACAATTTTTGGGGGCCCAAAACCCTCAAAAAATCTTTTTTGTGGTTTCGGTGTCTGGGTGCTGGGGGGAGTCGTTTGCGACCACTCCCGCACCTCCATCACTGCTGGAAGTTGGTTTTCTGGTAGGCAATACCGGTACGAGAGCAGGGTGCTCTAAATTTTATTCGCGAATTCGCGGGAATTTGGAGTGCCATCCGATCGGTGTTGCCTGCCGGAGCAACTTTTGTGCGGGGTGCGAGGTCGGGGGACCCCCCCTTCCCCCCCAAAAAAATATTTTTTGTCGGGTGGGAGTTGTGTTTGTCTTATGGTGTAGGGTTAGGTTAAGTTGTTTATAGTTGTACTTTTGTCTTCTGGTGTAGGGTTAGGTTAAGTTGTTTATAGTTGTACTTTTGTTGTTTTTCTGTGTGCTGTTGTTTTCGTTGTTAATCTGTTGTCTATTTGTGTTGTTTTGTTGTTGTTGTGGGTGATTCGGCGGAAGGATTCTTTCCCCGTCGCAATCGCTTTTGGGTCGGTCCCTGGACTGGGAGATGGAGTCGGAGGCTACCTCCGGCGCCGATCCCACCGCGGGGAGCGCCAAACCGGGTGAGAGGGAGAGGAAGAAGAAACTCTCCTACGCAAGGGCAGCCAACGGGAGGTTTGTCAGGGGGCGGGACTACTCACTGGAGGGAACGGATGGTGGGGTTCCTGACAGTGAGAGTTCGGCCGTCGGGGCAGCTCTGTCCAATCGGAAGAGGCCACTTGGTGGACGTCTCTGGGAAACCAGTGCCTCGGAGGCTGAGTGTGCCGACCGGGAGGCTGGGAGCCCGGAGACAAGGCAGGCATTCAAAGTGCCGAAAGTGCGGGAACCAAAGGGGTATCAACACTCGGTGGGCCTCTCTCAGGCCCGCAGGGAGCTCAACGATGATCTCCCAGACTCGGAGGATGAGTCAACGCCCTCCACGTTGGAGGAGGAGAAGGCGGAGCGGAAGAAGAGGAGGAAGAGGAGGTCCCCTCCCCCAATAACATCGCTTACGGAGCTCCAACAGAGGGCTGAAGATGGCGCGGGGACCATCGAGCAGGTCCTCCTAAAATCCAAAAATTTGAAGGGGACCTCAATCCGAGAGGTCCGGGAGGCCGCGCAAAAAATGCTGGGAGTGGTCCGTGCCCTTACGGACCGCAATGAGGAGGAAGAAGTCCGGCGGCTCCACGCGGACAATAAACGTCTGCGTGGACAACTCTCGGCCCTCTCTGAAGAAGTAGGGGCCCTCCGCAGAGCATTCTCGGAGCGCACGGCTGAGGGAGCCGCACCCCCTGTGGCCTCAACGCAGCGCGCGCAGGAGTCGCGCAAGAGTGGGGATGGGCTCACGCGGGACGAGTTCTTGCAGGTGATTGGGTCGCTCCAGCGTGAGCTCATGACCCACGTTGGAGGCGTTATTGCGGCGCGCTTTGAGAGCCTGGAGCTGGACGGAAGGCTGCTGCCGGCCTCGACCAGCCGCCGACGTCCGCCTTTAGCGGCGGACAAAAAGGCGGAGCGCCCACCAGCAGATAATGCTCCGTCTCCGGCTCTGCAATCGAGGGGGGCTACAGCCACTCTGGCGGCGCCGGCAAACATGCCGAAGAAGGCAAGGCTGGTGAAGGCAGTGAAGCCGGCACCCTCAGCTCAACGGTCGGGGATCCGAGCGGCGGTGCAGTTTCAGGGGTCGTCCCGGCAAGAGGATCCGCTGGTCACGGAAGAGGAAGGATGGACGACGGTGGAGCCGAAAGCCCGAAAGCCGCCAGTCAAGGTGACGCAGGCCAAGCCGGCTCCTGGGGCGGAGAAGGCCAAGTTGCCCAAGGCGCCAAAGACTCTGGCTGTCGTCCTGATGCTGAAGCCAGAGGCGGTGGCCGGGGGGGCCACATATTCAGCGGCGCTCGCCAATGCAAGGGCCAAGATCAACCTCGGGGAACTGGGGATTGGCCCTTGCAAATTCAGGAGGTCTATGGCGGGTGGCTGCGTGCTAGAGCTCCCCCAGGAGACTAGCACGGCGCAGGCGGACACATTGGCAGCCAGAATGGGAGAGGTGCTGGGGGATGTGGGCAGGGTCACCCGCCCCACCAAAATGGCCGACTTTCGGGTGACCGGACTCGACGACTCGGTCACCAGTGAGGAACTCCGGGCGGCGCTGGCTGAGAAGGCTGGCTGCCCCCCGGAGAAGATAAGGGTGGGCGCTGTCTCTATGGGAGGCCAGCGAATGGGGTCGGCCCTGGCCTCATGCCCTGTAGAGGCAGCAGAACGGCCTAGTAGGCCCATCGGTGAGATCGTGCAGGTTAACACCAACCACTCCGTCGGGGCGCAGGACCTGCTGTGTCAGACGATGGCGGAGTGGGGGGTGGATTTGGCGCTGGTGGCAGAGCCCCACCGCGTACCGTCGTCCCGCAAGTGGCTCGGGGCGACGGACGGCACGGCGGCGATTGTGGGGGTTGCTACTGCTGCAGCCCCACCTTTTATCCCGCGGGAGAGGGGACCGGGATATGTGGCGGCGCTCTGGGGGGGAGTGGTGGTGGTCTCCACCTACTTCTCGGGGAACCGCAGTAGGGCCGAGTTCGAGCGGTTCCTGGCTGCGGTGGAGGGAGTCGTGAGGAGGGCGGCTCCCCACCCTGTACTAGTGGGTGGAGACCTCAACGCGAAGCACCGGGCGTGGGGGTCCCCGGTGCAAAACGCTTTCGGCGAAGACCTGGCGACGTGGGCTGTGGCCCTGGGGCTCCGGGTGTTGAATAGGGGCAGCACGTCGACCTGCGTGAGGTGGCAGGGTGAGTCGGTCATCGACGTCACCTTTGCCTCCTCCGCGATTGCTGCCCGGATGGTGGGGTGGAGAGTAGTGGCGGACGTCGAAACTCTATCGGACCATCGGTACGTCCGCTACGGACTCTCCACAGCTGGACCCGGGGCCCCCTTACATCTGGGCCCTGTCGCAGGCGAGCCCTCCTTTAAGAGGTGGGCGCTCGCCAGGCTTCGCCGAGACGTCGCGGAGGAGGCGGCTACAGTCAGGGCGTGGGCCGAGCCTCCTGCCCAACTTGTCGGGGACGCGGAGGGCATGGCGGAGTTGTTTGCCGACGACATGCGGGTCGTCTGCAGTTCTGCCATGCCTAGGGCCCGAACATGTCCCCGAAAAGGGGTTTACTGGTGGACGCGGGAGATAGCGGACCTGCGTACCACCAGTATGGCAGCGAGGCGCGCCTACCTGCGTAGCCGCAGGCGCGCCAACGGGGGGCCGGATGGCGATGAGGAGCTCCGCCAGCGTTATAGGGAGGCCCAGAGTGCCCTGCGGACGGCCATCCGCGGGGCAAAAGCCCAAGCTGGGGAGCGATTTATCGCTACCCTAGAGAGGGACCCCTGGGGTAGGCCGTACAGGGTGGTGAGGGGGAAATTCTTCGACATGGCCCCCTCCACATCCTGTATGGAGCCCGTGCTGTTGCGGAGGGTCCTGGATACGCTCTTTCCCAGCCTGGGACCCTTCGTTCCCCCCCGTATGCGCGCCGCAGCCGCCCCCACCACCTTGGAGGATGGGATGGACGGGCCCCCGGTGTCTGACCTGGAGTTTGAAACCGGTCTGGACAGGCTCAGGTCCAGAAAGAAGACGCCGGGGCCGGATGGAGTGCCCTCCAAGGTGATGGCGATAGCCCTGGGGCCCCTGGAGGAGCGGTACCGGGCGGTGTTGAACACCTGCATCGCAACGGGCCGCTTTCCTGGGATATGGCGGGCAGGGAGGCTCTGCCTCCTGTGCAAGGATGGCCGCCCTCCGGACTCTCCGTCGAGTTTTCGGCCGCTGGTGATGCTGGATGAGTCCGGGAAGTTCCTCGAGAAGATCATCGCTTCCCGGATCACCAAGCACTTGGAGACCGGCGGCCCGGACTTGGCGGAGTGCCAATATGGCTTCCGGACCGGTCGGTCCACGATGGACGCGGTGGCTCGCCTCAAGGTGTGGACTGAGGCAGCCACAGCAAGGGGGGAGGCTGTAGTAGCGGTGTCTCTTGACATCGCTAACGCGTTCAACAGCCTCCCCCACGAATGCATAGAGGAGGCACTACAGTTCCACCAGGTGCCCCTCTACCTCCGTGTCCTCGTGGCGGACTACCTGCGCGAGAGGGTGGTCCTCTACGAGGATTCGGAGGGGTGCGTCCAATCGTGGGCCATGCCGGCGGGGGTGCCCCAGGGTTCAGTGCTTGGCCCCCTGCTCTGGAACCTGGGGTACAACTGGGTCCTCCGCGGAGCGCTCCTGCCGAGGATGGAGGTGGTGTGCTTCGCGGATGACACCCTGGTGGCGGCCAAGGCGCCGAGCTGGGAGGAAGCGGTACACCTGGCGTCGGTTGGCGCCTCCCTGGTAGTGCGGCGCATCCGTATGCTGGGGCTGGAGGTGGCGCTCGCCAAGACGAAGGCGTTGGCCTTCCGTGGCCCCCGTGGCGTAATCCCGGGTGGGCTATGCGTCCGAGTAGAGGGGGTTCGTATCCCGGTCGAGGTGCAGATGAAGTACCTCGGCCTGGTGTTGGACCCCCGATGGAGCTTCGAGGAGCATTTTAAGCTCCTCGCTCCGCGGCTGTGCGCAACTGCAGCCGCCCTCGGGCGCGTTCTCCCCAACCTGGGAGGGCCTGGGTCGCCGTGCCGTCGGCTTTACCATGGAGTGGTGAGGTCGATGGCACTGTATGGAGCTCCGGTTTGGGCGGAGTGCCTAAATCCCCACACGAGGGCACTCCTGCGCCAACCGCAGCGGGTGATTGCGACCCGGGTCATACGATCGTACCGCACGGTCAGCCACGGGGCGGCCTGTGTCTTGGCGGGCACACTTCCTTGGGAGCTGGATGCCCAGGTGCTCGCCAGGGTGTACCGCAAGAGGGTGGCGGCGAGGGAGCGCGGAGCGCTTCCCACTTTGGAGGAGGTCGGGCAGGAGCGCAGGCGTGCGCAGAGAGAGGCCCTGGAGCTGTGGGGTGACTCCATGGCCTCCCCAGTTGCCGGTCACCGGACGATCGAAGCGATTCGTCCGGTATTGGAGGAGTGGGTTGGGCGCCGGCATGGCAGCCTCACCTACCGCCTGGTGCAGGTTCTGACTGGGCATGGCTGCTTCGGCCATTACCTGCACCGAGTCGCCCATCGGGAGGAGACGGCGAGGTGCCATCATTGCGCCTCCCCCGATGACACGGCCGAGCATACATTGGTAGAATGCCCGGCCTGGCGGCGAGAGCGCCGCGAACTACGCGCGGCGCTTGGCGGGGGATACCTCTCCCTTCAAACCATGGTTACAGCCATGGTTTGCAGTGAGACGGTATGGGAGGCTGCCGCCTCCTTCTGCGAGTGCGTGATACTGCAGAAGGAGGCTGCGGAGAGGGAGCGGGAGGAGGATGCTCTAGCCGCTCCACTCCGACGCAGACGGGTGGGTCGAAGAAGGCGGGCGCACGTCCGTCTTCTTTGACCCCTGAGAGTAGCCAACGTGTGCGGGTTGCTCCCGCACATGGAAAACATCGGCTGCCTCGTCTGAGGATTGCCCCGGTAGCCCCGGGTAATCCTCCTTTGGCGTAAGCCCTGGCATAGGCCGGGGCCCACCCCTGGGAGAGACCTGGTGAATTGCCACAAGGCAGAGCCCAGATCTCTCCCACATAGGGTTCGAGGGGCGACCAAGGAGTTTTAGTGGGTATTCCCGGTGCTTCTCACCGGGCGAGTCCCACTCACGCCCACTGCCTCGCTAGCGGTGGGTACGGTCTTTAAAAGATTTCTCCTTGTAAAAAAAAAAAAAAAAAAAAAAAAAAAAAAAAGGTTAGGTTAGGTTAGGTTAGGTTAGGTTAGGTTAGGTTAGGTTAGGTTAGGTTAGGTTAGGTTAGGTTAGGTTAGGTTAGGTTAGGTTAGGTTAGGTTAGGTTAGGTTAGGTTAGGTTAGGTTAGGTTAGGTTAGGTTAGGTTAGGTTAGGTTAGGTTAGGTTAGGTTAGGTTAGGTTAGGTTAGGTTAGGTTAGGTTAGGTTAGGTTAGGTTAGGTTAGGTTAGGTTAGGTTAGGTTAGGTTAGGTTAGGTTAGGTTAGGTTAGGTTAGGTTAGGTTAGGTTAGGTTAGGTTAGGTTAGGTTAGGTTAGGTTAGGTTAGGTTAGGTTAGGTTAGGTTAGGTTAGGTTACAGGGAGGTGCGCTACGAGGACGCGAGGGGCCAGATGGTCAGAAGGCGCGTCGTGTGCGGTGTCCCACAGGGGTCCGTTCTGGGCCCCATTCTGTGGGACCTCGCATACGACTGGGTCCTGCGGGGCCGTCTCCTCCCCGGGATGAGTGTCATCTGCTATGCAGATGACACCCTCGTCACGTCCCGGGGTAAGACCTTTGTGGAGGCGGCGCGGCTGGCCGAAGTCGGAGTAGGACTGGTGGTCAGCCGCATAGAGAGGCTTGGGCTTCGGGTCCGTTTGGATAAAACCGAGGCCCTCCTCTTCCGCGGGACCGGTAGGCGGGGCCCCCCCTCGGGAGCGCACCTCCAAATTGGAGGAGTAAGAATAAGGGTGAGTGCCCAGATGAGCTACCTGGGCCTCACCCTTGACGGAAGATGGACCTTCGGCCCCCACTTCGAGCGGTTGGGGCCGAAGGTCATCAGAGCTGCGGCGGCGCTGGGTCGCCTCCTGCCCAATGTTGGCGGGCCCAGCGCCGCGTGCAGGCGGCTGTACTCCGGCGTCTGCCGGAGTATGGCCACGTACGGTGCCCCAATATGGGCGGACGCCCTCTGCAGCCGCAACAGGGCCCAGCTGCGCAGAGCGCAGCGGGTCATAGCGCAGAGGGCGATAAGGGGGTACCGTACGGTAGCTTGGACGGCCGCGACCGCCCTCGCTGGCGACCCGCCCTGGGAGTTGGAGGCGGAGGTGCTCGCCGAGGTATACGGGTTTGTCTCGGAAAGGAGGAGCCTCGGCGAGCGCCCCACATCGGTGGAGGTGGGGCGGTATCGCCAGCGAGGGCATGTGGAGATGATGCGGAGGTGGGGGGAGGACCTGGCGCAGCCGCGGTACGGAGTCCGCGTTGCGGATGCGCTGCGCCCGGTCCTGGAGGCGTGGATGCGTCGTAGACGTAAACCCCTCACCTTCCGCATGGTGCAGGTGCTCACCGGGCATGGGTGCTTCGGTGAGTACTTGCACCGGGTCGCGAGGCGGGAGGAGCGGCCAGGCTGCCACGATTGTGGCGCGGCCGAGGACACTGCCCAGCACACTCTGGAGCAGTGTCCCAGGTGGTCTCGGCAGCGCCGCGATCTGGTGTCCGCGCTAGGAAGCGCGGACCTCTCGCTCCCGAGCGTGATCCGCTACATGCTTGGGAGCGACAGTGCCTGGCAGGCGATGGCCTCCTTCTGTGAGACCGTCATGTCCCAGAAGGAGGCCGCGGAGCGGGACAGGGAAGACGATCCTCAGGCTGTCCCGCTCCGGAGACGGCGGACGGGAGTGCGGCGTAGGCGCTACGCGCACCTACTGCCGCCTCCCTAACCTGTGGGACTAGGGGTCAGGATGGGAACCTGGCCCCATAATGGTGCCGCCGCCGGAGGGGCTGTCCCAATTTGCCGGGACGGCCCCTAGATAGAAGAAGTCCGGCCCCTTCTGAGGGGCTGGCCAGTCGCAGTGGTGCCCTGTTGCTGACAGATCCGGGGCACCACACCAACGCGGCCGATGGCATTTCGCGGGGTTGTTTAGTGGGTATACCGTCGGACAGCCGACGGGGAGTCCCACACTACCACCGGAGGCCACCCAGGCACCGGTGGTGTGCGTAACGCATTTTTCCCCGCGTCACAAAAAAAAAAAAAAAAAAAAGGTTAGGTTAGGTTAGGTTAGGTTACCCACTAAAACCCCACGGTGTTCCTCCTTCGCCTTAGCCGAGTCGCAGGATAGGCAAGTGTATACTCACTGCGGCTCGGCAAGGGTCGCCCTCTTGTGGAGGGCTCGACACAAGATGGGGGGACATATTTGGTCCGCCTCGACTCCTCTTGATGGCTCCCCCGAAACACGGAGGGGAGCCATCCGCCACTACATCCTCACTGGGGCGGCAGGTCCCCCGACCCGCCGCCCGTGGCTACTCTAATCGGGGACGCCGGCATATATGCGTCGCCGGCGCCCCCTCGCCGTAGGCCGACGGGGCGGGAGTGTGCTACCGGCACGCTCCCGCTCCCGCAGCTCCTCTCTCTTGGCCGCCATCACCTCGTGAGAAAACGAGGAGACGGCGGCCCAACACTCTTCGCTGCCGGCCATGGCTTGGACGACGGCCGGCAACGAAAGATCCCGTCCAATTGCGTCCACAAGCGGAGCGCGCTGGGCATCCCACGCCGCGCACACGGACAGCGTGTGCTCTGCCGTGTCCACGACGCCGGCCGCGCAGTGGCGGCACACGGGGTCCGACTCGATCCCCACCAACTCCCACAGGTACTTGGCAAAACAGCCGTGTCCCGTAAGGAGCTGGGTCAGGAAATAAGTCGGCACCCGGTGCCGCGCCTCCACCCACGGACGCAGGACGGGGCGAATGGCCCCGACGAGCGATCTGCTCGCCGAGGCGTCCGCCAACCTGTCCGCCCACTTCCGGAACAGGACATCACGTGCCTCACGTCTCCAGCGATTGACGTGTTCCGGAAGAGGGCGTTCTCCTTCTCGGCGCATCAGGGCGCCCCTATCGTAGACCTCCGATAAGACACCAGCCTCCAGGTCCCAGGGTAGGCTACCCGCAATCAGGCACGCCGCCTCGTACGAGACCGTGCGGTACGCCCGGGCGGCCCTCTGCGCGATGACCCGCTGCGGACGTCGCAGGAGGGTCAGGTTGCCGGCGCTGAGCGCCGGCGCCCAAATCGGCGCTCCGTAAAGCGCTTTGGAGCGCACCACACCGTCATACAGACGGCGGCAGACACTGCCCGCCCCCCCGCAATTGGGGAGCAGCTTCGCGAGCATCCCGGCATATGACACCAGCTTTGGAGTCAGCCGCCGGAAATGCTCCGCGAATCCCCATCTGCCGTCGAGGACGAGGCCGAGATACTTCATCGTCGTTCCGACGGCAATGGAGGTGCCGCCCACCATAATACTCGCGTCGCGGGGGGGCTTAGTCCGAGGCCCATGAAAGAAGATGGCCTCGGACTTTTCCAGGGCCACCCTGAGGCCCAGCGCCCTGATGCGCCGCACCACCTGGGCCGTGCCTGCAGTGGCAAGCACGGCTGCATCCCTACACGTGGGTCCACGCGCGGTGACCAGGGTGTCGTCGGCGTAACAAAGGACGCCGACTCCACGAAGATTGGCACCGCGCAGGACCCAATCGAACCCGATGTTCCACAGGAGCGGTCCCAATACCGACCCCTGCGGAACACCGCACGTCATGTCCCTGCGGACTACTGCGCTCCGGGCCGGATAGCTAATGGCCCGGTCAATGAAATAGTCCGCAAGGACGCGCCTGAGGTACCACGGGACGTTGTGGTACCTCAGCGCCTCTTCAATCGTCGCCCAGGGGATGGAATTGAAGGCGTTCGCAATATCCAGCGAGACAGCCAACAACACCCCCCCCTGGGCGACAGCCTCCTCTACCCTGTCCCTGAGACGGGATATGGCGTCCAGCGTGGATCTCCCACAGCGAAAGCCGAACTGGTCTCCGCTGAGATCCGGCCCATCCGCCCCCAGGCTCGCGACGAGTCGCGCAGCGAGCACCCGCTCTAGGAGCTTGCACGCCTCGTCGAGCAGAACTATAGGACGGTAGGCCGACGGCGACTCGGCTGGGCGCCCGTGCTTCCGAAGCAGCACGAGCTTGCCCGTCTTCCACCGCCGCGGGAGTCTTCCCGACACCAAACACTCCGTCAACAGGGACAGTATCTCGTCCTCGAGGACCGGCACCACAAGGGCTAGGACCCGCCCAGGGATACCGTCCGGCCCCGGGGCGCGGTTCCTGAGTTTTAACTTTAGGACCGCTGCCCCTAACTCGGCCTCGGACACGGGCGGGACGACCTCGTCTTCCGCCGGTCCCCGGCTTGGCGCTGCCATCCGCGGTGGCACCCACTCTTCCCTCGCTGGAAACAAGGCGCTGACCACCTGCTCCAAAAACGGTGGCTCCAGAGTCCTAGTGAGGGGAGGCGCCCAGGGTCGGAGCTTCTGGGTCACGACCTTGTAGGGGCGCCCCCACGGGTCCTGGTTGAGGCTGTCGAGCCACTCCTTCCAGGATTCCTCTTTGGCGGCCCTTATCGCCGAGCTAAAGGCTGTACGCGCGGCCCTGTACGCGGCGAATAATTCTTCTTCGAGGGCGAGGTTTCTGACCGTCCTCCCGCGACTGCGGGTGTACCTACGCTGAGCTGCGTGAACAAGTTTACGCAGCTCTGCCAGGTGTGGTCGCCACCAGTACACCTGTCTCCGCGGGGGGGTCGGTCTTGCCCTCCGCATCGCCGCGTCGCAGACGCGAGTCAGCGCTCCTGCCAGCCACTCGCACCTCGCGTCCACGTCCAAGCCGCTTGCAGCGGCAGCCCACCGCTCGACGACGGCCGCCTCTTTGGCCAGCTCCGGGTCCAGCGTGCTGAGACGCCACCGCGGACCTTCCCCTGACAGGGGGCGGCTAAAATCTATAGCCGGAGAGTCCGCCGGAGCGGAGACGACGTCGAACCGGATATATCGATGATCCGATAGCGTCTCCACCCCCTCGATGACCCTCCAGTTTCTCGCGCGGCGGGCCAAGGCGGTACTAGTAAACGAGAGGTCGACAATCGACACGCCCTGTCTCCGCACGCATGTGTGAACCGCCCCCGTGTTCAGCAGCGCCAAGCCCGTGGACACCGCCCAATCCTCCAAAATCTCCCCCCGGGCGTCGGTCGCCGGGGATCCCCACGCCCTGGATTTGGCGTTGAAATCACCGGCAACCACCACGGGGGTGGGGTGCACGTCCGCCACCAGGGCCCCGACTTCCGCGAGCATCTGCTCGAAGTCGGCGAGGCTTCTGTTGGGTGAGAAGTACACCCCAATAACTGCAACGTCGCCCAGCGAAGCGAGAACGCACCCGCGACCCCGTGACACCATATCGAAGGGGGCAGGAGCCGCGCCACCCCGCCAGGCGACGATAGCCACCGAGTCGTCCCGGTCGCCCGCCCAGTCATCCCGGGCGCGGATGCAGTACGGCTCGGCGACTATGGCCACCGTCGTTTGCCACTGCACTGCGGTCTGGATCAGCAGGTCCTGTGCCGCAGCACAGTGGTTCACGTTAGCCTGCAGGAATGAGATTTTCCCCATTATTATTGGGCGGTGTCCATCACCTCCTCTGACGGCCGGGTAAGGGGTCCAGATTTGGCCCCTCCCGTTGCCTTCGCCACTCTAGACCGGCGGCCTCTCCCGCGGGCCATCGCGGGGCACTGTTTGGAGCCCAGGCGGTGGCCCGCCGGGGCGCTCTCCGCCGCGCAGACGGGGCAATTGGGGTCTGCATCGCAAGCGTCCTGCTTATGGCCAGGACGCCCGCAGCGGAAGCATAACGCGCTGCGATCGATTTCGCAGGCGCACTGCGCCCCCACATGACCCGGCACCAGGCAGCGGAAGCACCGCTGCGGTCTCGGCTCGAGGAGGACCACTCGAGCGTTGGCCCACCCAACCGTCAGACGACGGCCGTCCGCCACCTTTTTGGCCGCCACAGCAGGGCACCGCACCCAGACGGTGCCCTGTCGACCAGGTGAGCGGTTTATCCCGCCCACCTTGACTTTCTCAGCAGGACAACCCGCCTCCAATGCGACGGCCTGGGTCACCATATCGGCGGTGGCCGTATCGCCCAGGCCGGAGATGCGCAACTCTGCAGACATCTCCGGCCGGGAAATCCTAACTTCCTCTCCAAGGGCTATCCGGAGCTTTTCGGCTAGAACGTCAGCCTTCTGGGCCTTATCAGCCCCGGCCACCTCCAAAATCCGTCCCCCGGTTACCGCCGTACGGAGGCGGACGCCTTCGATGCCGAGGCCCTTGAGGTCGACCTTCCTTTCGGCCTCAGTCATCACTTGGGCGTAGGTAACACCCTTACCCACCGCGTCCTGTCGCAGAGTCAGCACTACCGCGGCGGTGCGAGGGGCGCGGACCTTCGGGGCCTTGGGCTTCTCCTGAGCTTTAGTAGGCTTAGGCTTATCCTTCGCCGCAGCAGTGGCCCGGGTGGCCTTCTTCGGGCGTGCAGCCACCTTGTTCCACTCTCCCAGCTTTGGGGGGCTTGGGGCAGGAGGCGACGGGCGCGCCTCACGCGCGGCCTCGGCTTCGATGGCCGCAGCGCTCTTCTTCTTCTTTTTCCCCTTCGCCTTGGCCCCCGGAACAGCTGCCGGGGGTGAGGGAGGGGAAACTGAGGGCCCAGGCGTCGGACCAGGACCCGGCAGTGCCGGTGCCACCTCCACCGTGGGCACCACTTCAACCTCCGCAACCACTTTTGCGACGCGGGCGGCAGTGCGTGTGTCCGCCGCAAGCGAAGGACGCAGCCGCGGCTCCGGCAGGAGACGGCCCTCAATGCCGGCGAGACGCGCGTCAATGAAGAACGCAATTTCATCACGCGTCATCGCCGGGGCAGAGACCGCTTGCTGCTCAAACCTCTCCATCTTCTTTTGCAGGGCGGCCAACTCACTCTGCAGACGGAGCACCTCCTCAGACTCCGTGCGGGACCTCATTTCGCGGGAGTTACCCATGATGGTGCTCGCGCACTGACGGAGGTCCCGCACGTGCTGGCATTTCAACTTCGACGATTTTCGGGCGATGGAGTTTATTATCTCCACCGCCGCCTCGATCTCGCTGCTGAGCTCCGCCACACTCTTCTCGCCCAGTTGCAACGGCACATCAGGGAGGAGGGCTTCACGCCTTTCCCTATGCTGGGAAACCTCCTCTGCCAGCTCCTGTTCGGCCCGGAGTTCGAGCTCCCTCTCCTTGGCCGCGTTCAGCTCGGCCTTGGCTTTCGCCAGGCCGACGTACTGGCCGGTTGTCGGCGGGCGACCGCGCCCCCTCTTGCCTCTAGGCTTTGAGCCCTCATCCTCCTCATCGGTGTCCGGGTTAGGGCGCTTCAGCCAGCACCGCACGTCGCGAGCACTCGTGATGGGCGAGCACGAGCGCGAACTCACCGCCATGTCGCTGCTGTCGGACTCCGACAGCTGCAACTCCTCCGGCATCTGGCGCAACACACTGTCGCACCGCGAGAGTGAGACACGTGCCTCCCTTCCTTCAACATCAGAACCATGGTTCTCTCCTCCTTCGTTTTGTTTTGTTTTCATTTGATCCATATTTGATCCCACGAGTTGAGACGATCTAAATGTCGAGCCCGGGGTGACGCTCATTCCCGTATTACGTGAGGCCAAGGCATATACAACGCCGGTTGCCAGTTCCGGCGAGGTTGCAACGCTAGCGGGCAGCAATCCCCCTGCCCATGAGTACCACAGCACGTTACCAACTGCGTCCATGCAGAAGACCGTGCGTCACCACCCTGCAGACAAAAATAGCTCATCCTAAGACTAAGGTATAATTGTCGCGAGCAACGACACCCTGCCCACCACACAAGGACTAGGGGTAATTTTTTATAGAGGTTTTCTTCCTCGCAGTCCGGGCGTTGAAGCCAAGACCCCCGACCCCCTTGGCCCCTCTCTCCAGCCAGTCTGGCCCCGAAAGTCAGGTCATCTGACCCCAGAAATCACGTCGACTTTAGAGAGAGGTCAAGGGGCTACGGTATACTCCTACTCGAAGTCAGTCTTTCGACCGACCCCTGGTCACTCCTCTCGAGCAACTCTCCTTTGGACGCGTCCACACTACAAAAGGGACAGCGCTCCACTCGCGCGAACGCGCACCAGCAGTCCGATATTCGTCAACGGCAAACACGAACTCTCGAAAGGGAACATATTTACCGTTGTCCAGGGTGCACCAGCCCTCTAGCTTCCGTTCCCCCCCATACGAATATGGAAGGGACAAGAAACGGGAGGACCAACGTGGAGGTTTCGGACGCGCACCCCTAGGTTAGGTTAGGTTAGGTTAGGTTTTTTTTTTTTTTTTTTTACGTGGGGAAATGCGTTTACGCACTTCGCCTCCCCCGCCGCGGGGGCAGCGGGGACGGCTTCGAGTGGGACTACAGGCCAGCGGCCGGACTACCCACTAAAACCCCACGGTGTTCCTCCTTCGCCTTAGCCGAGTCGCAGGATAGGCAAGTGTATACTCACTGCGGCTCGGCAAGGGTCGCCCTCTTGTGGAGGGCTCGACACAAGATGGGGGGACATATTTGGTCCCCCTCGACTCCTCTTGATGGCTCCCCCGAAACACGGAGGGGAGCCATCCGCCACTACATCCTCACTGGGGCGGCAGGTCCCCCGACCCGCCGCCCGTGGCTACTCTAATCGGGGACGCCGGCATATATGCGTCGCCGGTGCCCCCTCGCCGTAGGCCGACGGGGCGGGAGTGTGCTACCGGCACGCTCCCGCTCCCGCAGCTCCTCTCTCTTGGCCGCCATCACCTCGTGAGAAAACGAGGAGACGGCGGCCCAACACTCTTCGCTGCCGGCCATGGCTTGGACGACGGCCGGCAGCGAAAGATCCCGTCCAATTGCGTCCACAAGCGGAGCGCGCTGGGCATCCCACGCCCCGCACACGGACAGCGTGTGCTCTGCCGTGTCCACGACGCCGGCCGCGCAGTGGCGGCACACGGGGTCCGACTCGATCCCCACCAACTCCCACAGGTACTTGGCAAAACAGCCGTGTCCCGTAAGGAGCTGGGTCAGGAAATAAGTCGGCACCCGGTGCCGCGCCTCCACCCACGGACGCAGGACGGGGCGAATGGCCCCGACGAGCGATCTGCTCGCCGAGGCGTCCGCCAACCTGTCCGCCCACTTCCGGAACAGGACATCACGTGCCTCACGTCTCCAGCGATTGACGTGTTCCGGAAGTGGGCGTTCTCCTTCTCGGCGCATCAGGGCGCCCCTATCGTAGACCTCCGCTAAGACACCAGCCTCCAGGTCCCAGGGTAGGCTACCCGCAATCAGGCACGCCGCCTCGTACGAGACCGTGCGGTACGCCCGGGCGGCCCTCTGCGCGATGACCCGCTGCGGACGTCGCAGGAGGGTCAGGTTGCCGGCGCTGAGGGCCGGCGCCCAAATCGGCGCTCCGTAAAGCGCTTTGGAGCGCACCACACCGTCATACAGACGGCGGCAGACACTGCCCGCTCCCCCGCAATTGGGGAGCAGCTTCGCGAGCATCCCGGCATATGACACCAGCTTTGGAGTCAGCCGCCGGAAATGCTCCGCGAATCCCCATCTGCCGTCGAGGACGAGGCCGAGATACTTCATCGTCGTTCCGACGGCAATGGAGGTGCCGCCCACCATAATACTCGCGTCGCGGGGGGGCTTAGTCCGAGGCCCATGAAAGAAGATGGCCTCGGACTTTTCCAGGGCCACCCTGAGGCCCAGCGCCCTGATGCGCCGCACCACCTGGGCCGTGCCTGCAGTGGCAAGCACGGCTGCATCCCTACACGTGGGTCCACGCGCGGTGACCAGGGTGTCGTCGGCGTAACAAAGGACGCCGACTCCACGAAGATTGGCACCGCGCAGGACCCAATCGAACCCGATGTTCCACAGGAGCGGTCCCAATACCGACCCCTGCGGAACACCGCACGTCATGTCCCTGCGGACTACTGCGCTCCGGGCCGGATAGCTAATGGCCCGGTCAATGAAATAGTCCGCAAGGACGCGCCTGAGGTACCACGGGACGTTGTGGTACCTCAGCGCCTCTTCAATCGTCGCCCAGGGGATGGAATTGAAGGCGTTCGCAATATCCAGCGAGACAGCCAACAACACCCCCCCCTGGGCGACAGCCTCCTCTACCCTGTCCCTGAGACGGGATATGGCGTCCAGCGTGGATCTCCCACAGCGAAAGCCGAACTGGTCTCCGCAGAGATCCGGCCCATCCGCCCCCAGGCTCGCGACGAGTCGCGCAGCGAGCACCCGCTCTAGGAGCTTGCACGCCTCGTCGAGCAGAACTATAGGACGGTAGGCCGACGGCGACTCGGCTGGGCGCCCGTGCTTCCGAAGCAGCACGAGCTTGCCCGTCTTCCACCGCCGCGGGAGTCTTCCCGACACCAAACACTCCGTCAACAGGGACAGTATCTCGTCCTCGAGGACCGGCACCACAAGGGCTAGGACCCGTCCAGGGATACCGTCCGGCCCCGGGGCGCGGTTCCTGAGTTTTAACTTTAGGACCGCTGCCCCTAACTCGGCCTCGGACACGGGCGGGACGACCTCGTCTTCCGCCGGTCCCCGGCTTGGCGCTGCCATCCGCGGTGGCACCCACTCTTCCCTCGCTGGAAACAAGGCGCTGACCACCTGCTCCAGAAACGGTGGCTCCAGAGTCCTAGTGAGGGGAGGCGCCCAGGGTCGGAGCTTCTGGGTCACGACCTTGTAGGGGCGCCCCCACGGGTCCTGGTTGAGGCTGTCGAGCCACTCCTTCCAGGATTCCTCTTTGGCGGCCCTTATCGCCGAGCTAAAGGCTGTACGCGCGGCCCTGTACGCGGCGAATAATTCTTCTTCGAGGGCGAGGTTTCTGACCGTCCTCCCGCGACTGCGGGTGTACCTACGCTGAGCTGCGTGAACAAGTTTACGCAGCTCTGCCAGGTGTGGTCGCCACCAGTACACCTGTCTCCGCGGGGGGGTCGGTCTGGCCCTCCGCATCGCCGCGTCGCAGACGCGAGTCAGCGCTCCTGCCAGCCACTCGCACCTCGCGTCCACGTCCAAGCCGCTTGCAGCTGTAGCCCACCGCTCGACGACGGCCGTCTCTTTGGCCAGCTCCGGGTCCAGCGTGCTGAGACGCCACCGCGGACCTTCCCCTGACAGGGGGCGGCTAAAATCTATAGCCGGAGAGTCCGCCGGAGCGGAGACGACGTCGAACCGGATATATCGATGATCCGATAGCGTCTCCACCCCCTCGATGACCCTCCAGTTTCTCGCGCGGCGGGCCAAGGCGGTACTAGCAAACGAGAGGTCGACAATCGACACGCCCTGTCTCCGCACGCATGTGTGAACCGCCCCCGTGTTCAGCAGCGCCAAGCCCGTGGACACCGCCCAATCCTCCAAAATCTCCCCCCGGGCGTCGGTCGCCGGGGATCCCCACGCCCTGGATTTGGCGTTGAAATCACCGGCAACCACCACGGGGGTGGGGTGCACGTCCGCCACCAGGGCCCCGACTTCCGCGAGCATCTGCTCGAAGTCGGCGAGGCTTCTGTTGGGTGAGAAGTACACCCCAATAACTGCAACGTCGCCCAGCGAAGCGAGAACGCACCCGCGACCCCGTGACACCATATCGAAGGGGGCAGGAGCCGCGCCACCCCGCCAGGCGACGATAGCCACCGAGTCGTCCCGGTCGCCCGCCCAGTCATCCCGGGCGCGGATGCAGTACGGCTCGGCGACTATGGCCACCGTCGTTTGCCACTGCACTGCGGTCTGGATCAGCAGGTCCTGTGCCGCAGCACAGTGGTTCACGTTAGCCTGCAGGAATGAGATTTTCCCCATTATTATTGGGCGGTGTCCATCACCTCCTCTGACGGCCGGGTAAGGGGTCCAGATTTGGCCCCTCCCGTTGCCTTCGCCACTCTAGACCGGCGGCCTCTCCCGCGGGCCATCGCGGGGCACTGTTTGGAGCCCAGGCGGTGGCCCGCCGGGGCGCTCTCCGCCGCGCAGACGGGGCAATTGGGGTCTGCATCGCAAGCGTCCTGCTTATGGCCAGGACGCCCGCAGCGGAAGCATAACGCGCTGCGATCGATTTCGCAGGCGCACTGCGCCCCCACATGACCCGGCACCAGGCAGCGGAAGCACCGCTGCGGTCTCGGCTCGAGGAGGACCACTCGAGCGTTGGCCCACCCAACCGTCAGACGACGGCCGTCCGCCACCTTTTTGGCCGCCACAGCAGGGCACCGCACCCAGACGGTGCCCTGTCGGCCAGGTGAGCGGTTTATCCCGCCCACCTTGACTTTCTCAGCAGGACAACCCCCCTCCAATGCGACGGCCTGGGTCACCATATCGGCGGTGGCCGTATCGCCCAGACCGGAGATGCGCAACTCTGCAGACATCTCCGGCCGGGAAATCCTAACTTCCTCTCCAAGGGCTATCCGGAGCTTTTCGGCTAGAACGTCAGCCTTCTGGGCCTTATCAGCCCCGGCCACCTCCAAAATCCGTCCCCCGGTTACCGCCGTACGGAGGCGGACGCCTTCGATGCCGAGGCCCTTGAGGTCGACCTTCCTTTCGGCCTCAGTCATCACCTGGGCGTAGGTAACACCCTTACCCACCGCGTCCTGTCGCAGAGTCAGCACTACCGCTGCGGTGCGAGGGGCGCGGACCTTCGGGGCCTTGTGCTTCTCCTGAGCCTTAGTAGGCTTAGGCTTATCCTTCGCCGCAGCAGTGGCCCGAGTGGCCTTCTTCGGGCGCGCAGCCACCTTGTTCCACTCTCCCAGCTTTGGGGGGCTTGGGGCAGGAGGCGACGGGCGCGCCTCACGCGCGGCCTCGGCTTCGATGGCCGCAGCGCTCTTCTTCTTCTTTTTCCCCTTCGCCTTGGCCCCCGGAACAGCTGCCGGGGGTGAGGGAGGGGAAACTGAGGGCCCAGGCGTCGGACCTGGACCCGGCAGTGCCGGTGCCACCTCCACCGTGGGCACCACTTCAACCTCCGCAACCACTTTTGCGACGCGGGCGGCAGTGCGTGTGTCCGCCGCAAGCGAAGGACGCAGCCGCGGCTCCGGCAGGAGACGGCCCTCAATGCCGGCGAGACGCGCGTCAATGAAGAACGCAATTTCATCACGCGTCATCGCCGGGGCAGAGACCGCTTGCTGCTCAAACATCTCCATCTTCTTTTGCAGGGCGGCCAACTCACTCTGCAGACGGAGCACCTCCTCAGACTCCGTGCGAGACCTCATTTCGCGGGAGTTACCCATGATGGTGCTCGCGCACTGACGGAGGTCCCGCACGTGCTGGCATTTCAACTTCGACGATTTTCGGGCGATGGAGTTTATCATCTCCACCGCCGCCTCGATCTCGCTGCTGAGCTCCGCCACACTCTTCTCGCCCAGTTGCAACGGCACATCAGGGAGGAGGGCTTCACGCCTTTCCCTATGCTGGGAAACCTCCTCTGCCAGCTCCTGTTCGGCCCGGAGTTCGAGATCCCTCTCCTTGGCCGCGTTCAGCTCGGCCTTGGCTTTCGCCAGGCCGACGTACTGGCCGGTTGTCGGCGGGCGACCGCGCCCCCTCTTGCCTCTAGGCTTCGAGCCCTCATCCTCCTCATCGGTGTCCGGATTAGGGCGCTTCAGCCAGCACCGCACGTCGCGGGCACTCGTGATGGGCGAGCACGAGCGCGA
The DNA here is from genome assembly GCA_947507595.1 of Pyralis farinalis. Lineage (NCBI taxonomy): Eukaryota > Metazoa > Arthropoda > Insecta > Lepidoptera > Pyralidae > Pyralis > Pyralis farinalis. The sequence goes on along the minus strand of OX382279.1, from coordinate 30,168 downwards.
ACTCACCGCCATGTCACTGCTGTCGGACTCCGACAGCTCCAACTCCTCCGGCATCTGGCGCAACACACTGTCGCACCGCGAGAGTGAGACACGTGCCTCCCTTCCTTCAACATCAGAACCATGGTTCTCTCCTCCTTCGTTTTGTTTTGTTTTTTCTAGATCCATATTTGATCCCACGAGTTGAGACGATCTAAATGTCGAGCCCGGGGTGACGCTCATTCCCGTATTACGTGAGGCCAAGGCATATACAACGCCGGTTGCCAGTTCCGGCGAGGTTGCAACGCTAGCGGGCAGCAATCCCCCTGCCCATGAGTACCACAGCACGTTACCAACTGCGTCCATGTGGAAGACCGTGTGTCACCACCCTGCAGACAATAGTAGCTCATCCTAAGACTAAGGTATAATTGTCGCGAGTAACGACACCCTGCCCACCACACAAGGACTAGGGGTAATTTTTTATAGAGGTTTTCTTCCTCGCAGTCCGGGCGTTGAAGCCAAGACCCCCGACCCCCTTGGCCCCTCTCTCCAGCCAGTCTGGCCCCGAAAGCCAGGTCATCTGACCCCAGAAACCACGTCGACTTTAGAGAGAGGCCAAGAGGCTACGGTATACTCCTACTCGAAGTCAGTCTTTCGACCGACCCCTGGTCACTCCTCTCGAGCAACCCTCCTTTGGACGCGTCCACACCACAAAGGGGACAGCACTCCACTCGCGCCAGCGCGCACCAGCAGTCCGATATTCGTCAACGGCAAACACGAACTCTCGAAAGGGAACATATTTGCCGTTGTCCAGGGTGCACCAGCCCTCCCGCTTCCGTTCCCCCCCATACGAATATGAAAGGGACAAGAAACGGGAGGACCAACGTGGAGGTTTCGGACGCGCACCCCAGGTTAGGTTTTTTTTTTTTTTTTTTTGTACGTGGGGAAATGCATTTACGCACTTCGCCTCCCCCGCCGCGGGGGCAGTAGGGTCGGCTTCGTGTGGGACTCCCGGCGTAGCCGGACTACCCACTAAAACCCCACGGTGTTCCTCCTTCGCCTTAGCCGAGTCGCAGGATAGGCAAATGTATACTCACTGCGGCTCGGCAAGGGTCGCCCTCTCGCGGAGGGCCCGACTCAATATGGGGGGCAGACACCTGGCCCCCCTTGACTCCTCACGACGACTCCCCCGAACACGGAGGGGAGCCATCCACCACTTATCCACTCATGGGCGGCAGGTCCCCCGACCCGCCGCCCGTGGAAACTCTAATCGGGGACGCCAGCATACATGCGTGGCCGGCGCCCCCTCACCGTTGGCCGACGGGGCGTGCGCGCGCTACCGGCGCGCTCCCGCAGCTCCTCGCATGACGTTGTCCCCTGCGCACGACACCCGCACACAGGAGACCCGCCGCGCCGAGGGGTCCTCCCCTCCATCCACCGTCCGAGGACCGCTGTCCGAATGGACCATCATATAGGAGCCGAGCTCCTAGGAGCCCAGCTCCTAACACCTCGTCCGATATTCGTCAACGGCAAACACGAACTCTCGAAAGGGAACATATTTACCGTTGTCCAGGGTGCACCAGCCCTCTCGCTTCCGTTCCCCCCCATACGAATATAAAAGGGACAAGAAACGGGAGGACCAACGTGGAGGTTTCGGACACGCACCCCACCCCAGGTTAGGTTAGGTTAGGTTAGGTTAGGTTAGGTTAGGTTAGGTTAGGTTAGGTTAGGTTAGGTTAGGTTAGGTTAGGTTAGGTTAGGTTAGGTTTTTTTTTTTTTTTTTTTTTTTTTTTTTTTTTTTTTTTTTTTTTTTTTTACGTGGGGAAATGCGTTTACGCACTTCGCCTCCCCCGCCGCGGGGGCAGCGGGGACGGCTTCGAGTGGGACTACCGGTCAAACGGCCGGACTACCCACTAAAACCCCACGGTGTTCCTCCGTCGCCTTAGCCGAGTCGCAGGATAGGCAAGTGTATACTCACTGCGGCTCGGCAAGGGTCGCCCTCTTGTGGAGGGCTCGACACAAGATGGGGGGACATATTTGGTCCCCCTCGACTCCTCTTGATGGCTCCCCCGAAACACGGAGGGGAGCCATCCGCCACTACATCCTCACTGGGGCGGCAGGTCCCCCGACCCGCCGCCCGTGGCTACTCTAATCGGGGACGCCGGCATATATGCGTCGCCGGCGCCCCCTCGCCGTAGGCCGACGGGGCGGGAGTGTGCTACCGGCACGCTCCCGCTCCCGCAGCTCCTCTCTCTTGGCCGCCATCACCTCGTGAGAAAACGAGGAGACGGCGGCCCAACACTCTTCGCTGCCGGCCATGGCTTGGACGACGGCCGGCAGCGAAAGATCCCGTCCAATTGCGTCCACAAGCGGAGCGCGCTGGGCATCCCACGCCGCGCACACGGACAGCGTATGCTCTGCCGTGTCCACGATGCCGGCCGCGCAGTGGCGACACACGGGGTCCGACTCGATCCCCACCAACGCCCACAGGTACTTGGCAAAACAGCCGTGTCCCGTAAGGAGCTGGGTCAGGAAATAAGTCGGCACCCGGTGCCGCGCCTCCACCCACGGACGCAGGACGGGGCGAATGGCCCCAACGAGCGATCTGCTCGCCGAGGCGTCCGCCAACCTGTCCGCCCACTTCCGGAACAGGACATCACGTGCCTCACGTCTCCAGCGATTGACGTGTTCCGGAAGTGGGCGTTCTCCTTCTCGGCGCATCAGGGCGCCCCTATCGTAGACCTCCTCTAGGACACCAGCCTCCAGGTCCCAGGGGAGGCTACCCGCAATCAGGCACGCCGCCTCGTACGAGACCGTGCGGTACGCCCGGGCGGCCCTCTGCGCGATGATCCGCTGCGGACGTCGCAGCAGAGCCACATTGCCTGCGCTGAGGGCCGGCGCCCAAATCGGCGCTCCGTAAAGCGCTTTGGAGCGCACCACACCGTCATACAGACGGCGGCAGACACCGCCCGCCCCCCCGCAATTGGGGAGCAGCTTCGCGAGCATCCCGGCATATGACACCAGCTTTGGAGTCAGCCGCCGGAAATGCTCCGCGAACCCCCATCTGCCGTCGAGGACGAGGCCGAGATACTTCAGCGTCGTTCCGACGGCAATGGAGGTGCCGCCCACCATAATACTCGCGTCGCGGGGGGGCTTAGTCCGAGGCCCATGAAAGAAGATGGCCTCGGACTTTTCCAGGGCCACCCTGAGGCCCAGCGCCCTGATGCGCCGCACCACCTGGGCCGTGCCTGCAGTGGCAAGCACGGCTGCGTCCCTACACGTGGGTCCACGCGCGGTGACCAGGGTGTCGTCGGCGTAACAAAGGACGCCGACTCCACGAAGATTGGCACCGCGCAGGACCCAATCGAACCCGATGTTCCACAGGAGCGGTCCCAATACCGACCCCTGCGGAACACCGCACGTCATGTCCCTGCGGACCACTGCGCTCCGGGCCGGATAGCTAATGGCCCGGTCAACGAAATAGTCCGCAAGGACGCGCCTGAGGTACCACGGGACGTTGTGGTACCTCAGCGCCTCTTCAATCGTCGCCCAGGGGATGGAGTTGAAGGCGTTCGCTATGTCCAGCGAGACAGCCAACAACACGCCCCCCTGGGCGACAGCCTCCTCCACCCTGTCCCTGAGACGGGATATGGCGTCCAGCGTGGATCTCCCACAGCGGAAGCCGAACTGGTCGCCGCTGAGATCCGGCCCATCCGCCCCCAGGCTCCCGACGAGTCGCGCAGCGAGCACCCGCTCTAGGAGCTTGCACGCCTCGTCGAGCAAAACAATGGGACGGTAGGCCGACGGCGACTCGGCAGGGCGCCCGTGCTTCCGAAGCAGCACGAGCTTGCCCGTCTTCCACCGCCGCGGGAGCCTTCCCGACACCAAACACTCCGTCAACAGGGACAGTATCTCCTCCTCGAGGACCGGGACCACAAGGGCTAGGACCCGCCCAGGGATACCGTCCGGCCCCGGGGCGCGGTTCCTGAGTTTTAACTTCAGGACCGCTGCCCCTAATTCGGCCTCGGACACGGGCGGGACGACCTCGTCTTCCGCCGGTCCCCGGCTTGGCGCTGCCATCCGCGGTGGCACCCACTCTTCCCTCGCTGGAAACAAGGCGCTGACCACCTGCTCCAGAAAGAGTGGCTCCAGAGTCCTAGTGAGGGGAGGCGCCCAGGGTCGGAGCTTCTGGGTCACGACCTTGTAGGGGCGCCCCCACGGGTCCTGGTTGAGGCTGTCGAGCCACTCCTTCCAGGATTCCTCTTTGGCGGCCCTTATCGCCGAGCTAAAGGCCGCACGCGCGGCCCTGTACGCGGCGAATAGATCTTCCTCGAGGGCTAGGTTTCTGATCCTCCTCCCGCGACTGCGGGTGTACCTGCGCTGAGCTGCGTGAACGAGTTTACGCAGCCCTGCCAGGTGTGGTCGCCACCAGTACACCTGCCTCCGCGGGGGGGTCGGTCTCGCCCTCCGCATCGCCGCATCGCAGACGCGAGTCAGCGCTCCTGCCAGCCACTCGCACCTCGCGTCCACGTCCAGGCCGCTTGCAGCGGCAGCCCAACGCTCGACGACGGCCGCCTCTTTGGCCAGCTCCGGGTCCAGCGTGCTGAGACGCCACCGCGGACCTTCCCCTGACAGGGGGCGTCTAAAATCTATAGCCGGAGAGTCCGCGGGAGCGGAGACGACGTCGAACCGGATATATCGGTGATCCGATAGCGTCTCCACCCCCTCGATGACCCTCCAGTTTCTCGCGCGGCGGGCCAGGGCGGGACTGGCGAACGAGATGTCAACAATCGACCCGCCCTGTCTCCGCACGCACGTGTGAGCCGCCCCCGTGTTCAGCAGCGCCAAGCCCGTAGACACCGCCCAATCTTCCAAAATCTCCCCCCGGGCGTCGGTCGCCGGGGATCCCCACGCCCTAGATTTGGCGTTGAAATCCCCGGCAACCACCACGGGGGTGGGGTGCACGTCCGCCACCAGGGCCCCGACTTCCGCGAGCATCTGCTCGAAGTCGGCGAGGCTTCTGTTGGGTGAGAAGTACACCCCGATCACTGCAACGTCACCCAGCGAAGCGAGAACGCACCCACGACCCCTCGAAACCATGCCGAAGGGGGCAGGAGCAGCGCTACCCCGCCAGGCAACGATAGCCACCGAGTCGTCCCGGTCGCCCGCCCAGTCATCCCGGGCGCGGACGCAGTACGGCTCGGCGACTATGGCTACAGTCGTTTGCCACTGCACTGCGGTCTGGATCAAGAGATCCTGGGCCGCAGCACAGTGGTTCACGTTGCCCTGCAGGAATGAGATTTTGGCCATTATTGTTGGGCCGTGTCCATCGCCTCCTCTGACGGCTGGGTGAGGGGTCTAGATTTGACCCCTCCCGTTGCCTTCGCCACTCTAGACCGGCGGTCTTTCCCGCGAGCCATCGCGGGGCACTTTTTAGAGCCCAGGCGGTGGCCCGCCGGGGCGCCCTCCGCCGCGCAGACGGAGCAACTCGGGTCTGCGTCGCAAGCGTCCTGTTTATGGCCAGGACGCCCGCAGCGGAAGCACAGTGCGCTGCGATCAACCTCGCAAGCGCACTGCGCCCCGACATGCCCCGGCACCAGACAGCGGAAGCACCGCTGAGGCCTAGGCTCGAGAAGGACCACCCGAGCGTTAGTCCACCCAACCGTCAGGCGACGGCCATCCGTCACCTTCTTGGCCGCCATAGCAGGGCACCGCACCCAGACAGTGCCTTGTCGACCAGGTGGGCGATGTATTACACCCACCTTGACCTTCTCGGGCGAGCAACCCCCCGCACTTGCGACGGCCTGGGCCACCATCTCGCTGGTGGCCGTGTCGCCCAGGCCGGTGATCCGCACCTCCGTGGCCATCTCCGGCCGGGAAACCTTGACGTCCTCACCCAGAGCTAGCCGAAGTTTTTCAGCGAGGACGTCGGCCTTCTGGGCCTTTTCAGGCCCGGCCACCTCCAAAATCCTGCCCCCAGTCACAGCCGTACGGAGGCGGATGCCGTCGATGCCGAGGCCCTTGAGGTCGACCTTCCTCTCGGCCTCGGTCATCACCTGGGCGTAGGTTACGCCCTTACCCACCGCATCCTGTCGCAGCGTCAGTACCACCGCAGCAGTGCGAGGGGCGCGGACCTTCGGGGCCTTGGGCTTCTCCTGTGCCTTAGTAGGCTTAGGCTTATCCTGCGCCGCAGCAGTGGCCGGCCTAGCCTTCTTAGGGCGCGCAGCCACCTTGTTCCACTCTCCCAGCACTGGGGGGCTTGGGGCGGAGGGCGACGGGCGCGCTTCGCGCGCGGCCTCGGCTTCGATGGCCGCAGCGCTCTTCTTCTTCTTTTTCCCCTTACCCTTGGCCCCCGGAACAGTTGCCGGGGGTAGGGGAGGGGAAATTGAGGGCCCAGGCGTCAGATCAGGGTCCGGCAGTGGAGGCGCCACGTCCACCAAGGACACCGCTTGAGCATTCGTCGCCACTTGCGCGGCGCGGGCGGCCTCGCGCGTTTCAGCAGCAAGCGGAGGACGCATCCGCGGCTCCGGCAGAAGACGGCCCTCAATGCCGGCGAGACGCGCATCGATGAAAAATGCGATTTCGTCACGCGTCATCGCCGGGGCAGAGGCCGCCTGCAGCTCGAAGTCCTGCATCTTCTTTTGCAGGGCGGCCAGCTCGCCCTGCAGTCGGAGCACCTCCTCAGACTCCGTGCGGGACCTCATTTCACGGGCGTTGCCCATAATAGTGCTCGCGCACTTTCGGAGGTCCCGCACGTACTGACACTTCAGCTTGGAGGACTTACGGGCGATGGAGTTAATCATCTCCACCGCTGCCTCTATTTCGCCGCTGAGTTCCGCCACACTTTTTCCGCCCAGTTCTACGGCAACTTCAGGGAGGTGAGCCTCACACCTTTCCTTTATCTGGGAGACTTCCTCCGCAAGCTCTTCTTCGGCGCGGAGCTCGAGCTCCCTCTCCTTGGCCGCGTTGAGCTCGGCCTTGGCTTTCGCCAGGCCGACGTACTGGCCGGTTGTCGGCGGGCGACCGCGCCCCCTCTTGCCTCTAGGCTTTGAGCCCTCATCTTCCTCATCGGTGTCCGGGTTAGGGCGCTTCAGCCAGCACCGCACGTCGTGAGCACTCGTGATGGGCGAGCACGAGCGCGAACTCACCGCCATGTCGCTGCTGTCGGACTCCGACAGCTGCAACCTCTCCGGCAGGTGGCCCAACACACTGTCGCACCGCGAGAGTGAGACACGCGCCTCTCTGTCTCCTCTGGTCGTCGTCTTCATTTCAACTGGGTTGAAATTGCATCCTCCCTCAACATCAGAACCATGGTTCTCTCCTCCTTCATTTGGGTTTTTTTTCATTTGATCCATATTTGATCCCACGAGTTGAGACGATCTAAATGTCGAGCCCGGGGTGACGCTCATTCCCGTATTACGTGAGGCCAAGGCATATACAACGCCGGTTGCCAGTTCCGGCGAGGTTGCAACGCTAGCGGGCAGCAATCCCCCTGCCCATGAGTACCACAGCACGTTACCAACTGCGTCCATGCGGAAGACCGTGTGTCACCACCCTGCAGACAAAAATAGCTCATCCTAAGACTAAGGTATAATTGTCGCGAGCAACGACACCCTGCCCACCACACAAGGACTAGGGGTAATTTTTTATAGAGGTTTTCTTCCTCGCAGTCCGGGCGTTGAAGCCAAGACCCCCGACCCCCTTGGCCCCTCTCTCCAGCCAGTCTGGCCCCGAAAGTCAGGTCATCTGACCCCAGAAACCACGTCGACTTTAGAGAGAGGTCAAGGGGCTACGGTATACTCCTACTCGAAGTCAGTCTTTCGACCGACCCCTGGTCACTCCTCTCGAGCAACCCTCCTTTGGACGCGTCCACACTACAAAAGGGACAGCGCTCCACTCGCGCGAACGCGCACCAGCAGTCCGATATTCGTCAACGGCAAACACGAACTCTCGAAAGGGAACTTATTTACCGTTGTCCAGGGTGCACCAGCCCTCCCGCTTCCGTTCCCCCCATACGAATATGAAAGGGACAAGAAACAGGAGGACCAACGTGGAGGTTTCGGACGCGCACCCCGGTTAGGTTAGGTTAGGTTTTTTTTTTTTTTACGTGGGGAAATGCGTTTACGCACTTCGCCTCCCCCGCCGCCGGGGGCAGCGGGGACGGCTTCGAGTGGGACTACCGGCCAGCGGCCGGACTACCCACTAAAACCCCACGGTGTTCCTCCTTCGCCTTAGCCGAGTCGCAGGATAGGCAAGTGTATACTCACTGCGGCTCGGCAAGGGTCGCCCTCTTGTGGAGGGCTCGACACAAGATGGGGGGACATATTTGGTCCCCCTCGACTCCTCTTGATGGCTCCCCCGAAACACGGAGGGGAGCCATCCGCCACTACATCCTCACTGGGGCGGCAGGTCCCCCGACCCGCCGCCCGTGGCTACTCTAATCGGGGACGCCGGCATATATGCGTCGCCGGCGCCCCCTCGCCGTAGGCCGACGGGGCGGGAGTGTGCTACCGGCACGCTCCCGCTCCCGCAGCTCCTCTCTCTTGGCCGCCATCACCTCGTGAGAAAACGAGGAGACGGCGGCCCAACACTCTTCGCTGCCGGCCATGGCTTGGACGACGGCCGGCAGCGAAAGATCCCGTCCAATTGCGTCCACAAGCGGAGCGCGCTGGGCATCCCACGCCGCGCACACGGACAGCGTGTGCTCTGCCGTGTCCACGACGCCGGCCGCGCAGTGGCGGCACACGGGGTCCGACTCGATCCCCACCAACTCCCACAGGTACTTGGCAAAACAGCCGTGTCCCGTAAGGAGCTGGGTCAGGAAATAAGTCGGCACCCGGTGCCGCGCCTCCACCCACGGACGCAGGACGGGGCGAATGGCCCCGACGAGCGATCTGCTCGCCGAGGCGTCCGCCAACCTGTCCGCCCACTTCCGGAACAGGACATCACGTGCCTCACGTCTCCAGCGATTGACGTGTTCCGGAAGTGGGCGCTCTCCTTCTCGGCGCATCAGGGCGCCCCTATCGTAGACCTCCGCTAAGACACCAGCCTCCAGGTCCCAGGGGAGGCTACCCGCAATCAGGCACGCCGCCTCGTACGAGACCGTGCGGTACGCCCGGGCGGCCCTCTGCGCGATGACCCGCTGCGGACGTCGCAGGAGGGTCAGGTTGCCGGCGCTGAGGGCCGGCGCCCAAATCGGCGCTCCGTAAAGCGCTTTGGAGCGCACCACACCGTCATACAGACGGCGGCAGACACTGCCCGCCCCCCCGCAATTGGGGAGCAGCTTCGCGAGCATCCCGGCATATGACACCAGCTTTGGAGTCAGCCGCCGGAAATGCTCCGCGAACCCCCATCTGCCGTCGAGGACGAGGCCGAGATACTTCATCGTCGTTCCGACGGCAATGGAGGTGCCGCCCACCATAATACTCGCGTCGCGGGGGGGCTTAGTCCGAGGCCCATGAAAGAAGATGGCCTCGGACTTTTCCAGGGCCACCCTGAGGCCCAGCGCCCTGATGCGCCGCACCACCTGGGCCGTGCCTGCAGTGGCAAGCACAGCTGCATCCCTACACGTGGGTCCACGCGCGGTGACCAGGGTGTCGTCGGCGTAACAAAGGACGCCGACTCCACGAAGATTGGCACCGCGCAGGACCCAATCGAACCCGATGTTCCACAGGAGCGGTCCCAATACCGACCCCTGCGGAACACCGCACGTCATGTCCCTGCGGACTACTGCGCTCCGGGCCGGATAGCTAATGGCCCGGTCAATGAAATAGTCCGCAAGGACGCGCCTGAGGTACCACGGGACGTTGTGGTACCTCAGCGCCTCTTCAATCGTCGCCCAGGGGATGGAATTGAAGGCGTTCGCAATATCCAGCGAGACAGCCAACAACACCCCCCCCTGGGCGACAGCCTCCTCTACCCTGTCCCTGAGACGGGATATGGCGTCCAGCGTGGATCTCCCACAGCGAAAGCCGAACTGGTCTCCGCTGAGATCCGGCCCATCCGCCCCCAGGCTCGCGACGAGTCGCGCAGCGAGCACCCGCTCTAGGAGCTTGCACGCCTCGTCGAGCAGAACAATAGGACGGTAGGCCGACGGCGACTCGGCTGGGCGCCCGTGCTTCCGAAGCAGCACGAGCTTGCCCGTCTTCCACCGCCGCGGGAGTCTTCCCGACACCAAACACTCCGTCAACAGGGACAGTATCTCGTCCTCGAGGACCGGCACCACAAGGGCTAGGACCCGCCCAGGGATACCGTCCGGCCCCGGGGCGCGGTTCCTGAGTTTTAACTTTAGGACCGCTGCCCCTAACTCGGCCTCGGACACGGGCGGGACGACCTCGTCTTCCGCCGGTCCCCGGCTTGGCGCTGCCATCCGCGGTGGCACCCACTCTTCCCTCGCTGGAAACAAGGCGCTGACCACCTGCTCCAGAAACGGTGGCTCCAGAGTCCTAGTGAGGGGAGGCGCCCAGGGTCGGAGCTTCTGGGTCACGACCTTGTAGGGGCGCCCCCACGGGTCCTGGTTGAGGCTGTCGAGCCACTCCTTCCAGGATTCCTCTTTGGCGGCCCTTATCGCCGAGCTAAAGGCAGTACGCGCGGCCCTGTACGCGGCGAATAATTCTTCTTCGAGGGCGAGGTTTCTGACCCTCCTCCCGCGACTGCGGGTGTACCTACGCTGAGCTGCGTGAACAAGTTTACGCAGCTCTGCCAGGTGTGGTCGCCACCAGTACACCTGTCTCCGCGGGGGGGTCGGTCTTGCCCTCCGCATCGCCGCGTCGCTGACGCGAGTCAGCGCTCCTGCCAGCCACTCGCACCTCGCGTCCACGTCCAAGCCGCTTGCAGCGGCAGCCCACCGCTCGACGACGGCCGCCTCTTTGGCCAGCTCCGGGTCCAGCGTGCTGAGACGCCACCGCGGACCTTCCCCTGACAGGGGGCGGCTAAAATCTATAGCCGGAGAGTCCGCCGGAGCGGAGACGACGTCGAACCGGATATATCGATGATCCGATAGCGTCTCCACCCCCTCGATGACCCTCCAGTTTCTCGTGCGGCGGGCCAAGGCGGTACTAGCAAACGAGAGGTCGACAATCGACACGCCCTGTCTCCGCACGCATGTGTGAACCGCCCCCGTGTTCAGCAGCGCCAAGCCCGTGGACACCGCCCAATCCTCCAAAATCTCCCCCCGGGCGTCGGTCGCCGGGGATCCCCACGCCCTGGATTTGGCGTTGAAATCACCGGCAACCACCACGGGGGTGAGGTTAGGTTAGGTTAGGTTAGGTTAGGTTAGGTTAGGTTAGGTTAGGTTAGGTTAGGTTAGGTTAGGTTAGGTTAGGTTAGGTTAGGTTTTTTTTTTTTTTTTTTTTTTTTTTTTTTTTTTTTTTTTTTATTCCTATCACCTCCAATATGTGTTTGGAGCCTTTGCTACTCTGTTTTACATTCATACTAGTTCTCGCTTTTATGCTTCTCGTACTTTCATTCTTCATACTTATCTTTCTTTCATTCATCATCTCTTTTTCCGGTACAGGTGGGATGCCTGTCTATCCTACTTTTATCTATTTTAGGGTAGATGGCGTTGACCTTTATTATGTTCTACATTTTCATTTCATTTTTACAATTTTACTTAGTTTTACTTACTTTCTATTTCTATCCTATGTCCATTACAATCTCCTTATGGCTCTATTTGTTTCTACTTCGTTACTGTTTATTGTTTTACCTACTGTATCTTTGCTATCTCTTAATTTATTTCAGTATGTCTCAATGATGTTTCATTAATAATTATCAAATTATCAATTTCATCATCTTTTTCTTATTCTTGTTTGTTTCGGTTTACTACTTTTTGTGACAGTTCTATACAGTATTGCAAGAATTTTGGTCTATTTTTGCTGTTTATCAGCTCGGGTATATTTTTTGCCTCAAGTCTGCAGTCTAACTCTTGTTCTAGTCCATATCTTTTCTGTGCGAAGGCCGGGCATTCCAGGAGGATGTGCTGTACTGTTTCTTTTATTTCCGGGTCGCAGATACATGATGACTTCTCCTTGCGTTTGAACCTGTTTAGGTATTCTGAGAAGCCACCATGCCCCGTGAAAATCTGCGTTGTTATAGCCGTTGGTTCCATTTCCCTGACAATTCTGTAAGCGGCCACCGCGTTCGGGAAAAACATTTTTGTTACCTGTGCTGTTTCACCGGACTCGTACCTCCGGTTCCATTCCTCAAGCGATCCCTTGCGGATTTCTCGCTTGATGAATGAAACCGGGCAACTGTCGTAGTCCGGCTTGGTCTTACGCTTTATTGCCGCGTCCTTGGCAAGTGCGTCAGCCCTCTCGTTACCTTCCATCCCCACATGTGCTTTAATCCAGAACAGTTTTACCGTTTTGTTCTGGTTCGAAATTCTTCTAAGATTTCCTCGCGTTTCTACTGCTAGGGGATGGAGGCACTCAAGGTCCGCCACACTCTGAAGGGCCGCCGTGGAGTCGCTGTAGATTCCGAAAGTGGCCTCGCTCATCTTCTCTATTTCCCTCGTTGCTTTGCATACGGCCAGGAGTTCTGCCTGGTACACCGTGCAATAGGATGGCAGCTTGAGTTTGACGGCTTTGGTTTCGGCCTGCCCTTTCCATAAGGATAGTGCAGCCCCAACCTTGCCGTCTATCTTACTGCCATCCGTATATATCCGCACATCATGGTTGGCGTGAGCTTGGTGTTCTTCTTGCGTTTGCAGGCTTATGAACCCATGGCGCGTATGCTCCGCAGGGTGAGGTTTCTCCAGTGCGGAGACTGCCCGCTCGATCTCCCCCCCGCCCAGCTCCGGCAAGGGCTCCCCCCTCCTGGCCCGGTATAGCAGTGCTGCCTCCCGTATTCGGATGTCGAGGGGAAGGACCCCGGCCAGAATCAAGGCGGAGTTTAGGGAGACCGTGCGGTAGGCTCGACACATTTTTTGAGCGAAACTGCGTTGTATATTGTTTAGCCTCTTCCGGACTCCCAGCCCCTCCACGGCGGGTGCCCAGGCGCTGGCCGCATACAGAATTATCGGCTCCACTGTGGCCTTATATATTGTTTTTACTACCTCCGGATGCAGTCCCCAGCTTACTTTTGCCGCCCTGGTCAACTGTTTTTGTATTGCTATGGCCTTCGCACATACGTTTGTTATATGTTGGTTAAAGGTCAATTTGTCGTCGATCGTCAGTCCTGTCACTTTCATTTGCTTGGTCATCTCAATGTTTATCCCTCCCATGCTCAGGCGCGGCGTGTCCCACTTCAGCTTCCTTGTTACCACCATTGCACTTGTTTTGTGTGGCGCAAATTTTAGCTTGTTTGCGACACCCCACGCCCGAACATGTTCGAGAGTCACATTTGCGGTCGTCTCGATGTCCAAGGCTGTTGTTCCGTCAAAGATCAGGACAACGTCGTCCGCAAAGGCGTGACAGTATACTCCCCTTTGTTGAAGGCTTTTTAATAGCGGGTCGATCAAAACGTTCCACAAGATGGGGCCCCCAATAGAACCCTGCACGCATCCTTTGTGTGTTTCTTTCAGGTGTTCCTCCCCATTGTACCTGACTCTTACCTTCCTTTCACTGAGGTAGCTGTCTATCGTCTTCCTTAGGTACACTGGACAGTTTTCCTCAGCCAGACGGACTCTTATTGCCGGCCACCAGGCGCTGTCGAAGGCTCCCTCTATATCTAAAGATACCATGGTTATTATCTTTTTTTGTTCTAGTTTTCCGCGTATATATTGCACTAGTGTATAGAGGGAGTCTTCGGTGCTCTTCTGGGGCATGAATCCGTACTGGCGAGTACTAATCCTGGGGAGTATATGATGTTTTACTCTACCCATTACCATTTTTTCCAGTATTTTCCCCATTACCGGCAGGAGTCCTATGGGTCTGTAGGATCTGGGGACATCGTATCTGTCCTTCCCTGGTTTCCTCAGGGCGATTACTGTGGCGTCCTTCCAGATGCCGGGGAAGTGGCGGAGTTTCAGGCACTGGTTTAGGAGGGCAAGGAAGTACTCTGGGTCATTTTTGATAGCGTGCTCACAGATGTCAGCGGTGAAGCCGTCCGCCCCAGGCGCTTTTTTGGGGTTGAACGACTCCACCGCCCCCATGAGCTCGTCCATGGTGAAGGGAGGGTAATCGTTTTGGATTTCCGAGTTTACCATGGCCGCTTTGACTCGGACATTTCGTTGTTCCCAGCTTTCATCGCCTTCATTATCCTCTGGGAAGAACGTTTCAGCCAGCCACCTCGCAGAATCTTTTGCGCTTAGTGTCTGCCCGTCCCTCTCCATAGGTACTTCTTCCTCCCTTTTCCTAGTTCTCTGGATCACCCTATAGATTCCCCCCCACAGGTTTTCCCTATCCTGTCTGCCGCAAAACTCCTTCCAGCTCCGGATTTGGGCGGACTTGGCCTCCGTTTCGTACTCTTCTTTCTTTGCTAAGTATTCTTCTACCACCTTTGCCCTCCTTATTGGCGCTGCGTTTTTAATTCGGCGCCGCCTGGTGGTGACTTCCTGTTTCATCCGCGCCAGTGTCTCAGACCACCATGGAATATTGATAGTCTCTATGTTCTTCTTTTCGGGTATCGATTCCTTGCACGCGTGCATTACTGCATCTGCGTATCTCTCAATTTCCCTGTCCAGTTCTTTTGTTGTTCCTATGTTTTCGATTTCTTCTTTTGGTCTATTATTAAATTGGCTTAATTTCGTATGAAATTTTTGCCAATTTGCTTTTTTTGTATTGTATAGTCTTGTGGTTCTGTTTATTTTATGACTTTTGTTTTTCTTAAGTTGTATTGTGAATGTTATTCCATGGTGGTCCGCACTGGTCAGATTTTCTTCCACTCTCCAGTCCTCCACCAGGCCTAGTACGTCTGTGGAGCAGGCTGTCACATCTACGAAACTATAATACCTTTTGCCACCTCTGATTGTATCAAAGGTGGGTACGTTTCCGTTGTTTAGTATTTGGAGGCCAAGCTCGTCCATCGCCCGCACCATCTCCCCGCCCCGTCTATCAATTTTTTCCCCGCCCCACCAGGTGTTTTTTGCATTCGCATCGCCTCCTATGATTATCCTTTTTGATCCAAGCAAATCCACAATTTTTCTCATTTGGTCGAGGTAGGGTCCTATGGGCTGGTCCGGCTCGAAGTAGTAGGACACAAGCACGATCTCCCAGGCACCAGTTCGGATCCTCACCACCGCGATGTTGTTGGTGGTGAGTTTTGGGTACTGTTCTACTTCAAGTTCTGGGTCAAAGACCACTACTGCAGCCTTTACAGTCCCTTCTCCTGGTTTAGTGCTCTGGAAGACCCGTGCACCTCCGTGGCTCCTCATACTCCGAGCCCCGCCCACATACGGCTCCTGCAACAATGCCACCGCAGCCTTCCTCCTGCTGGCCTCTATTAGCCCCTCTTCAGTGGCCAGTTTCTTTCTTTGTAGATTTGCCTGGATCATTAGGTACTGAGATTTCCCCTTTTCCACTTCCTCAGCAGTAGGCGATGCTCATGCGTGCCAGCGCGTCCCACCTTCTTCGCACTGGGCATTGTTGATCGAAAGTATTGTGCCCCACGCTTTCCATTTTTGCCCTTGTGCAGTTTCTGCATGTAGGCGGAGCGTCCGCTAGCATCTGTTCGCACTCCGTTCTCATGTGCGGCCCTCCACAATGGCTGCAGGCATCCTCCGTCTCAGCACAAAAGCGCTTGCTGTGTCCATACGCAAGACATCGCGTGCACTGAACCAACGGCGATTGGTCCACGACCCTAACCCGCTGTAGGTCTACGTGGAGCACCCCTACTTCCGTTGCCCTCCTCCATACTACTGGCGATGTGCTTACAACGATGTGGCAGGTGTGTGGATTTCTAGCCCTTTTACGGTACTTGATCATGATACGGTGATCTACCTCGTCGATGCCGCGGAAGAGTTCCCTATTTTGGTTTTTGAGGGCTTTTATTACGTCCGCGTCGCTGTTTACTGTAAGGACGTCTCGAAGCATAATAAGCGGATCTTTGTTTTTGATCTCTTCTACTCGCAGATTTTCCTTTTCCAGTCTTTCTCTAACTTTTTTGCGGTCTTCCTCGGTTTTGCATCCCATTATCACACGCCGGTCCTTTGCTTTACGTACTCTCTCGACTTTTACCCAGCCTTCCTTGGCGTCTACGGCTCTCCTCACCCTGTCCAGCACCTCCTCCCCAGTGTCTTGATCGCTTTCGGAAGACACTATAATCGAGTGTAGCGCCGTTTTTCCAGGCGCCTTTTTCTCGATTTCTTTTGCCACTACGTTGGCATAAGTAACCTTCTCCAGTTGCTCGCTCTGCTTTTCTATTGCGACTTTTAGGTTTTCCATTTGCTTATTGCTTTCAGTAAGCTGTCTGGAGTGGTCATTTAACTTTGCCATTAGTTCTTCGTAGCTTCGTTTTCTGTCGTCCTCAGCCGATTTCCCCGCCTTTTCTACCTCCTCACTTGGCTTTCCTTTTCTTCCCCCTTTTAATTCGAGCTCTAGGTCCTTTACCAGGCTATAGAGTTTTTCTATCGCCTGTGTGACCTCTGTTTTTATTTCCGTTCTGATGTTTCGGGAGTTATTTAAGTGGAGTTTCGCCTTGGTGAGGTAGGCTCTAGCTTCCGCGGTTTTATCCGCGTACTTTGGCTGTTCGGATGGCGACGTCTGGGGTGACTTGGCTGTTTCCTTCGCAGCAAATATTAGTTTAGGCTTTGGGCGAGTGGTGGTTGTTGTTTTTGTCCTTTGTGTTTTTGGCGATCCTTGTACAGTATCGCTTCCCGCTGTTTCCCACTCGTCGATGCTGCGTCTAACATTTGAGGACTTTGTCACCGTCTTTGCAGGAGACTTTTGAGGCTCCCTTTCCTCCGATTTCCTAGGTGTTCTCAACATATTGGAGGTGTGCGTCCGTAAGTATATATAAAGTGTATATAAATAAGGCCTGTTGGTAAGTTTGTAAAAGTTGTATAATGTTTTTTGTATTGTATATGAGTGTATATAGTTTTAACTAGGTTTTAGCTACTGAATATTACTATTAATTTATGCCTTTTTCTTTTTCAGGTTCCTGCCCCGGTCAACGTATCTTCAGTCCGTGCTACCCCGGTGTCGACGCAGCTTTAACAGCACAACAGCCCGTCCGTCCAAGGTAAGTCACGTCCTATGTTTTATTTTCAGTCCTTTGTCAGTTTTGTCACTCTTTTAGTGGCTTCACCTACCACAGTTACTGGTCACAATTAGGTCAGGCAAGTTTATATAGTATTTTAAATAAAGTGCATAGAACTGCCGTACGTAAACCGACACAACTCGTCAGATCAACAAATACACAGGCTACAGTTATTGATAAACTTAAAGGTAAAATATAATTAAAGTATAAAATATAATCTGTCCTATCTAGGTGACAGTGTTCTAGTGGCGCCTACTTTACAGGTGGCAATTTCTACCTATCTCCTATTAGAAACTGATCGGCAACATCGGTTAACAATTTTTTCCCTACGCCTGATTTGTTGCAATAGCAAAAATCGCTACTCTCAACTTGCAACTATTTTTCTGCTGCTCCTAGATTTTCGTACACATCAATAATAAATTAAATTATGAGCTATAAAGTGCAATTAATATATAAGTATGTACACCTGTATAACTGTTTACAATTTGTTGTGCAATGTCGACGCTTGTTTTGCGCTATACTTTAAGTATGGCGGTCACAGTCAGAAGTAAGAAAATGTTTAAAGTAAACACTTCCTATCTAAAACAGTTTCTTATGTGCAAGTCAGCTTTGCTATATGTCGCCCGAAGCCTGCCGGTAGTCTATAGCTGGATTTAGTTACTCTATGCTTAGTTAGGTGTATATACAACAAAATTTAGTTTGTAGTCAAAAGAATTTATGCATTCAATATTGTAAAATTAGTCATCAAACGAAGGCTGCGCTTACTTTTATTGGTTCCTGCTGGTATCACGGTTGCTACTTGCGACTCGGTACTTCCGTGTCAGCTCCTTTACTGGTCGCGCCGCCACGTGGTTCCGCGACAACTGTGTTCGTTCCCGAGGGTTTCAGGATGCTTTCGGGACGTGTAACTTCCTCTTCCCCACCTTTGATACAGGAGGCGTTGATTGGCCGTCACTTTTCCTTATATAGGCAACACAATAGAAAGCAAATAATCTTTTCACACACACACTTCCTGTTTCTGTGCACTTTCACTGTTATATTTCACTTCGTAGTCCGTTTTCTCCTGTATTTCCCACGGGAATGCCCCGGGGAATCTCCGGAAGATGGGCCTCTCTCTGGTGCTTCGGATTGCAATCAAAAACCCGGCGGTCAGGCTCTTATTTTCGCGGCGCACGCACTTTTGTGCAGGTAAACACTGCGACCGCGTGGTTGAAAAAACAGTTTTTTCCGTGATAACTTTCTCAAAAGTTGGTTGATTTTTATCGCACAAGGTGCCCCGCGTGCACGGTGTAGTTGCGCAACTTTTGGTATATGTCACGACTCACTCCGTTAACTTTTCAAAAAGTTATGATTTTATTTGCGGAGAGCACTAAGAAACGTGACCGCTCTGGCTCGAGTCTCGGTCGTGTGTGTGGTTAGGTTAGGTTAGGTTAGGTTAGGTTAGGTTAGGTTAGGTTAGGTTAGGTTAGGTTAGGTTAGGTTAGGTTAGGTTAGGTTAGGTTAGGTTAGGTTAGGTTAGGTTAGGTTAGGTTAGGTTAGGTTAGGTTAGGTTAGGTTAGGTTAGGTTAGGTTAGGTTAGGTTAGGTTAGGTTAGGTTAGGTTAGGTTAGGTTAGGTTAGGTTAGGTTAGGTTAGGTTAGGTTAGGTTAGGTTAGGTTAGGTTAGGTTAGGTTAGGTTAGGTTAGGTTAGGTTAGGTTAGGTTAGGTTAGGTTAGGTTAGGTTAGGTTAGGTTAGGTTAGGTTAGGTTAGGTTAGGTTAGGTTAGGTTAGGTTAGGTTAGGTTAGGTTAGGTTAGGTTAGGTTAGGTTAGGTTAGGTTAGGTTAGGTTAGGTTAGGTTAGGTTAGGTTAGGTTAGGTTAGGTTAGGTTAGGTTAGGTTAGGTTAGGTTAGGTTAGGTTAGGTTAGGTTAGGTTAGGTTAGGTTAGGTTAGGTTAGGTTAGGTTAGGTTAGGTTAGGTTAGGTTAGGTTAGGTTAGGTTAGGTTAGGTTAGGTTAGGTTAGGTTAGGTTAGGTTAGGTTAGGTTAGGTTAGGTTAGGTTAGGTTAGGTTAGGTTAGGTTAGGTTAGGTTAGGTTAGGTTAGGTTAGGTTAGGTTAGGTTAGGTTAGGTTAGGTTAGGTTAGGTTAGGTTAGGTTAGGTTAGGTTAGGTTAGGTTAGGTTAGGTTAGGTTAGGTTAGGTTAGGTTAGGTTAGGTTAGGTTAGGTTAGGTTAGGTTAGGTTAGGTTAGGTTAGGTTAGGTTAGGTTAGGTTAGGTTAGGTTAGGTTAGGTTAGGTTAGGTTAGGTTAGGTTAGGTTAGGTTAGGTTAGGTTAGGTTAGGTTAGGTTAGGTTAGGTTAGGTTAGGTTAGGTTAGGTTAGGTTAGGTTAGGTTAGGTTAGGTTAGGTTAGGTTAGGTTAGGTTAGGTTAGGTTAGGTTAGGTTAGGTTAGGTTAGGTTAGGTTAGGTTAGGTTAGGTTAGGTTAGGTTAGGTTAGGTTAGGTTAGGTTAGGTTAGGTTAGGTTAGGTTAGGTTAGGTTAGGTTAGGTTAGGTTAGGTTAGGTTAGGTTAGGTTAGGTTAGGTTAGGTTAGGTTAGGTTAGGTTAGGTTAGGTTAGGTTAGGTTAGGTTAGGTTAGGTTAGGTTAGGTTAGGTTAGGTTAGGTTAGGTTAGGTTAGGTTAGGTTAGGTTAGGTTAGGTTAGGTTAGGTTAGGTTAGGTTAGGTTAGGTTAGGTTAGGTTAGGTTAGGTTAGGTTAGGTTAGGTTAGGTTAGGTTAGGTTAGGTTAGGTTAGGTTAGGTTAGGTTAGGTTAGGTTAGGTTAGGTTAGGTTAGGTTAGGTTAGGTTAGGTTAGGTTAGGTTAGGTTAGGTTAGGTTAGGTTAGGTTAGGTTAGGTTAGGTTAGGTTAGGTTAGGTTAGGTTAGGTTA
Organism: Pyralis farinalis; assembly: GCA_947507595.1. Taxonomy (NCBI): domain Eukaryota; kingdom Metazoa; phylum Arthropoda; class Insecta; order Lepidoptera; family Pyralidae; genus Pyralis; species Pyralis farinalis. The sequence continues at coordinate 10,161 of OX382279.1, read as the reverse complement.
GGTTAGGTTAGGTTAGGTTAGGTTAGGTTAGGTTAGGTTAGGTTAGGTTAGGTTAGGTTAGGTTAGGTTAGGTTAGGTTAGGTTAGGTTAGGTTAGGTTAGGTTAGGTTAGGTTAGGTTAGGTTAGGTTAGGTTAGGTTAGGTTAGGTTAGGTTAGGTTAG